>JBAIZL010000001.1:354900282-354907782 GCA_036971475.1 Prosapia bicincta | reverse complement strand
CACCATGTGATCTTACATTGTGAAATGTTGGCTTTCCTTCAATCTATATTTCATTAGAAATCTTTCCAGGAAGACAAGTGGCCAATTCTACACGGTTTTTATAAAAAAAAACCAAAAACCAATTACAGAACTATATTTTACTGATCCCTTAAGCTAAGTAAAAATATACTAAAGAAAGGAGTTTGAATTGGAGTGCAAAATAATTTTTGGACATATTTTGGGTCATTAATGTCCACCGTCACATGTGTGATTGTATGTGATAAAATACATAAAGTTCTCGGCGTTTTTATTTGATATTTTCAATTTTTTTACACATATAATTATTTGTTCGCACCTAAAGTATTATTTACTATAGGCTTCACTCTTCAGTATTTATTTGTTTAATATGGTTTTCGTTATATTTATTCCTAATACGCATGGTTTACGAATTATAATTGCAAAATAAATTTTTAATGCTTTTTGTGTTAGCCAGGAGTTTTCTCAAGAAGCTTCAGCTTCAAGTAAAAGTACCTGTTGTGGTTATAGTGATGGCGCAACCGAATTATTCCCCTAAGTGATTCACAATCAGCGATTTTGGCGGTTTCCTCTAATACACCAACTGGCCGTCCCTGATAGTGTCGTGCAGAGAAGAAATCCAACTACCAAATGGCAGGCTTCAGAATTACGCTCCAGTGGATTGCCAGCCACGTTGGTGCAACAGGGAACGAAAAAGCTGACAATCTCGCCAAGAGTGGGTGCCGCCTACCACTGCCACAAATCAAGATATCACTGGGCTCTGCTTACACCAGGATTCACGCAGCAGCTAAGACGTACTTGAAATCATCACAAGAAAACCTGGCTGTTGGAAAGAGATGGCAAGAACTTTGCACCAACCCCATTCCAAAAGACCTGCCTCGACCTATCAGTGTTGCGCTGTTCCGTCTAAGCACGAGACACGTCTACCTTCAGGCGCACCTTCATCGCATGGGGCTGGCGGACACGGATCGGTGCCCCTTGTGCCAAACAGGAAAGATGGATGGAGACCACCTTCCTGCCTGCCCACAGCTCGAAGAATACAATAGTGACCCAAAAACCAGACACTCCAAGCTCTACTGGTCTGGACGATGCCAAATGGTCGAGTTACCAAGGGCAGGCGTTGGATAAAGTAAAGTAAGTATTACTCCCCTAACAAAACAATAAGCTTAAAGCACCTCAGCAGAATTCACAGTTTTATTTAATTTCACTTGCTTAGGATATATTATTACACTATTTTTTAGGACACTGGTTGGGCAATCAGTTCCCTTAGGCTTGGGCAATGGGATCCTGTTTTAAGGTTTCGAATTACTCTCACCTATGGAAAGTTGAATAAACGTGGAATAAAATTATTTTTTTTTGAGGTCATTATTTATTCGTCTTAAAACATAGAAAACTAAATAATTCTAGCCTTTTGTTAAGAGAGGATGCAACCCATGCAAATTGGCAAATACTCTTGATTTCTAGAAAAGACGTATTCTGCTAGGTCTTCGTATGATTAAGCCGTCTTCAGGGTTGTGTATAACGCTGCGTTTCATTAATTGGTACCCAACCCTCGAAAGCAACTTTGGTCTCAGTAGGAGGGACCTTTTTTCTCGATATTTTTCTTTTTCCTCCTCCATATTTGCAGATGCAACAGCAACGGCGACCAATAAAGCAAAAAGCATGGTATGCTTCAACATCTTGAAAATCTACAACATAATGAGTATAAAGCAAATTTAGTGGTTCACATTCAAAATAATTCAAGAGTAGTGGCTTGTTGTGACGACCAACAATACAATATGTTTACATAAGTATCAGGCAGCATCTAACTTAGTGTGATGGAAAATCATATTAATTCTATAATTATATAAAACATGTTTTCTAACACAATTTTTTTCGTTTCCTTAGTTTCCAGTTTATGTGTATGATTTTTTTATTTTGTAAAGAGTAGAACATAACATAATTGTAAGTGTAATTTTCAAGGTCTGTCAAAATCGTTGAACATCAGCAATAATTTAGTTTTTAAAACCCTTTAACTGAGAGAATTGCTTTTAAAATAAATAGGTAATTGCAAAAACAAGATTACAGGATATTCAGTTAAAGTTACAACTGATTAATTAGAGTGCTAGTAATAGAATCGTGTACGTAGAGCCTGAGAACAATTTTTATACTCTCAAAAACCAGAAGTACGTCTTTTTTAATGGATTAATCGAGGATTAAACCTATACAAATCCATTTTAATTCGAGGATAATTTAATTTAAGTGAAATTTGTGGAAATAGCCTAGATTAGTAAATAGAGGTCAAACGGATAACTCACAACAGGTTTGAAAACATATAAGTTCATATAGAATGTATCCACTGGCGTGAAAAACAGATTATGGAATCTTGTCAAAAAGGCCTAGAGTGAAGTGCGGAAAAATATAAGATGGAAATAGGATAATAACAACATATAAAAACAAGGAAATTATCAGTACAAAATGTTAAATTAAATAAATATATCTTGTGAAATTATCCGGATTTAAAAGAGTTCAGAAATCCGAATTACCAAAAACTAATGAGAATGGGGCTCGAAATTTTATACAAACCAACTAGTATAAGACGATACTGTAACATTTGGACAAAACAGAAAAAAATGGTGTCGACAAGAGATTTTACAGGGACTAAGTCTCTTTAACGTCCCAGCAATTGAAGCTATGGTTCTGCAAGGGTAAATCGCTTATTGATACTGCTATTTATAATTTGATACTGCTATAGCTATAATGATTAGTATGAAGAGATAAGACAGATCTTTAGTGTAAGGTTTGATCCGGAAGAAATACTTGGGATTTATGCCCAAGTTTCAAAAACGACCAATCTCGAAGATGTAACATTGGATCATGTTTTTGAAATTCTAAGACGACAAATTTTACAAATTTTAAGAGGACCCCTAAATATGTGATTAAGGATAAGTTAGTCCAATTTCAAAATAATCGAATTTTATTAACATATCCAGAATGAAATTTTACGCAGACAAGAACGAAGAAGATGGCATGAAGTTTATCAAATTCAGTACAAAACAAAATGCAAATTTCAAATTTAAGCCGCTAAAGAACAAGCTGAATTACAATATTTTTCAAGTTTTGTAAGCTTTAAATTTATTTAAATTTTATAATTATTATTTAGAATCATTAATGAATATTATTAAAAATATATAACAATTAAATATCTTAACAGCGATAAGTCATTTTATTAATTTTCAAAATTGGTTTTCCGTACACTTGATTGCCTGTAATAGAAAGTGAGTAATTATATAATATTATAAATTCAAATATGGCGTAGCAAACAAATCATAAATAATCATTTTATAAGTGGTATTTTATAATGAATAATAATTTTATTTTGGATAAATATCTTTTAATATGAATAATATGTTTGAACAGATATTTTGAGCTAAAAGAATGAAGTTGGTTATTGTATAGTAAAAAGGAAACAAAGTTAATAATAATATACTTTGATTTAATACATATAACTTTTATTTTTTTTATTAAAAGCTATATGGAATAATAATTGTGTAATGTTTCAATATTAATGTAGGTCTAACCAAAAATTGTAACCTAAAAGAATAAATTTTTCATTGGTAATTAAGAGACAAAATAATGTTAATAATTATACATGCTGGCATATGACACAGAATTTTAATAATTATATTTATGATGGACGATATGATGAATAAAAATTTTGCTTGGAGCACAAGTTGAATAATTATGTTTTGAAAGGAAACATAAATTAATTAGTTAAAATTTTGTTTGTCATAAATTATAATGCAATACTTGTATTTCTGCAATCATAATAAACTGTTAAAATCGGCAAATCGATATACAGTCAAGAGATAAAATCTTTAGTAACACAGTCATTATTCACATTAATGCAAATATAATGTATGATTAATGTATGAAATTGTATAGATACAAATAGAAAATCCGTTGCTATTATTAAATCTGTAAAAGATAATATCACCGAGTCAAAGAAATGGTGAAACAACTCATTTAAAATTCGATGGTGGTTTTAAGAAAAAACATTTTTTACAATGGCTTATATTTATAGTTATGGTAAACACTTTTTTTATTATGAAATATATCTATTTAAATCTTAAATAAATTTTAATACAATATTTTAAAAATGATTATTGTTCTTTTAACTTTCTAATTTTTTAGTATTACAATTAAATTTACACAACCAAAGTGTAAATATAAAAGGTAAATTTCCAGGAAAATGAAATTAATTTTTTTTTAAATAAATGTTTGTATTTGTAATAAATTATATTAAATTATATTTTGTAATTTAATTTTGCCTCCCGAAAAATTTTTAAACAGATTTAATCTTGAAACAAAATATCTTAGAGTGTTTATTGTTACTGTAAAATCTTATGAGTGTAGTAAACTAACTTCCCATGCCACTGATTAATATTTTTCTTCTCGTTTATTTTTGTAAAATATATTTATCATAACTAAAAACAGATGCTCAATGATTAAAATACTTACTCGGTCTAATTCTCGGACCTAGAATATAGCTGTAGGAAGTGGGATCCCTTCTTTTAAACAAATCTAATGGAGGAAGTAGTTTTTGATTAATTACCACTGAAATAATATTTGCGTTTTCCGGTAATCATCTTGCATAGTTTAACATAGATAATTGTCAAAATGACATATTGGCGATGACTCACGTAAATGGAATAATTTTTAAAAATATGTTATAATTACAATTATTTATATTACATGGATGTATGTGTGATTCTCTTAGTTTAAGAGTTTAGTTAATTTAAATGAAACCTTTATTCCCATAAAAATTATTTAAACCTTTAAAAGAATTACATGCACAATTGTTTACATTACCAATTATATCTAACTCTTTGAAATAGTCAGTCATGCTCCAAATCGTTTTGAAAAAAAAAGTTTGTAATACGTTTCACGTTTAAGTTTTCAAAAAAAGTTATTCATTTTAATAATAAACTTGAAAATGTTACACTTTAAAAACTTTAAGCAATATTAATTTGAATAAATGAAAGAGTTTATATCATTTTCAAAACTGTCACTATAGGAATTTGGTTAGATGCATACTGGTACCTTTTTTTGTATATTTACTGTTTTTATGAAATTACTTTAAAAAAATTAATTTAGACCATGTCTTGGCTAACACATAATCATATTTAAATTTTTAAAATATAAATATAAGCCCCGTTTTAACTTTACAAACATTTTCACGTGCTGTTTTTAATTTTAAATAAAACGTTTTTTTTTTGATTTTTAAGTTAGCCGTCTAACACATTATTTTGCAACCCAACTGCCCGTCTTCGATCAAAGCGAGATCAGAACAGATCGATACTTAAGATGTCACCCTTCGTCAACAGAATCCCCCCCTTACACTTATAAAATAGGCATTGAATGGTTACAAGTATTATTGCATGTATCTCTACCCAAAAGCTTTTTAATAATTTTTTCAGAACCGAAACCCTTTTTAAATTTCGGCTGATATTATAATACCTAATACAGACAAATTTGTATGTAGCATGTTAAATTGAATTTATACAAAATATTTAACAAACTACAACGGCTATTAACGTTACGAACCAGGAAACAATATTTAAACTTGTGTATATTTATAAAAGAGTTTTGTTATATATTTGGTTTTGTGTATATTTGTGAAAACATCTTTTATAAATGATAATCATGCATGATACATAAAACGCATAAGGTTGAATACTATATAAATAAATAGGGTCATAGCCACTTAGAAAATCATAACTAAGTCTATAGGTAAAGTAGTGTTTATCCCTAATGAAAATGGAAGCTCAGCTTGGGGTTGGTGTATGCGGTTTTCAATTTACTAAAACATAAAGTATAGTAATCTCGATTTGTTGCTAACAATGTCACTTGTGACTTGAACAAATAGTTTTCCTTACTGTGGACGGAAGCTGTCACACCCCAGACATTAGGTTAATACTTACTTCTGTACTGTGTTTCATTTCGTCATATTTTTCTATATTGATCGCCACCAGTAGGAGGTTTGATTATCTGTGCTGCTTCTCTAAACAAGAATTTAGCATTATTTCTGAAAAGGAATTTTGCATAATAATGCTCCCCTGTCCATCACCCGTCTACATAGTTAACACAAGACACCAACCTTCAATAATTTACAATTTTTTACCTTGAAAAAATTACCTAAGTTTCAGGAGTGAAAAGATTCCTGGTGTCCATTGATCAGATGATTAATAGGCGTTGACCATTGTTGAGATGAAATACAAAGTTGTAAAAACTTGTGACTTCATGTACGACCTAAACTATTCATTTATTAATTTGTGACTTACCCTATATTAAGTTACGTAAAGCTTTATCTTGAGTTGAGTAACTTATAGCTGTTACTTATCAAATTGTTAAATGTCTAATTTTCCAAACATTTTTTACTTTCTTTTGTTGAAAATAATCATAGACAAAAAGGTACCCTTCCCAAAAGCGGACAAAGACATTTCCATCGTAATAATTAACCAACAAGACATTGACAGGTAAGTAAACATTTTCATAACAGAAAACAAAATAACTCAACTCCCATCAGACCCCACAGCAAAATTTCAAACACTAATTTAAATCCTCTAAATAAACGCACCGAAATCATGAAAACTGAACAAAAGAAATATTGCAAACAAATAAAACCCCAAATTCCCACATTAAACGCTTTACCTAAAATCCACAAAGAAAACACGCCTATCCATACACTAATCAATCACACAGATGCAACATTACATAAGCGAGCCAAATACATTGATAAACCTATCAGAGACAACATAAATTTCACAATCACACATCCATAAACAATAACATAGAACTTATTCACAAAATATAAACATCCACATACCACACAACTTCACCATTGCACCATTCGACATAAAAAACCAAAACACTAATGTGCCAATTGATCAAACACTCCAAATACTACGAAACATGATCACAGCATACAAAACTCCACATAAACTCACTTACGAAATCATAACACTCACCAAACTCATCACATCACAAAACTACTTCACATATCAACAAAAATACTACACACAGAAAGACGGCTTCCCTATGGCCATCTCAGGCATCCTAGCAGAAATATTCCTACATCACATTGAACAACAATACATTCTACAAAACAACAATTATACACAAAAAAACATGTATTATCATAGATATGTAGACGACATTTTAATATTATACAACGGCAACAAACGGTGAATCAAACAACTACACAATTACATTAATACAATACACCATAACTTTACATTTACCCTCGAATTAGAAGAAAACAATAAAATAAACTTTCTAGACCCTACCATGGGTGTATAGCAAATGAACAACGTTCCAACTAAACAACATTGAAAAACGAGCTTACGCGAGGTTTAATTCACCAACACACACGATTGTCAAACGAACAACATTTACATCAAGTCCAACTAATCAACAGTCCCAACGTGCAACACACGGATTTGT
>JBAIZL010000001.1:354707782-354895282 GCA_036971475.1 Prosapia bicincta | reverse complement strand
TTAATTCTCATCCAATTATCAGAAGCATCAATGTCACAGATAATCTGTGCATATCTTGTTACAGCTGTTTAAGAAATTAGTGATTTTGACTTGTGACGTAAATATGTTGAAGTTGGTTTACAAATAGTTTTGAAATAGTTCGTTATATTACAAATAAGTGTTAATTTTCATTCAATTATCTGACTTATCTATGTCACATATAATTTGTGCATGTCATGTGACACAGCTGTCTAAGAAAATAAGTGATTTTAAATTGTGACATAAATAATTAGAAAACAGTTAAGAAATCGTTTTGAAATAATTTGTCATATTAAATTTAACCAAGTGTCTACTCATTAAGAATTAAAATATTTATTAAAAGTCATTTTAATTAATTTATGCAGTTTGTGTTTTTAAGCTCCTTTAGTAGGTTACCAAGTATAATGCAAACACTCCTTGGCCATAAGTCTCCAACTTACCTTTGGTAAACTAATCCTGATTGAATAATTTTAATTCACCCACTTCTAGTCATCATTTTAAATGTTAACTTGCATGTAGGCCTATGGCGTGAACCACCTAGATTTATATTTTTTTACAACATTACTAAATACATATATTAAAATATACCTACAAAGTATCCAGTCAGGATAGATTTGGTAATAATTGTATTTAACATTACTATCTACCTGTATTAAAGTATACCTGCGAAGTATTCAGTCAGGATAGACTTGGTTGTAATTTTGGTAAATATTTAGACTTGTTGCCGATGCAGAAAATTACAACCAAACCTATCAAGACTGGATACTTCATAGGTATATTTTAATATATGGATACTTTTGTAGGTATATTTTAATATATTTGTGTTTTACACATTAAAACGAGTAATATAATAACAACCAAAAATGTTAACACCAATGTCATTACGTCTATATTTTTACCGAATTTATTAATAATTAATATGACTCGTTCCTATCTTCAACCTGAGCTGCAACATACAGTTAAGTTTCACTGAAAATTGTTTTTTATGACAAAAAATTATTTACATTCTGCTAGGTAAACAATATGTTTATTTTTTACAAAGTAGTATATAAGTTATAAAAAATTATATTACAAATTTAAATTCAATTTTCAAATAATATAAAGGTAATTAATAACTAATTATTATAATTACTTAAATAGCACTAATATTAGAATAAGTTATAGAAAATTATTTTCCAATAATATAAAAGATTATTTTCAAATTAAATTTTAATATTGTTCTTTGTTAGGCATTTATTTATTTATAGCAAAATGAGTCCTCTTTGATTTTATAAAATCACAAACTAATTTCAAATAAGTAATCTCAGTTTCTACCAAGACCATAATATAATATTATTGTAAATAGTGACACTCTTACTAGGACAAAATTCAAGGTTGAAGCTGTGTCGTGGCTAAGATTCATATTTTGAAAAACACAAGTTATATCATTAAGCAATTTACCTCTTTAAATAATTAATATTTTGAAAAACATTAGCCATATTAATAGATAATTTTCCCCTTTTTAAATAATGAGTATTTTCAAAAACATTAGCTATATCAATAAACAATTCTACCCCCTTTAAAATAAACAATTACTATTTCAAAATCATAAGTTATATCAATAAACAATTGTACCCCTTTTTAAAGAACAACTGAACTTTTGAAAGGCATAAGTTATATCACTAAAAAATTTACCCTTTTAATTAAAAAATTGATATTTTAAAACATAAGTTATATCAATAAACAATCTTATCCTATTTAAAAAACAATTAATATTTTGAAAATATAAAATGTAAGTAAACTTCTTGCTGAATTTATACTAACATCAAAAGTTATAAGAAAAATAATTTGTTGTTATATTAACTGGAAATTGTAATTTCATTATATCACATTTAAGAAACTCTCTTACTTTGACAATACCTTTTTCAAACCCTTTGAAATAAGCAATCCTTTTATGTGATTTTGCAAATCTTGAACATTTGATTTAAACTCTTGTACATAAAATTAGACAATGGAACTTTTAAAACTTGACTTCATCAACATATAACTTTAACGCTTTAAATTTAAAAATTGATTTTTAAAACCATAACTTAAATCAATCAACGTGTAGTAGACACATACCTTATTAGAATTAGGCAATTCATTTGCCTCAATAACAGTTAGTGTTTGTTAGAAAAGTAATTAACTTTTTACATCCTAACCTCTTCTAACCCATTACAAAACAATTAATCTTTTCAAAAACAAGTACATCACTTAAGATAAGTTTAACTAGACCAAAAAATAGTTTCTCTACGTGAAGTAGACACATACTTTATTAGAATTAGGCAATTCATTTGCTTCAATAACAGTTAGTGTTTGTTAGAAAAGTAATTAACTTTTTACATCCTAACCTCTTCTAACCCATTACAAAACAATTAATCTTTTCAAAAACAAGTACATCACTTAGGATAAGTTTAACTAGACCAAAAAATAGTTTCTCTACGTGAAGTAGACACATACTTTATTAGAATTAGGCAATTCATTTGCTTCAATAACAGTTAGTGTTTGTTAGAAAAGTAATTAACTTTTTACATCCTAACCTCTTCTTACCCATTACAAAACAATTAAGCTTTTGAAAAACAAGTATATCACTCAAGATAAGTTTAACTAGACAACAAAATAGTTTCTTAACGTGAAGTAGACACATACTTTATTAGAATTAGGCAATTCATTTGCTTAAATAGCAGTTAGTGTTTGTTAGAAAACTTACTAACTTTTTCCATCCTAACCTCTTCTAACCCATTACAAAACAATTAAGCTTTTGAAAAACAAGTATATTACTCAAGATAAGTATAACTAGACAAGAAAATAGTTTCTTAACGTAAAGTAGACACATACTCTACGAAGCTAACAATGGAGAAATGCTTTTAGTAAGAACTTTTTTTTAATTATAAAATTGTATTAAACATGTGCAGTAGTTCAAATAGTCAAGATTTACCTTTCAGTGATAAGGTTATTTCTGTAAATAAATTGCTTGCTTGTTTTTGCCAATATTTTAAAAAGTAATTATTAAATTTATTAAAAATATGAGCCTGAACTAATATTTTGGTTATACAGTATTTTTTTTACATTTTTTTCAGTTATTCTATTTAACTTTTAATATCATCAAAAGTTAATTGAATTTATACATAATATGAAAAATGCAACATCGTAACATAATAAAAGCAAAATGCTGAAGAGATAGCACAATGAAACCTTATAGAAATAATATTGTAATGTAATGTTCACTGTTGAGTTGTTTACTCTAGTAAAGTAGCATAGAATATTTACATATGTAGTTTTTCAAGAAATAAATGTTTCATTTGTCCCATATGTTTGATTGTCTAGAACCAACAGCTGTTTTTTTCCAAAACATTGATTTATCAAATCTTATATATAGATACACAAAATATTTACAACATGCAATAAATATATATTAATACTCAATTACATACATTAATAATATGGTAAAAAACAGAATGGAATTACAACTATAACATAAACAGGGACCCAAGAAGATTTAGGAAGTTTTCGTTTAAAACCTGACAATCAATTGGAACATCTTATTTGCTGAGGGGAGATACTACATATTACTAAAGGGTTGATACAATTTTTAATGTTATATAATTAAAATTAAATAATACTTAAATAAGTGAATACTTAAGGCCTTATTTGCTGACACGTGTAACAATCGTTCCTTTTACGAAGTAAAACCTCTACATATTAATATGTAGACTAGTAGCTCAAGTTGAAAGTTAAAACAACGTTAAAATTAAAAATTTAGAGAGTATCTTTTGATTTCTACTTTAAACAATTACAATGTTTATATGGCAAAATATTCTGATCAAATAGAAAAGTATGGATGGAAAGTTTAGTAACAATGTGTGAACTGTATTTATAAATGTTACATTACATAAAATATGTGTTATATAAAATTTTGAACTGTGCATGTGAAAAAAATACATGACTATATATATATATATATTATATATATTATTATTATATATGTTATTAATTTAAATAGCAATATATAATGTTCCCAATAATGCCGCGACAGTTTGGACACTGCAGTGGCTCCCTAACAGTGGTGGTAAATACCTCACCACTTGCATCCGTGGCCATAAAATATTTATTGGTATTCAAAAAAGTTACCAGACATGGCCGGCAAAAGCTCATGTGGCCACATGGACTGCACAACCTGCTTGCTTCATTTACCAAGCAAATAGTGCAGGGTGGGCAGTTGGAATTGGTATTCCACTCCACTGTGGCCTCAGTAGCTAGAGCCAAACCAGCCATCAGCTCCTCCTTTTGAATATCAATAAATTTTAACGGCCACCATTGATCCGGGTTTAAAACTACAGGAGTAAACCTGTAGTTTTTGTAGGTTTCATGAAGTGGATCATCTTCAACTGAAACATAAATATAAATTTCGTTACACTTTAAAAAAAAATATTTCTAGTTAATCAAGGTGAAAACAAATAAATTTAATGATTCCTTAAATCTGGCCAACAAATGCTAAACATTCAAACATCACACAATAAAAGCAACATATCTTTAACTACCAAACTCATTTTCAATGTACAACCTTATTCCATTATATCGCAGACATACTGCTTAAAAACTAAACCGAGACAGTATCAGGTCATGTTGGTGAAAAAAGCTAAGTATGTATTGTGAAGAAACAAAAACTTTGAAAAGTATAAAATTCTGTATTGAAAAACTTGAATTATATTAAATAAAGAGTCCATAGTTGGAAGTAAGTTAAGTTTGAGCAAACTATGGTGTTGCTTACCTGGCACATTCCTCGTCAAATATAACACTGAAAGGTGTAGATTCAGTTTTACATCTTTCGAGAATGCATTCCCTCAGGGTTTCAGTTGAAAAATACGAATGGTCAGGTCCGTGATTGTGCTCGCCGTGTTGCACAAAATTAACTACTGCCCATTCAGACTTCTGTAGTGGTATGGAAGCTCTGGCAAGACAAGTTTTGTACAATATACATTTAAGGTGGATTCTTGTACCCGTACTGTTATCTGCATAATAAAAATAGCCATCGTCCATGAAGTAAATATCTGCACTATATCTGGCCAACCGTGTTACTTGTATCATATTCATGATAGAGTATTTTTATAATACTGTATAGAACAATATACGAATGAAGATAGAACAATACGCTCTGTATAGAACAAAGGATATGAAGAAATAGGAATGGAGGGAAAATATTCATCATCTGTTTCGATAAATCAATACATCTTGTTGTGAACATCGATTGTAAAAACGTTTTCCACATGCTAATTTTATACATATAATAAATTGATGATTGTATATCATTTAAATTAGGTAAATTGTTTGGAATCTGTATGTAGGGCTAATATATATATATACACACACACACATATGTATGTATATATATATATATATATATATATATATATATATATATATATATATTGGTTATTCATATACAAGAATATTTATTAATTTATATCGAGCGCTATATTTAATGTATTTATAATTTCTATATATTATTCAAATATAATATCTGAAATATTTTTACAATATATAGAAGATAAACTAAATAAAATTATGCAGACATTTGATAAAAACGGTTATTGGTTTAGATATGTAGATGATGGTTTGTATGTATCTAATAATAATGATATAAACTTAATAATTATTTTACATAAAATAAATGTGATAAATAAAAATATTAATTTTACTTGTATAATTTTACTATGAATAATGAAAACAAAATAAGAGAGAAAAACATTATCTATCAAATTGCAATTGAGAATGGCTATAAAAAGAAAACTGTTGATAAACTTAATTATAATATTTTAAAGAAACAAAATAATAATTTAATTTACAAAAATAATGATGAAAATGTCATATGGACTTCATTTACATTTTTTGGTAATGAAGTAAAAAATATCACAAAATTGTTTAAAGGTAGCAACATAAAATTCGCATATAATACTAATCATAAATTAATAAATATAATGATTAATAATAATATTATTAATATGCATGAAAAAAACGGTATATATAAATTAGAATGTGATTGAAATACACAGCGATCGAAAACGTTCTGTCTAAGTAAGTTTTAACAAATTTACTAAATTAAAAGTTCGCAAGTAAAAGCTGAAAAAACTCAAAATTTAGTCAACCGATTGGAATAATTTTTGTTGCATTTTATTCACACAATTACCATTGAAATGAAACAGAAAAGGAAAATATTGTTTTATATTTTAAAAAGTATTTGAAAAATCTTGAAAACTGGCAATATGGTTCTGAAAGCCTTAGTAATATATTCACCGTTTATTTTAACGGAAACTTGGTAACGCAATGCTGGTTTCCTTTCACAATTGATCTTTTACCATGAGGCAATACATAATTATTTAATTTTACATTTAACTTTGTACGATTTCTTTCCTTGTACGAGTTTTTATCCTTAAATGTTAGAAGTGAAACTACATCTATGATATTTAATTTGTTGCCAAAACTGAATGTAACGAGAAATAGGTTATCGACACACTTTGAGGTAAGTAAATACTTTTGTGTTTTGTGGTGCCTAAATTCTAATTTTATTTATAGATTATTAGGTCTTCTTTCATATCTTTAACTAATTTTTCTTAAAACTAATAATTTTTTTATGATTTTTAACTCATCTCCTGTTTTGTTATATTTTATATTTGGCAATCACATTCCATTGTAACAATACGTTAGGCTATTATAATTTACTTTTATATTATAATCTATTTCTATATTTTGTTTGTTATTAAATAGGATAATGGCTAGACTATATCACACTACCTCGGATATAGCACTAAACAATAGGAGGCCAGTAAGCAAGATAATTTCTCTTACCCATTGGAAAAAATTTAATCACCATAAAAAAGCTGTTACACAGGACTGAAATTTAATAAATTATTTAATGCTTTGTAAGTATATATATATATAATTACTTTGGCCAATATCAATTATGTGTAGAATGTAATTATTTACTTTTTAATGTTTGCAAAATAACCGAATACTAAATCAGTACTTTCTTTTGTAATTGTGTACTTTATGGAGCACCTACGATAGCGGCTACCGCTATTTTCGTTATATTTTAATTTTCTCATGTATTTCTACGGCCTAAACACGAACATTATTTTCTGTCGCTGATGCCGATTTCTTAAAAAATACTTCAAAAAACATCAACCTAAACTAACATTTATTGGTAAAAATGCAGAAGCTCGGTGCCATACGATATTTTGGGAAATGGTTTAACACCACCAAATAGGACGATATCCACAAGATTTTTTTAAAATTGACCTCGGAAAGTTACTTTGTTTTCAATTTAAAGTAGCGTAAAATATTCAGCGCGGATGTAGAAGTTGTGAATAAGCGCAGAATGATACAAATGCTTCGTGATGTTACAACTGCATTTCAATGTATAAAATTAAAACCAAACCTAACCTGACACTTTTTCGGTACATTTTAATATACGTATACAGTATTGTATAAATTTAAAACGAAATCTATCCTAACTGGAGAAGTTGTTTCTCAAATATCTACACATGTAAGGTTGCGTGACGTACCGCGGACAATGCGTACAACCTTATGCGCAGCACTGTGACGTAAGTATCACTCCGCGCCTATTCACAACTTCTACATCTGCGCTGAATTTATTACCCTACTTTAAATTGAAAAAAAGTAACTTTCCTACTTCAATTTTAAAAAAATTCTTGTGGATATCGTCTAATTTGGTGGTTTTCAACAATTTTCCAAAATATCGTATAGTGCCGGAGTACTGCATTTCAACCCATTTATTTTTCAAAATTAATATATAGGCTTTATATATTGAAATATATATACAGAGTATCCAGAGCGGTAGTTGCTGATCTTAATAATTACCAGAATATAGCCTACGTGTTATGTAATAAAATAAGGTTACATATATAAACTTTTACAGTATGCTATTATTTTGTTTCAGGACTTTCGATGGACCACGACGCTGTCTATTTACAGGAAGAAGTTATGTTACTAATATCTGTTGTAAAATGTTGTGTTAACGTTCGGTGCAATACTTTCTGTTTTGATATTTTATGACTAAAATCAATAGTGCGATAGGTTTAATTGTTATCAGACCAGTTACAAATGAAGGATGTGCACATGTTCTATGCAATATTTCTTGTTTTGTGCGTGGAATTGTGTGTTTATGAGTGATTTCTTAAGTTCTATTGGTAAATGTTTACAAGCGAGGACACCTACGATATTTTGGATAATTTCGTACTTCATACTCTTAAAATAAGTAAATTTATTAAATCCACGATGTAATTAATGCACAATAGCAGCTGATTGCAAGTATAGTAATACAGTGGTCAACATGAAAATAGACTTTCCCTAATGCTAGCATCACTCCACTCTCACACTTATATTGGGTACTTGTTTACATTCCTAAACCGGGCATATATTTGCATGAAACATTCCAAAACATGTAGAAAGGCTATTTTTGCATGATGTACCGGGGCCGATGAGTACAACCTTATGCGCAGCACTGTGACGTTACAAAACATTTGTATCACTCCGCGCCAATTCACAACTTCTACATCCGCGCTGAAAATTTTACCCAAGTTTAATTTAAGAAAAAATAATGTTTCTAGGCAAAACAAAATAATTTCAATGAAAATAGCCTTTTTACATGTTTCATGCAAATAAAGGCCTGGTTTAGGAACGTAAACAATTGCGTTATATTGTGCACTAAGTTTAATGGTCTTTAGGACAGTTACAAATGAAGGATGTGCAAATGTTAAATGCAATATTTCTTGTGTTGTGTGTGGAATTTTGTGCGTAGTGTTCTCTAAAGTGATTTTCTAAGTTCTATTATTCAGTAAGGCTTGTGTGCGTGGAAATATGTGGTGGTTATAGTTAAGTGGTGTTTTTCTGTTACATATTAATTATCTATACAGTCACAATAATTCTTTATTTGAGATCATGAATTCCAGAATGCAGACCATGAAAAACATTCTGATTTGTATAACAGACACATTGTATATATATATATATATATATATATATATATATATATATATATATATATATATATATATAAGACATAAAACAATTTACAAATACAAGAATAATTTATTGAATTTACAATTCAAAGATTTTCGTTGGCAAACAGTACCAACATCCTCAGCAATACATAAAATTTCTAGTATTCCTGAGGATGTTGGTAATGTTTGCCAACAAGCAAGCTTTGAATTGTAAATTCAATAAATTATTCTTGTATTTGAAAATTGTTTTATTTCTTTATTAATACACAAGAATACATATTATAGGGTGTATATATATATATGAAGTTGATATATAACTATTGTAAAGTCAGTGCAACGGAAACTTAATGGATAGCGAGAAATATATATATATATATGGCTATTGTGCATAAGCTCGGCACCATACGATATTTTGGAAAATTGTTCGAAACCATCAAATAGGACGATATCCAAAAGAATTTTTTTTATTGAAGTAGGAAAGTTACATTTTTTCAGTTTAAAGTAGGGTAATAAATTCAGGGTAAAAATGCAGAAGCTCGGCGCCATACGATATTTTGGGAAATGGTTTGACATCATTAAATAGGACGATATCTACAAGATGTTTTTTTAAATTGACCTCGGAAAGTTACTTTTTTTCAATTTAAAGTAGCGTAAAAAATTCAGCGCGGATGTAGAAGTTGTGAATAGGCGCGGAATGATACAAGTCCTTTGTAATGCAACTGTATTTCAATGTATAAAATTAAAACCAAATCTAACATGACTTGACACTTTTTAGGTATATTTTAATATAGGTATACAGTATTTTATAAATTTTTAACGAAACAGTGGATCCAGCCGATTGCTGGCTACTGTTAAACAGCCTAGTGACCTGTTCGTCTTAAGAATAAATATCATTTATGATTTAAGAGAATTATTTTTAACGAAACAGTGGATCCAGCCGATTGCTGGCTACTGTTAAACAGCCTAGTGACCTGTTCGTCTTACGAATAAATATCATTTATGATTTAAGAGAATTATTTTTAACGAAACAGTGGATCCAGCCGATTGCTGGCTACTGTTAAAGAGCCTAGTGACCTGTTCGTCTTACGAATAAATATCATTTATGATTTAAGAGAATAATTTTTAACGAAGCAGTGGATACAGCCGATTGCTGGCTACTGTTAAACAGCCTAGTGACCTGTTCGTCTTAAGAATAAATATCATTTATGATTTAAGAGAATTATTTTTAACGAAACAGTGGATCCAGCCGATTGCTGGCTACTGTTAAACAGCCTAGTGACCTGTTCGTCTTAAGAATAAATATCATTTATGATTTAAGAGAATTATTTTTAACGAAACAGTGGATCCAGCCGATTGCTGGCTACTGTTAAACAGCCTAGTGACCTGTTCGTCTTACGAATAAATATCATTTATGATTTAAGAGAATTATTTTTAACGAAACAGTGGATCCAGCCGATTGCTGGCTACTGTTAAAGAGCCTAGTGACCTGTTCGTCTTAAGAATAAATATCATGTATGATTTAAGAGAATTATTTTTAACGAAACAGTGGATCCAGCCGATTGCTGGCTACTGTTAAACAGCCTAGTGACCTGTTCGTCTTAAGAATAAATATCATTTATGATTTAAGAGAATTATTTTTAACGAAGCAGTGGATCCAGCCGATTGCTGGCTACTGTTAAACAGCCTAGTGACCTGTTCGTCTTACGAATAAATATCATTTATGATTTAAGAGAATTATTTTTAACGAAACAGTGGATCCAGCCGATTGCTGGCTACTGTTAAAGAGCCTAGTGACCTGTTCGTCTTACGAATAAATATCATTTATGATTTAAGAGAATAATTTTTAACGAAGCAGTGGATCCAGCCGATTGCTGGCTACTGTTAAACAGCCTAGTGACCTGTTCGTCTTAAGAATAAATATCATTTATGATTTAAGAGAATTATTTTTAACGAAACAGTGGATCCAGCCGATTGCTGGCTACTGTTAAACAGCCTAGTGACCTGTTCGTCTTAAGAATAAATATCATTTATGATTTAAGAGAATTATTTTTAACGAAACAGTGGATCCAGCCGATTGCTGGCTACTGTTAAACAGCCTAGTGACCTGTTCGTCTTACGAATAAATATCATTTATGATTTAAGAGAATTATTTTTAACGAAACAGTGGATCCAGCCGATTGCTGGCTACTGTTAAAGAGCCTAGTGACCTGTTCGTCTTAAGAATAAATATCATGTATGATTTAAGAGAATTATTTTTAACGAAACAGTGGATCCAGCCGATTGCTGGCTACTGTTAAACAGCCTAGTGACCTGTTCGTCTTAAGAATAAATATCATTTATGATTTAAGAGAATTATTTTTAACGAAGCAGTGGATCCAGCCGATTGCTGGCTACTGTTAAACAGCCTAGTGACCTGTTCGTCTTACGAATAAATATCATTTATGATTTAAGAGAATTATTTTTAACGAAACAGTGGATCCAGCCGATTGCTGGCTACTGTTAAACAGCCTAGTGACCTGTTCGTCTTACGAATAAATATCATTTATGATTTAAGAGAATTATTTTTAACGAAACAGTGGATCCAGCCGATTGCTGGCTACTGTTAAAGAGCCTAGTGACCTGTTCGTCTTAAGAATAAATATCATGTATGATTTAAGAGAATTATTTTTAACGAAACAGTGGATCCAGCCGATTGCTGGCTACTGTTAAACAGCCTAGTGACCTGTTCGTCTTAAGAATAAATATCATTTATGATTTAAGAGAATTATTTTTAACGAAGCAGTGGATCCAGCCGATTGCTGGCTACTGTTAAACAGCCTAGTGACCTGTTCGTCTTAAGAATAAATATCATTTATGATTTAAGAGAATAATTTTTAACGAAGCAGTGGATCCAGCCGATTGCTGGCTACTGTTAAACAGCCTAGTGACCTGTTCGTCTTAAGAATAAATATCATTTATGATTTAAGAGAATTATTTTTAACGAAACAGTGGATCCAGCCGATTGCTGGCTACTGTTAAACAGCCTAGTGACCTGTTCGTCTTACGAATAAATATCATTTATGATTTGAGAGAATTATTTTTAACGAAACAGTGGATCCAGCCGATTGCTGGCTACTGTTAAACAGCCTAGTGATCTGTTCGTCTTAAGAATAAATATCATTTATGATTTAAGAGAATTATTTTTAACGAAACAGTGGATCCAGCCGATTGCTGGCTACTGTTAAACAGCCTAGTGACCTGTTCGTCTTAAGAATAAATATCATTTATGATTTAAGAGAATTATTTTTAACGAAGCAGTGGATCCAGCCGATTGCTGGCTACTGTTAAACAGCCTAGTGACCTGTTCGTCTTACGAATAAATATCATTTATGATTTAAGAGAATTATTTTTAACGAAACAGTGGATCCAGCCGATTGCTGGCTACTGTTAAACAGCCTAGTGACCTGTTCGTCTTACGAATAAATATCATTTATGATTTAAGAGAATTATTTTTAACGAAACAGTGGATCCAGCCGATTGCTGGCTACTGTTAAAGAGCCTAGTGACCTGTTCGTCTTAAGAATAAATATCATGTATGATTTAAGAGAATTATTTTTAACGAAACAGTGGATCCAGCCGATTGCTGGCTACTGTTAAACAGCCTAGTGACCTGTTCGTCTTAAGAATAAATATCATTTATGATTTAAGAGAATTATTTTTAACGAAGCAGTGGATCCAGCCGATTGCTGGCTACTGTTAAACAGCCTAGTGACCTGTTCGTCTTAAGAATAAATATCATTTATGATTTAAGAGAATAATTTTTAACGAAGCAGTGGATCCAGCCGATTGCTGGCTACTGTTAAACAGCCTAGTGACCTGTTCGTCTTAAGAATAAATATCATTTATGATTTAAGAGAATTATTTTTAACGAAACAGTGGATCCAGCCGATTGCTGGCTACTGTTAAACAGCCTAGTGACCTGTTCGTCTTACGAATAAATATCATTTATGATTTGAGAGAATTATTTTTAACGAAACAGTGGATCCAGCCGATTGCTGGCTACTGTTAAACAGCCTAGTGATCTGTTCGTCTTAAGAATAAATATCATTTATGATTTAAGAGAATTATTTTTAACGAAACAGTGGATCCAGCCGATTGCTGGCTACTGTTAAACAGCCTAGTGACCTGTTCGTCTTAAGAATAAATATCATTTATGATTTAAGAGAATTATTTTTAACGAAACAGTGGATCCAGCTTGTAATTTAATGTATTTTTGGTTATTATTTACAACAAGATATTTGTGACAGTATAATTTACCTACAAATTAAAGTAATAATGACAATAAATATTTCATTGAGTTTTAGTTGAATTTTGTGTAATATATTGCACAGCTTTATCAACAAATTGTTATAACCTATAAGTAAAATATGCAATTTGTCTTAATATATAATGTTTATAACATGAACATCTTAAATGTAAATTAAGACTGAACAATCAATTTCAAGGCACATTTGAAATTACTTCAAAGCAACCTTTTATAAAGCAAACATTTCACAACATTAAAAGTGGAATTTAATGTAAAAGGGATTTGCATAAATTTGAATGCTTAGGTTATTTAAAACTTTTGTTTTTTTCCAGTAGAAACTGCAGGTAAGTTACTCTTGTAAGTATGGATACAAAGTCTATATATTGGAGGATACAACAAGATGCTTTTCAAGAACATTCACATATTGATTTGTAAGTGCATCCACAAAGTTGTAATTTTGTCAATTGTTGGGGCTTTTTAAGTGGATGGTTTAAAGGTTATGTTAATTCTTTAACACTTGTATAAGGTCGGGATCGCCATGAACAAGTGTTTTTCTACTAGCAAGTATGGATACAAAGTCTATATATTTGAGGATACAACATGATGCTTTTTCAAGAACATTCACATATTGATTTGCAAGTCCATCCACAAAGTTGTAATTTTGTCAATTGTTGAGTGGATGGTTTAAAGGTTATGTTAATTCTTTAACACTTGTATAAGTTGAGTTCTTGAATTTTACAGTCCATTATGTTTGGTGAATCTTATTAATCAATAGTAATAGTCCTAAACTATTGTTTAAGTGATTAACTTGTATTAAGGTCGGGATTGCCATAAACAAGTATACCCCCCCCCCCAAGATGACTATGTCAATGGTATAGCATTCATTCAAAGTGAATTGTTTTAAAGTGTAGAAAATACCTTTTTACCACAACATCAAGTAAATTATTTAATTTTGTAGCCCATTATGTTCGGTGTAAGTATAAAATACATGAAAAACAAAAACTGAAGGCATAGATTTAGCCATTGCGCAACATCACTCTGCAATTAATTTCTTCATCTAACTTCAATTTAATAGAAAAATATATTTCCCTGTTGGAAAAATTCTTGCATATATGGTCTTGCGATAAACAATTTTATACTTTTATCTAAGGTTACGTCCAATGTGCATTTTAACTGATTTGGGTTATAAAGTGTTGAAATTTGATGTTTGTTTTTCAAAATGAAGTTAATTTAGGCAATCCATCCAAGGTGTATAGATACAATATCCAAGTTTGGGAGTAAATGCATTTCAAGATCATTTAAATTATTATAATATCCATCCATAAAAGTTGAGAATTTATTATGGGAGGTGGTGTTTCTGTAGTGGGAACTCTGACATTGAATTTTAATAAGGTGACCCAAATTTATTCCAAAGATGGCTGTATAAAAAATATTTGTATCCCAGGTAAATGGTAAAAATTAAACTGGTGTCAGGTTGTTAGAAGGTGGGCAGTATTATACAATTGTTTATTTTGTCCAAGAAAGGTTAATAGCGAGTAGCAGTAAAGTATACAGGTCAGGGCGGTGGCATTTTTCGGTAGAACTGTCAAGGTCCAACATAAACCTAACCTCAACAATGTCATATCTTGTTGAGTGTTTTTTATTTTTGAATTGTGAAGTACATTGAATAGTGTACGTTTCCTTCCAGCGCATATGTTTTTACTTTGAAAATTACAAAGGGTTGAAACAAATATGTAGAGATTATTTTTACAAAACTTTCAAAAGTAAGACCCTGGGGTATTGTTCCTTAAGGGTGTCCAAATAAGGTATTGGTTATTGAAATATGGAGATTACCGGATTAATTTTTTTACCAATGATTGGGAGTTTTGCTACCATTATAATTGCATATTTTCAAGGTGGGCCATTAATGAGGATACAGCAGATGAGAGGTAAACTTATGTTTACCTATTAAGCATGTCTATAACCTTGGTGTGATTTGAACAAAATTCGTACTGTTTAGTCTAACCTAAACAAGATAAGAATATATTTGTAAAAGTCTTGACGACATGAAGTGTATCCATGATGCTTAAGTACATTTTTAAATAGGCAAACGCCATTAAAAAAATTATTAAGTAAATTTGTGAAGAGGTTTGACCATTTTGTTTACTCTTATATCTATATCCCAGGTAAATGGTAAAAAAAATAAGCTGGTGATAGGATATTACGGCAGTATTATTGTTATTTATTGTGTCCAAGAAAGGTAAATAGCGAGTAGCAGTAAAGTATACAGGCCAGGGCGGTGGCATTTTTTGGTAGAATTGTCAAGGTCCAACCTATCAAACCTAACCTAAACAATGTCATATCTTGTTAAGTGGTTTTTGTAAATGGTGAAGTACATTGAATAGAGTGTTATACGTTTCCTTGCAGCGCATATGTTTTTACCTTGAAAATTACAAAGGGTTGAAACAAATATGTAGAGATTATTTTTACAAAATTTTCAGAAATAATGATCCTAGTGTATTGTTCCTTAAGTGTGTCTAAAATAAGGTAGTAGCTATTGGTATTTAATACTGAAATATAGAGATTACCGGATCAATTTCTTTACCAATGATTGATTTCTTTACATTATAATTGGATATTATTAAGGTGGACCATTATTGAGGATAAAGCAGATGAGGTAAACTTATGTTTACCCATTAAGCATGACTATAACCTTGGTGCTATTTGAACAAAATTTGTTCTGTTTAGCCGAACCTAAACCAGAAAAAAATATATTTGTAAAGGTCTTGACATGAGAAGTGTTAAGTACATTTTAAAATGGGCTATCGCGGTTATGAAGTAAATTTGCGAAGAGGTTAGGCCATTTCGTTTACACTTTTATCTACAGTTAAACGAAATAAGATCTAAAATTTAAAATGTTGGGATTGATGACTAGAGTACCATTTTTTTTCATATTCTTATGGATTTACAGATACGGCTTATGGTTAGTAACGGTTACGTCTACAATTTAAATAACGACGTGTCAATGTTTTTAGGACGGGTATAACATTGGAATCATATGTTTGAGTACTCTTAAGATTTTATTTTGAGTTGGAAACAAATTAATGCAAAGACAAATATAGCATATTGTTTAAACAAGTGGCTCTTTATTCTGTAAGAGAATTGTATTTCTTTTTCTAATCATAAGTCCTGACATTAGTGATATAAAATTTGTTTTTTTTTCAAATGACTTTTGCATACAAAATGAGCACACGAGATTTTCTTGTTAATTAAGTTATTTTAGCCACTCACACAGCTTCAACCTGGAATTTTGTTCGAGTAAGAGTGTCACTATTTACAATAATATTATATTATGGTCTTGGTAGAAACTGAGATTAAATATTTGAAATTAGTTTGTGATTTTATAAAATCAAACAGGACTCATTTCGCTTGTTATTTTATTGTTAGTAGCCTACGTTATAAAATGTAAAAAAAATTTGTAAACAAACTTTAAAACCAGTTGCATTACCAGCTACTAAAGAGGTAACGGATTGACGAAAAGATGCATTTTAGTTTATAGAAAATTGCGTTTTTTCTTTACTAAATTAGCACACGAGATTTTTCTGTTAATTAAGTTATTTGAGCCACTCACACAGCTTCTACCTTGTATTTTGTTTCAGTAAGAGTGTCACTAGTTACAATAATATTGTATTATGCCTTGGTAGAAACTGAGATTGCTTATTTACTAATAGTTTGTGATTCTATAAAATCAAAGAGGACTTTTTCGCTTGTATCTCATTGTTAGTACGTTGTTAAATCTAAAATAATTTGTAAAAAACCTTTTAAACCAGTTGCATTACCAGTTACTAAAGAAGTAAGGCATTGAGCAAAAGATACATATTAGTTTATAGAAATTAGGTTTTTTAAATTTCTACTTAAATAAATGCCTAACAATGAACAATATTAAAATGTAATTTGTAAATTAACTTTTATATTATTGAAATATAAATTTCTATAACTTTTTCAAATATTAGGTCTATTTAAGTAATTATATATTGTTTTTAAATTGATAATTAGTTATTGACAATAATTATGTTTTACAAATATAGGTATTAAGGGAAATTAGTGAAATAAACATGTTTACTTGAATAAATGCCTAACAAAGGGCAATATTAAAATTTAATTACGAAATTATCTTTTATATAATTAGAAAAGACATTTCTATAACTTCTCTAATATTAGGTCTATTTAAGTAATTATATGTTATAATTTAGTTAATATATAGTTATTGACAATATTTATATTTAACAAGTATAAGTAATAGTAGAATTGCGTAAAAAAAAAACGAGAACTTTCTTCGTTTGTTATTTAATGGTCAGTACGTTCTCAAATCTAGAACATTATGTAAAAAACCTTTCAAACCAGTCTGTTGTAGTTACGATATAAATAAAGGATTGAAAAAGATACATTTTATTGCTTTGAAGGATTACTGTAATCGTAAAAAGAACATGTAACACATTTCAAATCGGACTGTGAGCGCCGGGAGCGCCTGCAGAGTGGCAAGGCGATACAAATCCGTGTGTTGCACGTTGAGACTGTTGATTAGTTGGACTTCATGTAAATGTTGTTCGTTTGACAATCGTGTGTGTTGGTTAATTAAACGTCGCGTAAGCTCGTTTTTCAATGTTGTTTAGTTGGAACGTTGTTCACTTGATCTAGCCCCCCTACCATCACCAAACACAACATCAAACACAATTTCAAAATATACATAAAACCAACAATCCCGATACTGTCTACATAATACACATAATCACCCCATACAACACAAACACGCTGCATTTAATTATATGTTACAACGCCTAATCAATATACCTGTGCTACAGAAAGACTATGACGAAGACCTCAACACAATAAAATACATCGCTCAACAAAACGGCTACCAATATACACTCATAGACAACATACCCATGAAAATTAAATTTAAACATTACCAAACGGCCAAGCTGACAAACCACACAAAAACAATAAATTATAATCCCTTACTTACCACAACAAAAACCCACACACAGGGACATTCATAACCATTTAAACAATCTCCACATATTAAAACAAAGTAAAAATCTAACTACTTTAGTAAAATACGAGATATACATACACTACGCAAGAGATAAAGAAAACACATTAGATGAGCACACACATTTTGAAGCCAACACTCTGTTCCATTATATGGCACACAGTCAAAATAACCCACCTCTTCTACACTCATAAATCTCAACTCAACATATTTTATACCTAACGGGACGCCGCCAGTAGAGGCTTTGCTTCTTAAAGAAACAATAGTTTCGAAACGCGTCAACACGTATGCCGTTACGTATTCACTTAATTAAGTCGCTTTTAATTATTGTTTTTATGTTTCCACACCTGAAAAAGATGATCTGTGTTTCTATATTCTGATAAATACATTCTATCCAATGCCCGAGTACATTTTAGGAGCAGAATACCTCTAAGGCCGATGTCAGTTGGAAGGTTTGTACATACTCTGGAATAAATGAGTAGGGGGCAAAGTAATTGCATAGCGGGGAAACGCTAAGAATAAAGTAGAACGGTATCAAAAAAATCGGTTAAAATACACACATTTTATATCTCGAAATAAAATACAGGTTGTAACAAAGTTTCTAAAATTAGAATATTTCCTGCGATTTTCTCAGGAGAAGATCTGTTTGCTTAATTCCCTACAGAGACTACTATTTAAATCTATTTTATACTTAGTTTTAATTCTTAAGTTCTACAGGAAGTTAACATGCTACTTTTACAGTCCCATTTTTCTGCTTAAACATCAATTTATCAATGTAAACTTTATAAACTACCCTTCATCTATGTTTCTCGTTTATAAATTTTTCTGGTTTCCAAACACGCGATCAAAGTGTTTTCTTTTTTAAAATCATACATGAAATATCCCACCAATACTGAAGTGAAAAAGTATTATTACATTTAAAATTAGTTTATTGTTTTAAAATCTTTTTAAAATGTTGATGGTCTCTGTAATGTTCAAAGCCCCAAAAAAGGTTTTAGTGCACAGTATTATTGCAATATGCTTTATCAATATAATTATTACAAGCATAGTCAAGAACGAAAAACAAAACAAACTAAACTAAAAGACAAGTTTTCTTATCCAATCATTGTAATACTATATTGCCGGTTTAGACACTCGTATGTTACAATAATAATAATAATGATTATTATTTTATATTAAGCACCTAATTGTTTTAGAGACCAAAATATATTCAAGTTCAATTTAATTTTCGCCTTAATTATCTTCCTGGTCATGCTGTCAAAGCTGATGAGTAAAAACAGGAAGTTCGTGATAAAAGAAGCTTGAAACTTAAACCTCTTCTGATAACGTTTTGAGTTAGCAAAAGATCTTGCCTGATACCAGTTGGGAAATATAATCAATTCGATCACACTGCACGTAAAGTATGATATCTGAGAACCAGAAGGAAAACTATTTATTACCATTTAGAGAAATAAAATTATTTTAGTCTTTAGTATTGTTTCTCATTTCAACACATAACATTATCTTTAAAATATTGTGTTTTTGTGTTGTACATCTTGAGGTTTTTCTATAATTACCCTTGTGGTATAAACTTGGCAATAAACCACTTTAGTAACTTATGTTTCAAATTCTTGTACTTAAATTGGAGACGGTTTTAATATTTTCCTGCATGCTTTCTATATTTCATTATCTGATCATTGTAATTTTTTCAATGGTTAATGCTATAATTACAAATATTTTTGAAATACAATGACGTTGTTTCAGTCATGATTATGTGAATCAGCGAGACAACAGATACTATTGGGTACAAAATAAGTGTAATTTTGATTAATGATTATTACTTTTTATTGCCTTATAATAAACTTATACATTCAATATTGGTATAAAATTACTACTCCCTAAAAGTGTTCTTTGCTCTTAGGATTGTAGCTAAACGATTATACAGTTATAAACGATTACAGCTTAAGAGAGTATAATATTATATTTAGCAGCCTACCTAATTTATCTAATAAGTCTATAAATACATTTCTTTTCTAGCTGGTTTATGTTGACAAATTGCACTTGATGTGTGATAAATGGTGAGTAACTAAGAATTGAAATATCGTTTAGGGAATTCTACCTAACAGATTTTTCTATTTCACCAATCAGCTTTGTATAGCAGTAAATGTTTCTCATATACCTACATCGACCTCAGTTTTATTACGCTTTCTAATAGATCGGTTACAAAATGTTATTAAATATAGTGAATTATGATCTCTCTATATATTGAAGCAAAATTTGAATTGTTTTACTTGAATTGACTTGGAATTATTCGTCGGTAAAATTAAATGCATTTAGTATAAGTATTTCTTCATGCATTGCTTTTAAATACAGATAAATATTTACAAATATAAACAACATTACTCATAAAATCCTCAGGGATTGGAGTGGAGCTGTTATTAATATGAAAGTTGTTTGGTAACAATACTTTCGGAGGACCAATAATTATTATAATTATATAAATTAATAGCTTGTACTTACGTGCACCGTGGAATACACACTTATTACACTCGCGTATTAATAAGCGATTTCTGGCCAGAAAACTTGTTCGTATTCCACGCACTGATCACATTCGATATAAACATTAATAAAATAGTTACATTCACGTATTCTAGTACCTAAGGTACGGAGATTGAAAAGTATAAATAATATATTAGAAAGTATCTGTCTACACTCCCGAAAGGTCTAACTTGCTCTGCCGGTTCAAACGGCAGAACCAATCTTATCACGGGTGAGCTTTGTCTGACTTTGGCGGCGGGTTTAAATAAAGGAAATTAGTCTATATTAATTTTAAATACGTAACAAACGTTAATAATATTACGTACGTGATATTTAAATCTTGAGTTAAATAAATAATTAAGTTGATAACATTAAATAACATAACATCCTGATCTCTAAAACCATAACTATTGTAAGATATAGTCATACATTATTTACAATTTTCAATATAGTGTTACTCCAAATTTTATTTTTAACCATATTCTAGAATTATATAGGTTTCTATTTAATGAGTAAATAAATCGTTTGTTTGATTCCCTTAAGCTAAAAAAATATTTACTTCAGTAGCTTCGAAATTTTTTAAATAGATGCAGTGTCTTTTCAAATGTAACTTACATTACAGTACTGATTTTTTCGAAAGTGTTTTCCCTAGAGAACTCTCGGTTTTCAGTTCAATTTTAATTTTATACTGTTGTAACATCTCTTAAGTTCTTATAAATTAATATAATATTGCTTAAGTTATATATGTATTAGACATAGCCTATGACGAAAATTACTCCACATTTGTTATTTTAATGAAAAAAACAAAAATGTCAGGCATATATTCATCTACATGTCCTGGAGAGAGCAAATGCACTTACACACAATGTAGTTAGTAGATTATATTAGATTATGCTTTTAGTAATATTATTTTAAATAATTGTTTCTTAATATCTTGTATGTAGAAAACTTCTTAGTTTCAATTAGTTTTGTATCAACTTATATGCCATTCTAAACATTTGGTTTTCTGACAAGGCCATCCCTAAAGACACTGCAATGAATGTATGTGATTCTTAGTATTTAAAGTAGTTTTGGTGAATGAAAAAAAAGTAGTTTACCTGAAAGCGCTATTATTATTTAAGTGATGTTGTGATTTAAGAGATAATTTAAACAAATTTACTTAAGAATCTCTTTTTAGTTATGATAAATGTATTGCAAGAATTAAAATAATAGACTATACTGTATTATATAGATGCCCTGCAACTCCATTTACTACACTCAATGCTACATGAATATCTAACATACCTAACGCCATGTCTAACATTTGTAGGTAGACAAATTTTTACAATACTTTTTTTACTTTTTTTAAAAAAGGATTTATATTTTATATATTTTCAAAAATCGATTATCGGCTTTAAATTATCTTCAATTTCATATCTATTTGAAAATTGTGTAATGTATTTTGATATTATATTTTTCAGTACGTCATAGACATTAGATTTACATTTGGCTTTTGGCAATAAATAAATTTAAGAAATTATTGTTTCAAGTACCTTGTGCAAAAGTTTAATTATCTATTCCCTTTTGTGTCTTTAGTTCTCCTAATGAGGTTGGCGTTTTGCTTATGATTTTATCTGGTACTTTTCTTTTTTTTACGCTTTTTCCTTTGAAGATTTATAACAACTATGGACTTTTGGTTTGAAGATTTCGGCCTGCAGAGAACTACCTCGTCGATTCTAATCTCTGAATTCATACATTTCAGTCAACCCATATTTTTCTCCTTAATCTTCACTTCACATTGGAAGACGCGTTAAACTCATTTGATTTCATCTCCATCTATATTATTTATAATTTTTGTCACTTTTTTAGATAAAATTTCACTTAGTTGACAATTGTTAATAAATTAAATTTTTTTATCAATCCAGTTTATTTCAAATAGAATATTATACAGTTTTCAATTTCTATATATTTTTTTATATGCAATATGAATGTAGGCATTTTTGTAACAATATAAAAACATTTCAATGTATAATGGGATAGTATGCAACGAATTGTAACATACGTCGTTTGGAAAGCAAACATTGTTTTACAAGATGCAAAAAAGATTTTTAGGGAGTAGGTTATTCCTCACGCTATTCACAACATTTGATGGGTTGAAGATTGTACTTAAAAAAAACACACAATATGCGAGGTAATTAGATAAATAGAGGGATGTTGATTATATACGGCACATAACCATAAAATTTTCCCGGTTGACAACTCTGTTAATTTATATATTCAAAGTATAAGTCCAATTTATTAGTATTAATATAGAATATTAAATTTAAATGTAATAAACAATGAAAACCAACAATGAATACAATAATTATTATGTATTAGAAAAATGTAGGTGTATCGTATTCTACTTCTCGGCCAAAGTTGAGGCTACTAAGCACGCATGATTCTACTTATAATGTTTATACTTTGAAATAAGTATAAAATTCGTTAGGCAATTTCACTGGTTTTTTTGTTTCCTCCGCTTAATATTAACCTAGTGCTTAATAATTAAATAAGTAATATTTTTATTACATTTATTTTATGATTATTTTAATTTCCCTTGTGGTCGAGTCTCTTTCATGCAAAGTACTTGGATTTTATTTAGCGTACTTTAAACGTTTAATATTAATATTTCAACAAGGTTATAATTTGTATAAATATTTTTTATTTCCTCTAGTTTCTATTTTAATTTATATATACAGTTTGATTTTATTCCATTACCAATTTGTCATATTACGTATTAATTTACAATATCAATGACGAAACTAAGTTCATTATTTCTCAAGTTATTATTATTTTAAATCCAAATTACTTTTGATATTTCTAAGTTACAGCATTCCTGATTTGTTAACACATCTTTAATAATCAATTATAGTTTCCTTTTCTTATAAATTGTTTCATAGCCTTTCATTCTCACTGCATATTATCCATATTCAGCTACTTCTTCAGCGGAACCTTGCCCTTGCCCAAGAGCACACACTTGCGTTTGAAATGAGTTGTTCTAGAGTTACAGGACCCGTTTATTCTGGGTTATTCATTTATTTACTTCCACTAGATAATCCAAAGAAAATATCGCCCAACAAAGTCTGAAGATAATCTCCAAAATATAACTTCGTTAAAGAACTAAAACCTTTATTATAGTTTTCAAAATTTTAATATTAGGTTTAAGCTAAAACCTTTAGGCTACATCTTTAATAGTTTTTTATTATCTTATTTCGTCCGCAATAAACTCAAAAAAACCTTTTCTAATTAACGATTTTATTGAAAACAAATAATTAATATAACTTGTCTCTTGTACTATTAAAATTTGCAAGTTAAAATAAAATCGTGGTGCCTATGATTGCGTATTTCATTTAGATTTATACTTCAATTTACACTTAATTGCGTTAGGTTAAATCAGCCAAATTTTACTAACCTAAATTTTTAAAAAATTTTGAATTACTTAACCTTTGAACTACTGATTTATATAACTGTAAATAAGAGAGGAATATGTTACAGGTGTGAGTATAAGAATTCTGTACCCTAATAACATGGCACCATCCAATGTTAGATATAAAAATGTGTTACTTTTAATGTTTTTTAGGATGTGAAGAAACAACTTTATAAAATCGGAGAATTCAGAGATTATTGGACTAACTACATTCTTTAAAATATATTAGGTATTTTGTACTAAAAGAAATATTATATAGGCCCTAATGAAATCAGTGAAATAGAATAAGGTATTAAGTGGGTTTATATTTTAGGTATTTTCTAAAAATAATTTACGAATTTAATTGTTTCAAGAACCGTTCAGCTGCATGGGCCATACCATTATTACATTCAATATTTTTAAACAGAAGATAATAAACTGGCTACAGTGTTTGCATTTCCAGTAACAACTAATTCAGACTCGTTACCATTCACTTATTTATCACAAATCTTTAATGTGGTTCAATCTACTACATTTGTAATTGAATATGTTTCTGGCGCGTATTTCGTTTCTCGTAATTTCACTTATAAAAAAAATGTTATCAAAAATATTTGTAAAATATTTATAAATATCTGTAGAAAGAACAAAAGGAAATAGAAATATATAAGAGATCGAACTGACAGCATAGTAGTGAGAAATATAATTTTTGTAGTTTCGTAACGTGATAGATAAACAAAATAGTTTACATAAAACATTACATTTCCAATGGAATAGAAATATTTTAACTTATAGAGCATCTTTAGAATCAATATAAATAGGAAGAAACGAGTTCATATTGTTAGAGTGTAAAATTCAATTATTTGTTATTATATGAAGGAAATGGTTGTAATTAGATTTTGTTTAGGTATAACTTTCAAAATGAAAATGGTAGCTTAAAGAAATATATAAATGATATTAAAGATACGGGTAAAATTGTTATCATATACAAATTGTACGCTCTCTTTATGAGCGCAAGATTTGGCTAGTGCCAATTTAAGAAATTTAGATAGGGTTGTATTAATAACAGTGTTATTTTCTCTTTCTAATGATTCCTATGTTTGAAATTTATACCGAGGGGTAGTTATAAGATGATTATTGCATTTAAGTTTTTGAGAGACTGTTTGTCATTAACTGCAGCAAATAGCTTAGCATATAATGATAATTAGAACATGTGCGAGGAAGTGACTGAAAACAAAGGTTACTTCCTTAACAGTTGTGACAATAGATGTTTTGGATGTATATATTTCCCTTTGAGGGGAGACGATATAAAGCACTCACTTGGAAGCACTCACCTAGATCACTTCCATCATCAGCCAACGTGAGTATATAGTATACACATTAAATAGACAAACATACATACATGTACTTCGATATATATATATATATATATATATATATATATATATATATATATATATTTGTATATATATAGTATGTATATATTTGTATGTTATATATAGTATGTATATATATATAGTTTATATATATATATATTCTAACCTTCTTTTAGGTTTACTCTTATGTAACAAGATTATTTATTCAAAGATTATTTTAATTAATAGAACTCGGTTTTTGGCGCCACTTATCTCTATTATTTATATTATTAATCTCTGGGTTACACTGAAATAACACACAATTTACAGGCTAAGATAATTTAATTAGGTTTTATCAAAATTACAGTATTATTTAAATGAGAATTTCTTAATTTAATTTAAACTTGGCTTGCTCAGTTATATTAATCTCCAAGAGACTCTTAACCTTCTTTCTTTTTTTATATTTAACTTAATTTACATAAATTTGTTTTGATCTTGAGGTCGCTGTATAAGGTTCGGGATGCAATTGGAGAACTTAAATTAATATTATTTTATAGTTCCGATTTTATGAATATGGCTTTTATGGATTAATAAATACACTTTTACGTTATTGGCAGATCAACAGAAAAAGTTATTGTTCAAAGATTATCGAGAGAGTTTTATTATTAAAAATTTGAGGTTCACTTGTTCATGGCTCGTGGTCCTGAAGTTCCTTTCGTGCATATTAACAATCAACTTAGCGCCCTTGCGTCTTAAAACTGACAACCTTTTTGGGGAAATTTATGGTACTATAAAGTAATAATAATGTAAGTTTGGCCTTGTAGATTGTAGTCCTCTTTTTTCAAATTTAATTATTAGTTCTCTTTAGAGTCCCTGTTAACATTATATTATATTATATATAGATACACACACACACAACACACACACATATATATATATATATATATATATATATATATATATATATTATAACATAAAGTATGAGGCTTTAGACAAATTTCAGTTAGTTGCTAAAATAATTTTCTGTGAGATAAGGCCAGGAAAGACACAAAGAGTGCCGACAAAGCAGGTACCATGCCATTATCCTTTTCCAGAAAAGCTATAAGCTGAGTGCGGCAATCATAGACAATAGAGAAGGGTACAGCTTGTTAAGACAGGGAAATACAGCGGCCGATATAGCCTGGGAAAATAACCGTGTACCGTTAGGTCAAGCTAATTGTAGAACTGTGGGAAACTTACAAAGAACGTTTGTGGTAGTGGGAAAGATTAGATTTTTCAATAAAAACTAGATGATCGGGAGACGTAGGGGAAGTTTGAGGAGAGTCTCAGAGAAAGGCAGGCAGATTGGTGGGGACCAGGATGGAAGTATTGTAAAGGGAGAAATTGATTAAATTAAGTAAAGAGTTTTTTATAAGTAAAATTTAAAAAGTGTGAGTAAAAGTTTTTTTTAGAAATATAAAGTAAGTTTTTTTGTGTGTCAAGTGTAAGTGCAGAAGGTAATAACCAAGGCCAGGATTCCAGGGACTCTTCAGAACAATAAGTGGTTTTTGAATATAAGTGTAGCCAACAGACATCTAAATTTTAGTAAAGTTCAGAACAATTTTAATTTCATCAAAATTTATAAAAATTATTCTAGTTTCACTATTTCTAATTTAAAAAGCAAAGTTAACGTAATAGCGACCCGAGAGCAAGTATAAAATTTTAATACTGTTTTTTTTGTTATGGTATTTATTAGAAATCTAAAGCCTCAGAAGTCCACCTTTTATCATTGTAATATTAGTTAAGATATCAATCCTGTCACTGCAAAATATTAATATAAATTTGGAATAATGTGTAGAGTTAATTGAAGAGAATAAATGCAAAATGTTTAAAAATGTATAAGATTGTTAATTCTTTATAAACCTGAAGGTGGGACATTAAATAGGTAAGGTAAATAAAAACCATTAAAATATAAATTTAATTATAACAAAAGTTAAGTTATAATATATATATATATATATATATATATATATATATATATATAATATTTCAACAAGAAGATAATTTACAAAACACTCAGATAAACACTGTCCATTTTTTTTAACAGTGTGCTAAGCCTCTGAAGACCCTGTTGATAAATATTAGGGCTTACAAATTATCAAATTTAAACCTTATATGGCTTTGTTTTTTAAATATTGTTGTTGTCGAAAGGCTGGTTCCTTAATAAATCAATATTTGACAAGGAAAACATCATCTAAAAATTTTAGTAAATATATTTTTACATATTAATGCTTTTAATGTTTATTGTTATTTTTGGTTTATTGTTATAAACATTTGCTACATCTGTTATGATCTTTTTAATGAGCAATGTTTTTCAGATTATATAAACAATTTCATTACATAAATTTGTAGACCAAATGGAAAATTATTTTATTAAGTGAAGAAACCTTTGTAATATTTTGGAATAAAATAATAATTATTATAAAGGTTTTACCTTATAACTTAAACAATCACTTACACAATATCTGTATATAAAGTTTTATATTGTTGTTTGTTTTTCGGTTGTTGTTTTATTATTATTTTCTGCATATATTAGTAAATAAAACCAATGAAACCCTCATTTTCAAGCATGTTCTTAAATCGCTATATATTTATTAGAGTAATATTACACTAGGGCCTATATCCCAAAACATATTTTGTGTAATTATTACTTTATTTTTTTGAAGATATATATTTCATATAACAGTTAGGTATCTATAAGCAATAACATAAAAAAGGGTCTGAATGACTTAAAAATTGTCAATAAATGTTCTCTCATTTTAAGTATCTACTATATTTCCAGGACGATAAAATGTTCAAGCCTACTACAATCCTCTTCCTCACCACCCTGTTGGCGTTTGTTGTAACTTCTGCCACCGCCGAGGAGGAACTTCAGAGGGAGCAAAGGAGCCCTTTCAGCCTAAAGAAGTTAGTACACAACGCTGTAGATAAAGTTAAGGGCTTCGTTAACCATGTTGACCAAATCAGTAGGAATGTAGCCGTTGGTGCAGGTACGGTGTCCGGAGGTTTTGGTATCGAAGGCAGAACTGGGAAATAACTAATAACTCCAGTCAAAACTTGTAACTGATATAAAGACTCCATTGATTTGTAAAATACTGAAATATTCTTACAAACAAATTTAAAACAGTATCAGTAACAAATTTCAATATAAATGTTCTAACACTATGTTGAATTCTTTTTATAGTTATAACATACGTTCACTTTGCTTTCATTTTACAAATTTATTATATACGGCAAGTACTATCATAGAAGCAAATGCTTCGGGTTTTTTTATTACTAAAGATACTCACACAATTACTTCAGTAGTTGGTTATTTAACAGCAAGAATCCGTTTCCGGTTATATAAAAGCTCTCCATCTTTGTCTACTCTGTGTTGTGATTAACTAATATTAAAAAGCAGATAATGTTCACGCATTCAAGACTAGGATTGTAGCTCTCCTTAGAAGATTATCCTTCTCGCACTTTAATAAACATAAAACCTACACTTTAATAAAATCATTAATAGTTACCTATTATTTTCTACAGGTAGACCAAATTAATTTTTTATTTTAATATAAAAGATAGATCTGTATTACTTCTTCATGCAGTGTCTTCTGATAATTTATTTGTTATATTTACCTAACATATATAACTAAAGGAATTCGTATGCTTTCATGCAGAAAAATTATTTATAAAAGCCTATAACAGTCCAACGATGATGAATGTTATCAATTGCACTGCATGAAACATCAAACAATTGACAGGAATTATTTATAGGTTTCTACAAAAAACTTGAGAATATATATTTGCACATATATTTGTTAACATATTTTAACGGGGATAAAATTAACAAATGTTAGTAGTGTATTTTCAAAATTAAAATGTCTATGACGTAATGCAAAGGTAATTTGAATTAGCTATGCTGTTTTCGCCAATCAATACATTTAAGAATTTATCATGAACAACAGAAAACATAATTGAATATCCTATTTACTCCACGGAAAACAAGCTGTTCACATTAAGGTTTGGAAATAATAGCTAGTAGTGATGACAAGCCTCAAGTCATTATAAAGTAAAATAGATTGTTTACTATATTAATTATGCTAAAGAAGAAAAATGACATTTATTGCTACTTCAACGCTCAGATGGCTCTTTGAAGCGAGCACTAATGCTACACAATCAGTAATATATAAGAGTCTGCCTACTACAGAGTTCATTAGAAGTGCCATTGTTTTATGAAAAAGGATAAAAATAGTAAAATGCAGCAGCTATTTCACAATAGTTCTTCGCTTTACGCATTCAGGTAGGCTATATCAATAAAAGTTGAAAAATGACAACCCGAATGTTAACAGAGCATTTAAGAAAAACTTATGTATATATACGGTTTGTATTTTGACTCCTACCTTTAAGTTATTCCCTCCAGTAAACGTTCTGATTGTTATTCTATATAAAGCTGTTCTTTTAAATTTAAATAAAATTACTTTTGGCTTCTTATTCTGTTCAACATATTCTGGAAAAAAGATTATATATTTTTGGTTATTTATATATATTTTTTCTTGAAAATCGTTTTTACACCTAATCCGGACAAGAGATTAGGGGTAAATCTAATCAATCCCTTATACTTATTGAACTTCAATGTATTATATACAACTTACTGTCACTTATATAATGTAATAATTTTATTACTTTATAAATATAATCTTGATTTAATGGAGGAACATTCAACATTCGACCTCATAATAAAACAGGTGAAAGTTTTACATTTTATCTGCAAATCTTATAAAGTGTTACTGTGCTATTTCTAAAAGATTATTACAAAATTTATCTGCTCCTCCCGAATTTTTATTTTTCTCTGAGGTCATATTTATTTCCCCTTTATAGTCATCACGTATCACAGTTCCCTTGTAAATGGGCTCCTTCTAGCATTGATTCCTTAGCTCCTTAGCTTTTCTCGGTCAGTATGTCAATCATGTTCACGTATGCATATAAAATTAACAATTCTGTTTCCTCTCTTGTTATCATTTACATAATCATCACTGAAGAACGTCATCGTACTTCAAATAATGAGATTCATATTGAAAATACTTATCACTGAAGAGACAGTTAAAATTGTAAGAAACGAAATGCAATACAAAGAGAAAAAGGAAAAAAACAGTTGAAATTTGAGTACAAGTAACTAAAACAAGGTTATTTTACAAATGAAAAAGAATAATAAAAAAACAAAAAATTCTTGTTTTTTCAAGTAGAAATAAATATTTCTCCTTCTAGTTCTCAGTTACTTCCCGTGAAATTTGCCAAAATTGATTCCCTTTCTCAGCTGGTCACGGGTAAGATTTTTTGCTAACTCAAAGCCTTTTTTGGAGAGAGTTTTCAGGTTGATACCTATTTTCTCACGGTTTTCCTGATTTTCCTGATCAGCGTTGACGGCGGCACACGACCACAAAGACGATTAAGACAAAGCTCATAGTGGACCAGATCATTTTGGTCTGTAAAACAATAAAGTGCATAATATCAAATAAGAATTAATAATATGGTAGCATGCAAGTGTGTTATCTGTCAATATATTATATTATTGCAATTATTAAGTAAAGAAACTCTGTTTTTTTTTTTTTTTTTTTTTAGTGCATTTTTTTTATTCCTGCTTAACCTTGCGTTTAGTAATTATAATATTAAAGCATATTCCAATAATACTGTGCAGCGTCACCCTCTTCACTGTTATGAGAAGTACAGAGAAAATCAACATTTTAAAAATATTTTTAAACTGTAAACTAATTTTAAATGTAAAAGTATTTCTTTTAGTTCCAGTTTTGGTAACATATTTCTGGTATGATTTTATAAAGGAACATCACCTTGATCATGTATTTGAAAACCAGTAAAAAAATTAAAAGCTTTGTAAACGTTAAACGTAACCTTTTAAATAGATGTTAAACAACAAATATTGGGTCGTAAAAGTAACATGTTATAAAAGTGAAATTAAAAAAATATACCTTATTTAAGGAAAGAGACAATTATCACCTTGAAATTAGCAAAATGCCTCGAAAACTATTTACATTTTTTTTATTGCCACAAATGGGTAATTTGTTACATTTGAGCAACAGCACACTGCACTAGGTCTAGACATGAGTGTACTTATAAATTACCCAGTCAGGATATATTTTGGTTGTAATTTTATTCAACATTACGGTACTATCTACGTATATTAAAATATTCGTTATGAGATTCTGCATCGGGCAGTAAAAGTTAATCTTCCGTGGTAATTTAAAAATTTAAATTGTAACGAAATACTTTTGCTGGTTTTAAAGTAAAAAATCAAGGAAAATCATTGATTTTGTAAGCTTTTAGGTGACCGTGGAGGAGTGGAGTGGAATATTTTTTCTAATATTTTAATTATTTTGGACGTCAACAAAAGTGTTATTATTATTTATAATAATATTTATACGTTCCTACATCGCCCGCTATTTTTCTTCGGCCAAAGTTGCTTACTTGGCAAAAGTAAACCAAAACCATAATTTTACAACACATGGATCTTCATTTTATCGATAGTCTCCAACACTGAATAGACATGGTATTATTGCGTGTTAGCTATTTTCAAGTTTTGCTTGAGAAGGGATTTTTTTAACAAGGCGTTTGCTTTAGCTATATTTGCTACTGGTAAAAAATCTCAGACTTCTCTGGCCGAAACAATATTTCTCTGTATAGTTTTGAAACAAGTCTCAGATTGTTTATGCATTTGTTTAATATTTCCTAAACTCCCTCCACACTAATTCTTATTTACTTATAAACGGGTGTTTTGGAATTTGCTTCAGTTTACTTCATATTTTGTGCAGTTATAAAAGTATTGTATTTGAATTTAATTGAAAAGTATTATAAGTAAAAGAAATAATTTATGAACCCATTACAAAAATATTGTATCCATATATTATCATTGTAAACTGATTAGCTCATTTCATAATTAATATTCAAATGTTAAAGAAGGTATTTATGTAAAAACAACACCTGCCTGGGTTGGTTAAAAAAACATATCGGACTTGATAGAGTTCATTCGATTTCAGGGAATTTGTACACGAGTTCTTATACACATCATTCTTTTTGTTACAAATCTTATAATTTTATGAATGATAATCATGTAGGATACATGAAACGAATAAGGTTAAATACTCTAAATAGGTTAACTATTTATATACTCGTATTTCTAATATACAGAATGTTCTAGGGAAAACTTTCAGAAGGTTGTATAAAGGCCAGCTAAAACATGATCAATAAGTCTTTAGGTAAAGTAATGTTTATTCCTAATGGAAATGGAAGCATATATCAGTAGTAAGGGATTTGCCGGTCCTGCCGGGCGTACGTAGCCGGTCCTGCCGGGCGTACGTAAATTGCGTCATCACCTTGCCCCTTCCTTGGCGGGGAGCTCCAGCTCTCCCCCCTCTCACTTCTCTGGTTCAGACAAGTCTATCGCGTTGTGTAATACGTAAATTGCGTCATCACCTTGACCTTTAGTAATGTAAACAATTGCATAATTGTCCGGGAAGGTCGCGATTGTAAACAACCGTCATTTGATACGCGGAACTCATTCAAAGTAATTGCGCTGGGTGTGTAATAAATATGAATGCTTTCAGAGTCAAGAGAGAAATTTTGTTATTTTTTGTCAGTTCGTTGAACGACTGAAATTTGGTTATCACGAATTATTTCGTTATATTTTGTCAGTTCGTTGAACGACGCCGCGAGTTCAACACAAGAATGTTTTTTCTAATGATATATTTTGTGATTATTGCGTTTGTAAATACGTATCCTGTTAGAGAGGAATTGTTTGATGCTAATGTGTGCGTAGGGAAAGGAAAAAGCTGTACGGATAAGAATTATAATTTTGTTGTAAGTTATTTACATAAATTTGGATATTTGAACGCGTCATCAATTGGTTTGGCGAACATCAATTCAACATTTGTGACTGATGCTTTACATCTCTTTCAAGAGACATACAATATAAATACTAATGGTAAAATTGACAATGCTACTTTAGAATTTATGAAAAAACCGCGATGTGGTCTTAAAGACTCTATACTGCCTTTTAAACTCCATCATGTGAAATGGCGTAAAAAAGTATTGGGCTATCATTTTGTTTTAGCAACGACCCAAATAAATGAGTTAACAAGACAGGCTTTTAACGCTTGGGAAAAACATACCGATTTGGTTTTTGTGAAAGATAGGGTCCAACCGGATATATTACTTTCCTTTAAACGGACCAGGCACACGTTTGAAAAATCTCCAAATTATTGTTCATATCCACTTGACGCCAATTTACTGGGACACGCGTTTTTACCCCATATAGACCAATCAACTCGAGAAATCCATTTAAATAGCGATGCAGATTGGTGTTTAGAAAACAATATTAAAAAATGCGGTTCAGGTAAACATTTCCTATTAAATGTTTTAATACACGAAATAGGACATGCATTGGGAATATCACATTCCAATCGTTTAGATTCAATTATGTATCCATATTATAAAAGCGATTTGGCTGATCTTGGAGAAGACGACATTTTCGCCATACAGACGTTATACGGAAAGAAAAAGATAACATCAACTACATTGAAACCGAAAACCTTGCCTACAAAGAAAGTGGAAGACGTTGTTACGCCGAATTTGTGCAATTTGAAAAATCTAAAAACGTTTTTAGTTGTTAATAAAGAATTGTATATATTTCACGAAAAATGGATTTGGTCAGTAATGTTGGGTAATAAATATGTTGACAAAGTTCAAAAAATTGTAGAATGGTTGCCGTTTTTATCACCGAATTTTACAAAAATAGATTTTATTTATCAGAGACCATCTGGTGAAATTGTATTCTTCGCAGAAGAGCAGATATTTATGATAGAATATCCATCTCTAAAATTAGTTAAAGATTACCCGAAACATATTTCCTTTTTGGGTGGTGGAAGCCAGATGAAAATACACGGGGTTGTGAATTCGTATAGGGGAAGAACCTATATTTTTTTCAATGACATTTACTTTTTGGAACTAGATGAAAAAGTATTTCATGTCAAGAAATACGGCTACATTTCAAACAACTTTCCATTTTTACCGACCCATATGGAGTCTGTATTTAGATATACAAACGGATTGTTATATTTTTTTAAAAACAATATTATTGTGCAATATAACGAATTTACGAAAAATATACAACAAACGATTGAAAATAATTTAGACGTCTTTGGAATAACATGTTTAAACACCGTCGCAAATAATGTCTCTGTTTTAAATAAATTAAAAAAATTGGTTTTGCAATTGTTGTAAGCTGAAGGAGTAAAGAAGTTTTGTAATTGTACTCTGTGAGAATAAATATGTTTTGTAATTTTTCTTGTGTACATTATTTCAAATAACCGCCTTCTTCTGTAATAGGAAAAGACCAAGCAGTAATAAATACTTCGTGAGCATTAACCGTCAATAAAAATAACTGCGCAAGGAAATATTTATACATGTTTCTAGACATGAAAATAACGTAAGGTATTTGGTAACTTCTACGATCCTAAACAATAATTTTACTTAGAAAAATTCTAACGAGAGTTAAAAAATGGCTGATGATGTTTTATAATTACTAATACAATTATTTTTAAACACTGTTAAACTGAATATAGAGTCAGAGATTTTCTAATTTAATTTAATTGAATTGATAACTTTTATAAAGTGCTAGAAATGTTCAACACATGACGTGACTTACTCTGTACAATGATTATATAGCACTGCTGTTAAAATGAAATGAATATTCGGGCTTGAACTTTGCCCTCGACAGGAAGTTTTGAGAGCAGCTGTTTTGCGTAACTCAATTATTTGCATGCACATATTAGTCTGAGGCGACAAAATTTAGATCTTTTGATTTCCTTTATTCATGAAATTTATAATATATAAAAATAAATGCATCTTAAACTTGATCATTTAAAAAAATTAATCAATTTGTTTATAATTAACACATATTTTTTAAATAATATTTCGTTAAAAAAGTAGGTAAAATTTTGAATCATTAAATGTATCTTTGGTCTTTCTATGGACACTTTTACTTTCGAACAAACTCTACTTCGTAATTTTGTGACTGAAAACTAAACACAAAATTATGTTATGTTAATGTTTGTAGATTAATAAAGATAAAACAAAATAGCATTTTATGAATTATCCATTGTCTATATCCTATAAATTTTGGTGGGTCTTATAAATAAAATACACTATTTTTGTTTACAACTTTTTATTTTTCTCAGTTAAAAAAAAGAAATACAATTAAAATATTTTACGCACAAGACCAGAGAGTGGTGTATATTCGACGAGAGCGTCTTGGATGACGAGACAATATGCAGCAGTCTTTTCAGGCAGGTTTGTATTTGCTTCGATTTCAATTCGCACATCTATGGTGCCAGTTTTTAATGATTCATTTTGTCTTGAACAGTCTATAACAAATATTGGTGTTTTTGCAATGAATGTTTTAAAATCTATGGCCGGTCTATTATTGCTGCCATGGTAGTATGACGACTGAAATCTTGTGAAAAAATCGTAGATGATTGCCTTATTACCGTTAAAATTATCGTACGGATAATATTGCGAATTTAAATATAGTTTAATGTTGACAATGTTGCAAAAATCAAAATGACCGGCATTCTTGTTTTTCACATTCCTTCTGTCCGTTTGAAAAGCGATGATGACGTAACGAGGTTTTTCGCTATTGGACGCTGTTTTTACTGTCCAGGTTGAATTTTTTGAAGTCGGCAAAGCAGGATTATCGATGAGTGTCCAACGTCGAAATCCTAATGAAATTGGTTGGTCCTTATCGATTATTCTTAATAGCGATAAATTATAATCATCGGCCACTCGCACGTACGGAATTTTCCAAAATATTTTTGTAATTTTCAATTCGACATTATTGTTATTATTTTCCGTTATAATTGCATTTATATTGGTCGAACTTCTGAGTAATAATAATTCCTGTCTCACGTTTAATAAAATGTGGGCGTAGTCGTCTGCGAATCCGAGTAACATTTTCAGAGGAATACAAAACGAAAATTTATTATCGTGTTCGAAAGGAATCATATTTATATTCCATCCTCCGTTCAATAAAATATTTTTTTCATCTTCAGTGCTGGTTAATAGATTTTTAATTGTTGTCGTAATACCAACGTTTTTCACCCTGTCTATTTCTGTGCCACAAATTTCATATCTGATTTCGTCAAAAAGAAATGCCATCCCATTGCTAATTATTTTAACGCTTTGTTCCTCGTGATTGTTGGCCGGGTTCACTTCCTTATATTCTCCTTCTATATATATGTAACTCTTAGATGGCAACGTGTAAACATTTTGTTGGTGCGCTGGAATCCGAATTTCATCATTTTCACCAAATGTAGTTTGTGCGTACGGAAGATGCGTATGATATTCCAAATCTACAATAGTTTCGTCAAAAATGACCTTTTCATCTACTCGTAACATATTCTTTATTAACAGTATAACCTAAAGATTCCAAAAATTCTTTGTTCCTTTTTGTTAGCAGCTTATGGTGATCTATTGGCTGACGTCTACTGACTGCCGCTGTAAAATATGTTGTATTACTACTATTCAAAATTAGAACCATTATTAACTAACACTTCGCCGCAAATGAAGTCTGAGCGTTATATATTCTTCCCGCAAGTTTATCAGTTGTCCGTCCTGATCTTCGAGACGCACTGCAATATTATGAAGTAGTCCTGTTATGTTTAACGGCAGATAGATTACTGTAGTAGGTTTTTCAATAATTTTATAACCAGGTTCGACGGCCGGATAAAATTCGTGAATAATATGACCTTCAACACCGTTTCTATATGAACCTCTAGCAATGTTGCAAACAATTCGAATAACGTCTACTCTGTTAATATTTACCGTATTTTTGGAAGTATGCCAAATATTTGGTTTTAACTCCTTCGCCTCGAACCCCAATAGCGATCCAATGCTTTGCTCTTTGTCGAATCTAATTGCTTTCGAACAGAAGATTTTCGTTTTTAACGTATTGTTATTTCCTTTAAGATCAAACACAATGTTTTTCTCTCCAAAATTTTCATGAATAGCTTCCTTTAAAAACGAAACTATATTATCAATTTCGTATGATCCTTCGGGCAATTCTATAACTTTATTATTATCAAAATGAAATTTATCATTTACGTCTTTCTCAATGTTCGGTATGGTGTTGTAAGTCATAAAATCAATTAATCCAATTTCCCATTTTTCGCTGCGCAAATCTATGGGCGGATATATATCGCAAGAGATGTTTGACCCTTTACCATTTAAACAGAGCATTTTCGCCGGTTATATGTTGTTCGTTAAAAACTGTAAACACAAATGACCGCAGTTGTAACTAGTCAGTTTTTGTTTATTGGTATAATTGTAGAAAATGTTTGCATTGTCCGACGCTGTTTTGAAATATCGAATTATTTCCGGAGATGGAGGCAGATTGCCAAAACTGTCGAAATAGTAGATTTTATTTTTAAATTTTCGATAGGCCACCCAATGCGTTCCCGGTCCTTGTGTGTTGTCCAAATTTATAATACCATTTTCAGTCGTCAACATTTTTTTGGGCATATTATCGCTCATAAAGATGCCTCTGAAATTCGGAATTTTTAATTTGTTTACATATTTAAATAAATCGATATTTGTTAACGCTCTTTTTGGTAATTTTATTTTTTTTTTTTAGATTTTCCACCACCTCTATACGGTTGCAGGTAATAGCCTTTGCCGGCTTTTTTTCTGTTTGCGCAGCATATTTTTTTCATTCGTTTTAGCACTTTAGTTTTAATTTTATTTTTCGATGACGTTGATTTTTTTTTAGCAGCATTCCTTCTGGTCCTGCCCCCTCCGAATTTACTTTTCGCATTCATTATGTTGGTAACTGCATAAGCGGCTGCCCTTTCGCCCAAACTTGCGTCACCTGACGTTACGCGTTCCCAAGCTCTATTGGCTAATTGCTGATCGGCGACGGCTCGATGACTCGAATCTGAATATTGTGAATAGACAACGTCGTGGTCTCTGCACGCTCGATCTAATTTATTTATACCGGCGTCACCCCTCCTTAATCTTTCTTGTAATCTTGTTCCTGGTCCGCAATACTGATAGCCCGGAATATGTAATTCAACTGGCAATAAATCTATAGCCCGATTTATAACCTTTCCCGGTAAACTTGTCAATGAACTTATTAATCCGCTGCCGCTGTACGCACTAAGCTGTTTTTTAGACATTATGTCCTCTTCTTCGTCTTCCGCCTCTTAATGGCGACGGAGGCGATATGAATATTGTTTCTTTCGGTTCTGGTATCAAATGAGCATCTGAAAATCCGACACTATCAGTTTCACTCGCCGCCCTCGGTTCCGATTCTTTATTCAAAATTTTTTCTTTTAATTGCTTTCGTAATTTATTCAATTCACTGCGAATCTGATTTGTACGTGTATTAATATTGTTTTCCAAATCTGCACATTTTTCATTAAATATTTTTAAATTGATAGCGTCTTTGTCTTCTTTCGGTTCGTGTAAATTCGAAAGTCTTTTATTTTGCATATCAAAATCACCGCTTTTGGTCATTTTAAAACCGACGCCAGGAGGCCCAGGAATTCTGTTTCGTCGAAAAGACGCGTTATGCAAATGACGCCCAAATTTATCAACACTCATAAGATGATGTTTACTGGTGAACAGATAATAGCGAAATGATTGTGCAAAATTATGCAATAATTCCGGATTCTTTTAACTCCTCAATTATAAATATTATCTCGTTATTATGGCCTTGATTGCCTGCCAACTGTGATGCCATTAATAATCTTAATCGCTCGCATAATTCGTTGGGATCGTTCCAGTAAATATATGCCGGTTTTTGCTGTTCATATTCTTTCAATATCAAACCGCTTCCACCGGCTTCCCAATCTATATTAGATTTAGGTTTACGCGCCGGAAACAGTTTTGAAATTATTTTCGTATACTTATGACTTCTATTTGATTTTAATTTTCCTATAGCAGAATTGTTGACCCTGTGTGCATTTGTGATAAGTAAAATATGTCGATATTTTGCAAGATCTTCCTCTGTGTAAATATGATCGTCGGGAATTCGCTTAAATAACAATTCGTATATGCCTCGTGTGCCTGCATATCTTATATCGTCGATTATTAGGTCGTCTCCGTTAATTTCCAATTCCTTATCGCCAATCATCCATTTATCGTTTTCTATACGCACACCGAAAACATTATCCGCTTGTCTGGGCCTTTTTATGAAATTTAAAAAATATTCGATTGATAATTTACCTGTAAATGTTTTTCGTATAAATTCTACAGCATCACGCACACCTTTAGGCGTATTCAATAAACCACTAATAGACGGGCTCGATTGGTATACAGTTTCAGGTTTTAAAACAATACTCGTTGGCATGTCTTCTTCATAATCCTCCATTTCTGTTTCTATGTCGCTGTCTGTAGAGATTTCGTTTTTTATGTCCTCCATTGGCTGTTCGGGTTCTAAAGGTTTTCGCTTCACAGGAATCTCACTGTCCGCCACAATTTCGGTATCACTCATCGGCGATTCCGGTCTGGACGGCCGTCTTTTCGACGCATTTCCGTAGTAATGTTCTTCTTCGGTATCGTATTTTTTTCTTTTCGCTTTCAGATCTTTTTGTTTTCGCTGTATAGTGGCCAAAAGTGTTTTCTCATTCAACTCATGCGTCGGCTTATAGCTAAATTTTTCGGCATACTCTTTTATCGGTTTAATCAGCGGCTCCATCAATATGCCCTTCCATGTCCGTAATGCCTCGTTTTAGGGCGCTATGTTTTTCTTTAATTCTTTTTCTCAATTCTTTTATTTCTAAAATAATTTTTTCGCGCACGTCAAGTGGTTCGGTCAGAGACATCTTTACAACTGAATGAATTCGTCAAACATTATTCGATATCGTCCGTTATTTAATTTTCGCCCTTTGTCTAACAGTAGAAATGAATTTTCGTTTTTAGACCAGGCCAATGAACACATTTCTTTGAAAGCCTCAAATTTCATGTCTGCGTTGGCGTGATCATTGTATGCATGACGTATATTTCTTTCGTCTTGTCGAAATAATATCACTAAATTAGCGTTATCTCGTATCAGTTGCTTTGGTATTCTGCTATATGTTTGGCACAAGTAGAATGTATCTACATCGTTATGGCGACCCATTGCGAAGAAATTTCGAATATTATTTTGGCGTTCGCACATTACGTCATCAAATATCATAATTGAGTTTGGGCTGATTTCATTGGGATGGGGCACATCGTCGTTTTCGGTGAAAATAAAATAACCGACATTTGGTATTTTCGAAAATATGCGACTTAGAAACTGATATTTTGTTTGATTAATCGATTTGGAAAAAATATAGATATTCTCAAAAAATAATGCTCTTGGATGGAATAATAAATTGAACATGAGATTAGTTTTACCACAATTTGACGGTCCCACAATAAGACATCTGATGGAATTCGGTAAAAGCGGGCCATTACGCCCATCACACTTATTAGCGCAATCATTTTCGAAATATGTGTCGAAATTCATGACACGTAACGTTTGACTTTGTTTCACCACCTTCATCACATTAATAGATCCTTTTCGTTTATCCAAGTGTCTTTTGTCTTGTCATAACCTAGCCAGCGAACGAGTAATTTATTACCTTTACGACGCACCACTTTTTCAATGAGAAATACGTCACTAAATTTTGTTTTACTCAATTCCTCTTGATAGAAACCGCCCTTTATCTCATTTCCAGATTCGTCCTTTAGTTTATAGGTCACTGGAATAGTTGGTTCAACTTTCCAAATTTTATATATTTCGTGGCTCCAAGACGGCCAATAACCTTTATTGAAAGTCTTTTTCAACCTGCTGATTCTAACTGCATCGCCCACATTAAATCGGTTGCGTATAGATTGCTGTTTCTTTTGTCTATTTTCAACTATACGCCTGAGTACTAAATGCTCGTTATTTTCATTGACATCGGCGGGTCGCATTCCAATTGTTCTGTGCACGGTATTATTATAATTTTCAACTATATCGCCCAAAATGTTTAGCCATTTATAATTTCCTTGCTCGCTAAACGCTCTCCACATTTTCGCTTTCAATGTTCTATTTAATCTTTCAACTATAGACGCTTTCTTATCGGAATGCGTAGAATAATGATTTATATTGTATTTACTTAGTAAGGATTTAATTTTCGAATTAAAAAATTCGGTTCCCTTATCGGTTTGTAAGTGACGCATAGAATATGTATCTAAAATCGGTTGTAATGACTTTTCCATTTCAACAGCATTTTTAGATTTCATCGGCACCGCCAACGCATATTTACTAAAACAATTTATTAAAACCAAAATATATTTATAACCTTTATTCGCTCTAGCGAATGACAGCATTTCCACAAGGTCGGCTTGGTAAAGATCATACAATCCTTTCACCTCAACATGACGAGTGGGAAAATTCCTACGAGCCTGTTTATGAATCTCTCTCGCAATGCCCCTCCTCACTGTTACAGCTGGCGTTGTCATTGTTGTTCTGACTAGCCTAAAATGAATAAATCGTTATTTCAATTGTGTATTATTTGGATAGCCTTGAATTACCCACTACGATTATTAAGTGTCTGCACGAATCTTATAAGGAGGTGTTAATCAAACGCAATACTGACGGATACAATTATTCATTATTAAAAGATATTATGACTATAAATATACCCGATAATGAAGTATACGAATTTTTAAGAGTGTATTCCAAAGAGAGTTTATTGAGTGATGATTTCATGCTAATGAACTATCCACAATACAGAAAATTATTAAGGTGGGGTCATCGTCCAAAATCAGATGGACAATTACCTGTTTTCAATGTTAAGACAATAGGAGTTGCTGTGACATGTGTGTTTACGTCCAAAATCAGCAACAGAAATTATTATAGACAATGTAAAGGTGAATAAATAAATTATTTAACACATAAATTGAAACATTTATTTTATACAAACTAATTTACATTTTGGTGAATAAATACGATGTTCAATAGCTGGAACGTCTTTTTCCTGCCAACTATGAATTTGTATATTACAACAAATACAAACAGCATGATCTCCAATTGAATTATAATAAAACCCAGATTGTACCATGTCGTCGACATTTGGATATGGTTTTGGCCAATTTGCGAACGTATCTCGCATTTTCTTCTCTATATCAAAAATGGACAACTTACACTCTACATAATGTTGGCCAATACAACTTAGATTTAAAATTTTGTACATTTGTTTTCTCATACAGTCATTTACATCTTTACAACATATTTTTTCGTTTTTATTACTATTTTCAATAAAACCCTCCAAACCGCAGTAATGTTTTTTTACAAAACCATCAATACACGCATTTTCATCAGTATCAATAAAAGAAGACGTCATTTTTAAGTGTAATAAATTCTGTACACAATATTATAAATATTTACACAAATTTGATATATTTATTAAAAATTTCTTTACTTAAACTTAATAAAATACACACAATGTGTTTACCAGACAATCTATTATAAATATTTACACAATTTTGTTATATTTATTAAAAATTTCTTTTTTAAACTTAATAAAATACATACAATGTGTTAGAATTTTTCACACATTATAGGATTACAAAATGTGCAATATTTTTTTTTTTATAACTCGAATTTTATGTTTATCACAAGGCAAATATTCTAAAATATCTTGTTCGATAATCCTGCTTTGCCGACTTCAAAAAATTCAACCTGGACAGTAAAAACAGCGTCCAATAGCGAAAAACCTCGTTACGTCATCATCGCTTTTCAAACGGACAGAAGGAATGTGAAAAACAAGAATGCCGGTCATTTTGATTTTTGCAACATTGTCAACATTAAACTATATTTAAATTCGCAATATTATCCGTACGATAATTTTAACGGTAATAAGGCAATCATCTACGATTTTTTCACAAGATTTCAGTCGTCATACTACCATGGCAGCAATAATAGACCGGCCATAGATTTTAAAACATTCATTGCAAAAACACCAATATTTGTTATAGACTGTTCAAGACAAAATGAATCATTAAAAACTGGCACCATAGATGTGCGAATTGAAATCGAAGCAAATACAAACCTGCCTGAAAAGACTGCTGCATATTGTCTCGTCATCCAAGACGCTCTCGTCGAATATACACCACTCTCTGGTCTTGTGCGTAAAATATTTTAATTGTATTTCTTTTTTTTAACTGAGAAAAATAAAAAGTTGTAAACAAAAATAGTGTATTTTATTTATAAGACCCACCAAAATTTATAGGATATAGACAATGGATAATTCATAAAATGCTATTTTGTTTTCTCTTTATTAATCTACAAACATTAACATAACATAATTTTGTGTTTAGTTTTCAGTCACAAAATTACGAAGTAGAGTTTGTTCGAAAGTAAAAGTGTCCATAGAAAGACCAAAGATACATTTAATGATTCAAAATTTTACCTACTTTTTTAACGAAATATTATTTAAAAAATATGTGTTAATTATAAACAAATTGATTAATTTTTTTAAATGATCAAGTTTAAGATGCATTTATTTTTATATATTATAAATTTCATGAATAAAGGAAATCAAAAGATCTAAATTTTGTCGCCTCAGACTAATATGTGCATGCAAATAATTGAGTTACGCAAAACAGCTGCTCTCAAAACTTCCTGTCGAGGGCAAAGTTCAAGCCCGAATATTCATTTCATTTTAACAGCAGTGCTATATAATCATTGTACAGAGTAAGTCACGTCATGTGTTGAACATTTCTAGCACTTTATAAAAGTTATCAATTCAATTAAATTAAATTAGAAAATCTCTGACTCTATATTCAGTTTAACAGTGTTTAAAAATAATTGTATTAGTAATTATAAAACATCATCAGCCATTTTTTAACTCTCGTTAGAATTTTTCTAAGTAAAATTATTGTTTAGGATCGTAGAAGTTACCAAATACCTTACGTTATTTTCATGTCTAGAAACATGTATAAATATTTCCTTGCGCAGTTATTTTTATTGACGGTTAATGCTCACGAAGTATTTATTACTGCTTGGTCTTTTCCTATTACAGAAGAAGGCGGTTATTTGAAATAATGTACACAAGAAAAATTACAAAACATATTTATTCTCACAGAGTACAATTACAAAACTTCTTTACTCCTTCAGCTTACAACAATTGCAAAACCAATTTTTTTAATTTATTTAAAACAGAGACATTATTTGCGACGGTGTTTAAACATGTTATTCCAAAGACGTCTAAATTATTTTCAATCGTTTGTTGTATATTTTTCGTAAATTCGTTATATTGCACAATAATATTGTTTTTAAAAAAATATAACAATCCGTTTGTATATCTAAATACAGACTCCATATGGGTCGGTAAAAATGGAAAGTTGTTTGAAATGTAGCCGTATTTCTTGACATGAAATACTTTTTCATCTAGTTCCAAAAAGTAAATGTCATTGAAAAAAATATAGGTTCTTCCCCTATACGAATTCACAACCCCGTGTATTTTCATCTGGCTTCCACCACCCAAAAAGGAAATATGTTTCGGGTAATCTTTAACTAATTTTAGAGATGGATATTCTATCATAAATATCTGCTCTTCTGCGAAGAATACAATTTCACCAGATGGTCTCTGATAAATAAAATCTATTTTTGTAAAATTCGGTGATAAAAACGGCAACCATTCTACAATTTTTTGAACTTTGTCAACATATTTATTACCCAACATTACTGACCAAATCCATTTTTCGTGAAATATATACAATTCTTTATTAACAACTAAAAACGTTTTTAGATTTTTCAAATTGCACAAATTCGGCGTAACAACGTCTTCCACTTTCTTTGTAGGCAAGGTTTTCGGTTTCAATGTAGTTGATGTTATCTTTTTCTTTCCGTATAACGTCTGTATGGCGAAAATGTCGTCTTCTCCAAGATCAGCCAAATCGCTTTTATAATATGGATACATAATTGAATCTAAACGATTGGAATGTGATATTCCCAATGCATGTCCTATTTCGTGTATTAAAACATTTAATAGGAAATGTTTACCTGAACCGCATTTTTTAATATTGTTTTCTAAACACCAATCTGCATCGCTATTTAAATGGATTTCTCGAGTTGATTGGTCTATATGGGGTAAAAACGCGTGTCCCAGTAAATTGGCGTCAAGTGGATATGAACAATAATTTGGAGATTTTTCAAACGTGTGCCTGGTCCGTTTAAAGGAAAGTAATATATCCGGTTGGACCCTATCTTTCACAAAAACCAAATCGGTATGTTTTTCCCAAGCGTTAAAAGCCTGTCTTGTTAACTCATTTATTTGGGTCGTTGCTAAAACAAAATGATAGCCCAATACTTTTTTACGCCATTTCACATGATGGAGTTTAAAAGGCAGTATAGAGTCTTTAAGACCACATCGCGTTTTTTTCATAAATTCTAAAGTAGCATTGTCAATTTTACCATTAGTATTTATATTGTATGTCTCTTGAAAGAGATGTAAAGCATCAGTCACAAATGTTGAATTGATGTTCGCCAAACCAATTGATGACGCGTTCAAATATCCAAATTTATGTAAATAACTTACAACAAAATTATAATTCTTATCCGTACAGCTTTTTCCTTTCCCTACGCACACATTAGCATCAAACAATTCCTCTCTAACAGGATACGTATTTACAAACGCAATAATCACAAAATATATCATTAGAAAAAACATTCTTGTGTTGAACTCGCGGCGTCGTTCAACGAACTGACAAAATATAACGAAATAATTCGTGATAACCAAATTTCAGTCGTTCAACGAACTGACAAAAAATAACAAAATTTCTCTCTTGACTCTGAAAGCATTCATATTTATTACACACCCAGCGCAATTACTTTGAATGAGTTCCGCGTATCAAATGACGGTTGTTTACAATCGCGACCTTCCCGGACAATTATGCAATTGTTTACATTACTAAAGGTCAAGGTGATGACGCAATTTACGTATTACACAACGCGATAGACTTGTCTGAACCAGAGAAGTGAGAGGGGGGAGAGCTGGAGCTCCCCGCCAAGGAAGGGGCAAGGTGATGACGCAATTTACGTACGCCCGGCAGGACCGGCTACGTACGCCCGGCAGGACCGGCAAATCCCTTACTACTTATATCTCACCTTATGTTCGGTGAATGTGGTGTTCCATTTAGTAAAACCTAAAGTATAGTAAACATAACAATGTCACGTGTGACTTAAACGAGTAGTTTTCCATACTGTGGACGGAAACTGTCACACCCCAGACAATAGGTTAATACTTACCTCTTTAATGTGTTTCATTTTGTCATATTTTTATATATTAACGTATTTCCACCAGTAGGAAGTTGGATTTTTTGTGCTGCTCCTCTAAACAAGAATGTAGCATTATTTCTAAAAAGGCGTTTTGCATAATAACGCTCCCGTGTCCGTGGCCCGTCTACATAGTTTTCTACATTAACGTATTTCCACCAGTAGGAAGTTGGATTTTTTGTGCTGCTCCTCTAAACAAGAATGTAGCATTATTTCTAAAAAGGCGTTTTGCATAATAACGTTTCCCTGTCCATGGCCCGTCTATATAGTTAATATAAGACAACAACCATTCAAAAACATACAGGCAAATACAAACTATCAGGTATTTACTAGTTAACATGTAACGATTGTCCTAGCTATTATATCGGCCAAACCAGTGGGTTATTCTACACACGCTTCCATCAACACATTATCCAAAGAAAGCAAACAAACCCAAAATCCAACTACGCAACACACCTACAAAACACGCAACACACCTAAAAAACACGCAAAACACCACACACACACACACACACACACACACACACACACACACACACACACACACACACTCAAACGGGCAAACAAGCTGTTTGAAGAGTTGAAAGCCGAAATTTATTAAATAATTAAAAAAATAAATTTTAATTAAAAAAATATTCAAATAAAATGTAACAAGACTACAGGAATAATAATTATAAAACAAATTGTTACGGTAAAGCCAAATCATTTTGAAAGATTTTACAAACTAATCGCAAAGATCAAAGTCAAAGAAGATAAAGGTAGGAGTGGGAAAGAACGTCCTGGATGCCAAATGCTGGTTTGAGAGAGTTGAATTGGGAAAATTGGATTCGAGACACCAGGTAGAGAAGATATACGAGCAGGTGTTTTTTTAAAGTTTTCTTAGACATCATCCTGGCGGGCCAAAGGGTTAATCCTTAGCCTTGCCAGGAACAAAAACTGTTAGTACTAATTTCTCAATGTAAAATGACCGCAGTAGAGTTATTACGAACGGAACTATAAGGTTTTCAAAATTAACAGATAACCGGTAATTTGTAATATGTATTTCACTCGTAATTATTAAATTCGGAAAGAAGAAGAGATTGGAGTATGCAGTCAACTCACTGGAGAAGAGGGACTCATCGCAAGAACACAGGAGAGGAGATGGAACATTCCTGAAATATTCCGAACGGGATCAGCATCCAATTGCTGGCAAAAACAGGCGACTGAAGATGACGTTCTCCTTCAAAGGCAAGTTCAATTCAATCATGCTTATCTTTGCTTCTTAAAGAATAATTTCGAGTAAATTTGTTAAATTAAAAAAGAAAAACAATTTCAATAACAGATTTGGCTTTACTCAAATTCATTTAAAATTGTTCAAATATAAAATTATAGAAATTTATTATATTTTAAATTATAAAGGTTATACCTATAAAAATATATATAAAGAAAGATATTTCTCGTAAATTCTTATAAATTTATAGTATAAAATAATCTAATATATTTTCATTTTAAAAAAATATAAGTTTTTAGCAAATATATACATAGGGGAATAGAATTATTTAATATAATAAAATAATTATAAATTACATAATAATATGCTATGATTGATGAGTAAGTAATATTTTATTGGGGATTGAGTAAGAAGTGAAGAATTAAATATTTAATAGGGGGAGTTTAATATAAATTAAAAGCTAAAATATATATAAAATAATTTCAAGTTTATTACCATATTATATAAAATGCACTGGGAAAAATGTAAGCAAAATCAGGAAGTATGTTACTTTAATTTGTTTTATAAAGAGAATCAAGCCACGGGGTGGCAAGGGGTTATTTTAATCTGTATGCAAATATTAAATTCTTCAGTGAATAATATTAATTTTATAAATAATTAAAACACATAAATTATTCAACAAATTAAACATCAAATAGACTTTAATTGATATGAATTTACTACAGATATTCAAGATAAAATATAATTATTTTGATGATGTTGTGTTAGGGGTAAAGATGCTAAATTAAATACATAATTTATGCCTGTAAATGTGTGCATGCTTTACCACCTTATAAATAAAAAAAATTGATTTTCCAATTAGCTGTCATTAGTAAGGATATAGCTAAATGACACGCAGTTTCACAGTTTCTTACTAAAACGTTTCCAAGTATCAAACGCCTCAAATAGCAGACACACCACCCCGAGTATTATGCTAGTATAGGGAAATACTCCGCTAATTGGTTTTTCATACGACATCTAGGAATTCCTGCCTAGGAGATCTAGGCAGGGATGTTACAGGCTTCGGTTGACTGACCGAAATTCCTCCTAGGTCATTCTACCATTGCACGGCAACTGGTAAGTATTAGGGAGACCTAGGATAAGGGATAGGATCAAATAGGTATTAGGAAAGGTAGGTGCAATACTTACCAGGTAAGGAAGAGTCTCGGAGAATAATATATAAATAAAGATGAATGACGAAGGTTGAAGAATATTAAGGGAAATAGAAAAAGGGTGTAATTGAATTATTGAAGGGAATAAATAAATAGTAGGTAAGGAGTAAATAAATAAAAGAAGTAAAAATAAGGATATTTGAGTATAGATAAAAAGTAAAAAGGCCCGTTGCAACACACACACACACACGGACATACATAACCATTTAAACATTCTCCACATATTAAACATATTAAAACAAAGTCAGGCTGGAAGAAATCAAACAAAGTAAACTAATAGGCAAAGTTTTCTTATCCAATCGTTGCAATAATATATTCACAGATTAGACACTCGTATGTTACCATAATAATAATAATTATTATTATTTTATATTATGCACCTAATTGTTTTGGAGAACAAAATGTTTAATTCCACTTTGATTTACGCCACAACCGTCTTCTTGGTCATTGCCGCCGTCAATGCTGATGAGTAAAATCAGTAAGCCCTTGAGGAAAAACGCCTGATCGTGAAACCTCTCCCAAAAAACGTTTTGAGTTAGCAAAAGATCTTGCCCGAGACCAGCTGATAAAGGGAATCAATTTGGGCAAATGTCAAGTGAAGTATGATAACTGAGAACAAGGAGGAAAAATATTTATTACCATTTAGAGAAATAAAAATATTTTAGTCTTTAGTATTGTTTCTTATTTCAATTATATCCTTATCTCTAAAATATTGGAGTTTTTGTGTTGTACATCTTGAGGTTTTTCTACAATTACCCTTGTGGTATCAACTAGGAAAAAAACACTTGTGTACTTATGTTTTACATTTTTGTACTTAAATTATGGCTGTTTTAATTTTATCTTTTATGCTTTTTGTATTTCTTTCTGTTTCTGACAAAGTTTCTTTTCAATGGTTGATGCTACTAATACAAATATCTTTGTTTAAAATACAATGACGTTGCTTCATTGATGATTATGTGAATCAGCGAGACGGCAGATACTATTGGGTACAAAAGAAGTGTAGTTTTTATAAATGATTATTACTTTTTCTTGTCTTATAATAAACTTATAAATTCAATATTGGTTTAAAATTACTAATGCTTAAAATGGTTTCGCTTTATTCTTAGGATTGTAGGTAAACGATTACAGCTAAAGAGAGTATAATATTATATTTAGCAACTTACCTAATTTATCTAATTAGTCAAAAATATTAATTCCTTTTCTAGGTGGTTTATGTGGGCAAATTGCACTTGATACGTGATAGGTAACTAAGAAATGAAATATCCACTAAAGAATTATACCTTACAGCTTTTTCGATTTCACCAGTCAATTTTGTATAGCAGTAAATGTGTCTCATATACCTATAACGGCTCCAGTTTTTTTACGTTTTTTAATAAATTGGTTACAAAATGTAATTAACTATAGTTAAATATGGTCTCTCTATATATTGAAGCAAATTTGAAACGTTTTACTTGAATTGATTTGAAATGATTCGTCGGTAAAATTAAAAGCATTTAGTATAAGTCTCTCTTTACACATTGCTTTTAAATACAGATAAATATTTAAACAGAATTACTCATAATATCCTCAGGGATTGGGATGGAGCTGTTATTAATAAGAACGTTAATAATATTCAGTTATATTTAAAACTTGAGTTAAATGAATAATTAAGTTGATAAAATGAAATAACATAACATCCTGACCATTAAAACCATAACTATTGAAAGATATAGTCATACATTATTTACGATTTTCAATATAGTGTTACTCCTAATTTTATTTTTAACGATATTCTAAAATTAAATAAATTTCTATTTTATGAGTAAATAATTGGTTTCCTTAAATAACTTAAACTAAAAAAATATTCATTTCAGTAGCTTCGAATTTTTTTAAATAGATGCAGTGTCCTTTCAAATCTAACTTACATTACAGTATTGATTTTTTTTATAATGTTTTCCTTAAAGAACTCACGGTGTTCAGTTCAATTTTAAATTTATACTGTTGTAACGTCTCAACATGTTAAAAATTAATATAATTTTGTATACGTTATACATGCATTTGACATATTGCGAAAATTACTTCTCATTTTTTAATGTTATTGAAAAAAACAAAAAGTCAGGCAACTATTCATCATTATTTCCTAAAGAGAGTAAATACTTTTACACACCATGTAGTCAGTAAATTATATTAGATTATGCTTTTAGGAATATTATTTTAAACAATTATTTCTTAATATCTTGCATTTAGAAGTTTTCATATTTTCAATTAGTTTTTATCAACATTTATGTCCTTCTCAACATTTTGTTTTCCAAAAGGGCCTTGCCTAAAATCACTGCAATGAATGAATGTGATGTTTAGAATTTAAAGTAGATTTTGGGAATAAAACATTTTTTTTAACATTAATAAACAATAATCATTTTTATTATATAAAATTTTACAAAAAAACATTTTATTATAAATAACTATCGGGTTGTCATATGTATATTTCTACATATAATGTATGGTGTTATCATACATTCCTGATATACATGATACAATCTCATTGTATAAGTGACAATCCTAATGGAAATAATAACGTCTTACTGTAAGTGATATAAACTTTTACGGGTAATCATACAGTCCAGATATACGTGATACTATCTTATTAAATGTGATGCAATCCTAATGGAAATTATAACGTCTTATTGAAGGTGACATAAACACAGTAAGTGTAATGATACAGTCTAGTTATACGTGAAACTATCTTATTAAATGTGAGACGATCCTAATGGAAATTATAACGTCTTATTGTAAGTGATATAAACACAGTAAGTGTAATGATACAGTCTAGTTATACGTGAAACTATCTTATTAAATGTGATGCAATCCTAATGAAAATTATAACGTCTTATTGAAGGTGATATAAACACAGTAAGTGTAATGATACAGTCTAGTTATACGTGAAACTATCTTATTAAATGTGAGACGATCATAATGGAAATTATAACGTCTTATTGTAAGTGATATAAACACAGTAAGTGTAATGATACAGTCTAGTTATACGTGAAACTATCTTATTAAATGTGAGACGATCCTAATGGAAATTATAACGTCTTATTGTAAGTGATATAAACACAGTAAGTGTAATGATACAGTCTAGTTATACGTGAAACTATCTTATTAAATGTGAGACGATCCTAATGGAAATTATAACGTCTTATTGTAAGTGATATAAACACAGTAAGTGTAATGATACAGTCTAGTTATACAAGAAACTATCTTATTAAATGTGAGACGATCCTAATGGAAATTATAACGTCTTATTGTAAGTGATATAAACACAGTAAGTGTAATGATATTGTCTAGTTATACGTGAAACTATCTTATTAAATGTGAGACGATACTAATGGAAATTATAACGTCTTATTGTAAGTGATATAAACACAGTAAGTGTAATGATACAGTCTAGTTATACGTGAAACTATCTTATTAAATGTGATGCAATCCTAATGAAAATTATAACGTCTTATTGAAGGTGATATAAACACGGTAAGTGTAATGATACAGTCTAGTAATACGTAAAACTATCTTATTAAATGTGAGACGATCCTAATGGAAATTATAACGTCTTATTGTAAGTGATATAAACACAGTAAGTGTAATGGTACAGTCTAGTTATACGTGAAACTATCTTATTAAATGTGAGACGATCCTAATGGAAATTATAACGTCTTATTGTAAGTAATATAAACACAGTAAGTGTAATGATACAGTCTAGTTATACAAGAAACTATCTTATTAAATGTGAGACGATCCTAATGGAAATTATAACGTCTTATTGTAAGTGATATAAACACAGTAAGTGTAATGATACAGTCTAGTTATACGTGAAACTATCTTATTAAATGTGAGACGATACTAATGGAAATTATAACGTCTTATTGTAAGTGATATAAACACAGTAAGTGTAATGATACAGTCTAGTTATACGTGAAACTATCTTATTAAATGTGACGCAATCCTAATGAAAATTATAACGTCTTATTGAAGGTGATATAAACACAGTAAGTGTAATGATACAGTCTAGTTATACGTGAAACTATCTTATTAAATGTGAGACGATCCTAATGGAAATTATAACGTCTTATTGTAAGTGATATAAACGTAGTAAGTGTAATGATACAGTCTAGTTATACGTGAAACTATCTTATTAAATGTGAGACGATCCTAATGGAAATTATAACGTCTTATTGTAAGTGATATAAACACAGTAAGTGTAATGATACAGTCTAGTTATACGTGAAACTATCTTATTAAATGTGAGACGATCCTAATGGAAATTATAACGTCTTATTGTAAGTGATATAAACACAGTAAGTGTAATGATACAGTCTAGTTATACGTGAAACTATCTTATTAAATGTGAGACGATCCTAATGGAAATTATAACGTCTTATTGTAAGTGATATAAACACAGTAAGTGTAATGATCCAGTCTAGTTATACGTGAAACTATCTTATTAAATGTGAGACGATCCTAATGGAAATTATAACGTCTTATTGTAAGTGATATAAACACAGTAAGTGTAATGATACAGTCTAGTTATACAAGAAACTATCTTATTAAATGTGAGACGATCCTAATGGAAATTATAACGTCTTATTGTAAGTGATATAAACACAGTAAGTGTAATGATACAGTCTAGTTATACGTGAAACTATCTTATTAAATGTGAGACGATCCAAATGGAAATTATAACGTCTTATTGTAAGTGATATAAACACAGTAAGTGTAATGATACAGTCTAGTTATACGTGAAACTATCTTATTAAATGTGAGACGATCCTAATGGAAATTATAACGTCTTATTGTAAGTGATATAAACACAGTAAGTGTAATGATACAGTCTAGTTATACGTGAAACTATCTTATTAAATGTGAGACGATACTAATGGAAATTATAACGTCTTATTGAAGGTGATATAAACGTAGTAAGTGTAATGATACAGTCTAGTTATACGTGAAACTATCTTATTAAATGTGAGACGATCCTAATGGAAATTATAACGTCTTATTGTAAGTGATATAAACACAGTAAGTGTAATGATACAGTCTAGTTATACGTGAAACTATCTTATTAAATGTGAGACGATCCTAATGGAAATTATAACGTCTTATTGTAAGTGATAAAAACACAGTAAGTGTAATGATACAGTCTAGTTATACAAGAAACTATCTTATTAAATGGGAGACGATCCTAATGGAAATTATAACGTCTTATTGTAAGTGATATAAACACAGTAAGTGTAATGATACAGTCTAGTTATACGTGAAACTATCTTATTAAATGTGAGACGATTCTAATGGAGATTATAACGTCTTATTGAAGGTGATATAAACGTAGTAAGTGTAATGATACAGTCTAGTTATACGTGAAACTATCTTATTAAATGTGAGACGATCCTAATGGAAATTATAACGTCTTATTGTAAGTGATATAAACACAGTAAGTGTACTGATACAGTCTAGTTATACGTGAAACTATCTTATTAAATGTGATGCAATCCTAATGGAAATTATAACGTCTTATTGAAGGTGATATAAACACAGTAAGTGTAATGATACAGTCTAGTTATACGTGAAACTATCTTATTAAATGTGAGACGATCCTAATGGAAATTATAACGTCTTATTGTAAGTGATATAAACACAGTAAGTGTAATGATACAGTCTAGTTATACGTGAAACTATCTTATTAAATGTGAGACGATCCTAATGGAAATTATAACGTCTTATTTTAAGTGATATAAACACAGTAAGTGTAATGATACAGTCTAGTTATACGTGAAACTATCTTATTAAATGTGAAACAATCCTAATGGAAATTATAACGTCTTATTGAAGGTGATATAAACACAGTAAGTGTAACGATACAGTCTAGTTATACGTGAAACTATCTTATTAAATGTGAGACGATCCTAATGGAAATTATAACGTCTTATTGTAAGTGATATAAACACAGTAAGTGTAATGATACAGTCTAGTTATACGTGAAACTATCTTATTAAATGTGAGACGATCCGAATGGAAATTATAACGTCTTATTGAAGGTGATATAAACGTAGTAATTGTAATGATACAGTCTAGTTATACGTGAAACTATCTTATTAAATGTGAGACGATCCTAATGGAAATCATAACGTCTTATTGTAAGTGATATAAACACAGTAAGTGTAATGATACAGTCTAGTTATACGTGAAACTATCTTATTAAATGTGATGCAATCCTAATGGAAATTATAACGTCTTATTGAAGGTGATACAAACACAGTAAGTGTAATGATACAGTCTAGTTATACAAGAAACTATCTTATTAAATGTGAGACGATCCTAATGGAAAATATAACGTCTTATTGTAAGTGATATAAACACAGTAAGTGTAATGATACAGTCTAGTTATACGTGAAACTATCTTATTAAATGTGAGACGATACTAATGGAAATTATAACGTCTTATTGAAGGTGATATAAACGTAGTAAATGTAATGATACAGTCTAGTTATACGTGAAACTATCTTATTAAATGTGAGACGATCCTAATGGAAATTATAACGTCTTATTGAAGGTGATATAAACACAGTAAGTGTAACGATACAGTCTAGTTATACGTGAAACTATCTTATTAAATGTGAGACGATCCTAATGGAAATTATAACGTCTTATTGTAAGTGATATAAACACAGTAAGTGTAATGATACAGTCTAGTTATACGTGAAACTATCTTATTAAATGTGAGACGATCCGAATGGAAATTATAACGTCTTATTGAAGGTGATATAAACGTAGTAATTGTAATGATACAGTCTAGTTATACGTGAAACTATCTTATTAAATGTGAGACGATCCTAATGGAAATCATAACGTCTTATTGTAAGTGATATAAACACAGTAAGTGTAATGATACAGTCTAGTTATACGTGAAACTATCTTATTAAATGTGATGCAATCCTAATGGAAATTATAACGTCTTATTGAAGGTGATACAAACACAGTAAGTGTAATGATACAGTCTAGTTATACAAGAAACTATCTTATTAAATGTGAGACGATCCTAATGGAAAATATAACGTCTTATTGTAAGTGATATAAACACAGTAAGTGTAATGATACAGTCTAGTTATACGTGAAACTATCTTATTAAATGTGAGACGATACTAATGGAAATTATAACGTCTTATTGAAGGTGATATAAACGTAGTAAATGTAATGATACAGTCTAGTTATACGTGAAACTATCTTATTAAATGTGAGACGATCCTAATGGAAATTATAACGTCTTATTGTAAGTGATATAAACACAGAAAGTGTAATGATACAGACTAGTTATACGTGAAACTATCTTATTAAATATGATGCAATCCTAATGGAAATTATAACGTCTTATTGAAGGTGATATAAACACAGTAAGTGTAATGATACAGTCTAGTTATACGTGAAACTATCTTATTAAATGTGAGACGATCCTAATGGAAATTATAACGTCTTATTGTAAGTGATATAAACACAGTAAGTGTAATGATACAGTCTAGTTATACGTGAAACTATCTTATTAAATGTGAGACGATCCTAATGGAAATTATAACGTCTTATTGAAGGTGATATAAACACAGTAAGTGTAATGATACAGTCTAGTTATACGTAAAACTATCTTATTAAATGTGAGACGATCCTAATGGAAATTATAACGTCTTATTGTAAGTGATATAAACACAGTAAGTGTAATGATACAGTCTAGTTATACGTGAAACTATCTTATTAAATTGTGAGACGATTCTAATGGAAATTATAACGTCTTATTAAAGGTGATATAAACGTAGTAAGTGTAATGATACAGTCTAGTTATACGTGAAACTATCTTATTAAATGTGAGACGATCCTAATGGAAATTATAACGTCTTATTGTAAGTGATATAAACACAGTAAGTGTAATGATACAGTCTAGTTATACGTGAAACTATCTTATTAAATGTGATGCAATCCTAATGAAAATTATAACGTCTTATTGAAGGTGATATAAACACAGTAAGTGTAATGATACAGTCTAGTTATACGTGAAACTATCTTATTAAATGTGAGACGATCATAATGGAAATTATAACGTCTTATTGTAAGTGATATAAACACAGTAAGTGTAATGATACAGTCTAGTTATACGTGAAACTATCTTATTAAATGTGAGACGATCCTAATGGAAATTATAACGTCTTATTGTAAGTGATATAAACACAGTAAGTGTAATGATACAGTCTAGTTATACGTGAAACTATCTTATTAAATGTGAGACGATCCTAATGGAAATTATAACGTCTTATTGTAAGTGATATAAACACAGTAAGTGTAATGATACAGTCTAGTTATACAAGAAACTATCTTATTAAATGTGAGACGATCCTAATGGAAATTATAACGTCTTATTGTAAGTGATATAAACACAGTAAGTGTAATGATATTGTCTAGTTATACGTGAAACTATCTTATTAAATGTGAGACGATACTAATGGAAATTATAACGTCTTATTGTAAGTGATATAAACACAGTAAGTGTAATGATACAGTCTAGTTATACGTGAAACTATCTTATTAAATGTGATGCAATCCTAATGAAAATTATAACGTCTTATTGAAGGTGATATAAACACGGTAAGTGTAATGATACAGTCTAGTAATACGTAAAACTATCTTATTAAATGTGAGACGATCCTAATGGAAATTATAACGTCTTATTGTAAGTGATATAAACACAGTAAGTGTAATGGTACAGTCTAGTTATACGTGAAACTATCTTATTAAATGTGAGACGATCCTAATGGAAATTATAACGTCTTATTGTAAGTAATATAAACACAGTAAGTGTAATGATACAGTCTAGTTATACAAGAAACTATCTTATTAAATGTGAGACGATCCTAATGGAAATTATAACGTCTTATTGTAAGTGATATAAACACAGTAAGTGTAATGATACAGTCTAGTTATACGTGAAACTATCTTATTAAATGTGAGACGATACTAATGGAAATTATAACGTCTTATTGAAGGTGATATAAACACAGTAAGTGTAATGATACAGTCTAGTTATACAAGAAACTATCTTATTAAATGTGAGACGATCCTAATGGAAAATATAACGTCTTATTGTAAGTGATATAAACACAGTAAGTGTAATGATACAGTCTAGTTATACGTGAAACTACCTTATTAAATGTGAGACGATCCTAATGGAAATTATAACGTCTTATTGAAGGTGATATAAACACAGTAAGTGTAATGATACATTCTAGTTATACGTGAAACTATCTTATTAAATGTGACGCAATCCTAATGAAAATTATAACGTCTTATTGAAGGTGATATAAACACAGTAAGTGTAATGATACAGTCTAGTTATACGTGAAACTATCTTATTAAATGTGAGACGATCCTAATGGAAATTATAACGTCTTATTGTAAGTGATATAAACGTAGTAAGTGTAATGATACAGTCTAGTTATACGTGAAACTATCTTATTAAATGTGAGACGATCCTAATGGAAATTATAACGTCTTATTGTAAGTGATATAAACACAGTAAGTGTAATGATACAGTCTAGTTATACGTGAAACTATCTTATTAAATGTGAGACGATCCTAATGGAAATTATAACGTCTTATTGTAAGTGATATAAACACAGTAAGTGTAATGATACAGTCTAGTTATACGTGAAACTATCTTATTAAATGTGAGACGATCCTAATGGAAATTATAACGTCTTATTGTAAGTGATATAAACACAGTAAGTGTAATGATCCAGTCTAGTTATACGTGAAACTATCTTATTAAATGTGAGACGATCCTAATGGAAATTATAACGTCTTATTGTAAGTGATATAAACACAGTAAGTGTAATGATACAGTCTAGTTATACAAGAAACTATCTTATTAAATGTTAGACGATCCTAATGGAAATTATAACGTCTTATTGTAAGTGATATAAACACAGTAAGTGTAATGATACAGTCTAGTTATACGTGAAACTATCTTATTAAATGTGAGACGATCCAAATGGAAATTATAACGTCTTATTGTAAGTGATATAAACACAGTAAGTGTAATGATACAGTCTAGTTATACGTGAAACTATCTTATTAAATGTGAGACGATCCTAATGGAAATTATAACGTCTTATTGTAAGTGATATAAACACAGTAAGTGTAATGATACAGTCTAGTTATACGTGAAACTATCTTATTAAATGTGAGACGATACTAATGGAAATTATAACGTCTTATTGAAGGTGATATAAACGTAGTAAGTGTAATGATACAGTCTAGTTATACGTGAAACTATCTTATTAAATGTGAGACGATCCTAATGGAAATTATAACGTCTTATTGTAAGTGATATAAACACAGTAAGTGTAATGATACAGTCTAGTTATACGTGAAACTATCTTATTAAATGTGAGACGATCCTAATGGAAATTATAACGTCTTATTGTAAGTGATAAAAACACAGTAAGTGTAATGATACAGTCTAGTTATACAAGAAACTATCTTATTAAATGGGAGACGATCCTAATGGAAATTATAACGTCTTATTGTAAGTGATATAAACACAGTAAGTGTAATGATACAGTCTAGTTATACGTGAAACTATCTTATTAAATGTGAGACGATTCTAATGGAGATTATAACGTCTTATTGAAGGTGATATAAACGTAGTAAGTGTAATGATACAGTCTAGTTATACGTGAAACTATCTTATTAAATGTGAGACGATCCTAATGGAAATTATAACGTCTTATTGTAAGTGATATAAACACAGTAAGTGTACTGATACAGTCTAGTTATACGTGAAACTATCTTATTAAATGTGATGCAATCCTAATGGAAATTATAACGTCTTATTGAAGGTGATATAAACACAGTAAGTGTAATGATACAGTCTAGTTATACGTGAAACTATCTTATTAAATGTGAGACGATCCTAATGGAAATTATAACGTCTTATTGTAAGTGATATAAACACAGTAAGTGTAATGATACAGTCTAGTTATACGTGAAACTATCTTATTAAATGTGAGACGATCCTAATGGAAATTATAACGTCTTATTTTAAGTGATATAAACACAGTAAGTGTAATGATACAGTCTAGTTATACGTGAAACTATCTTATTAAATGTGAAACAATCCTAATGGAAATTATAACGTCTTATTGAAGGTGATATAAACACAGTAAGTGTAACGATACAGTCTAGTTATACGTGAAACTATCTTATTAAATGTGAGACGATCCTAATGGAAATTATAACGTCTTATTGTAAGTGATATAAACACAGTAAGTGTAATGATACAGTCTAGTTATACGTGAAACTATCTTATTAAATGTGAGACGATCCGAATGGAAATTATAACGTCTTATTGAAGGTGATATAAACGTAGTAATTGTAATGATACAGTCTAGTTATACGTGAAACTATCTTATTAAATGTGAGACGATCCTAATGGAAATCATAACGTCTTATTGTAAGTGATATAAACACAGTAAGTGTAATGATACAGTCTAGTTATACGTGAAACTATCTTATTAAATGTGATGCAATCCTAATGGAAATTATAACGTCTTATTGAAGGTGATACAAACACAGTAAGTGTAATGATACAGTCTAGTTATACAAGAAACTATCTTATTAAATGTGAGACGATCCTAATGGAAAATATAACGTCTTATTGTAAGTGATATAAACACAGTAAGTGTAATGATACAGTCTAGTTATACGTGAAACTATCTTATTAAATGTGAGACGATACTAATGGAAATTATAACGTCTTATTGAAGGTGATATAAACGTAGTAAATGTAATGATACAGTCTAGTTATACGTGAAACTATCTTATTAAATGTGAGACGATCCTAATGGAAATTATAACGTCTTATTGAAGGTGATATAAACACAGTAAGTGTAACGATACAGTCTAGTTATACGTGAAACTATCTTATTAAATGTGAGACGATCCTAATGGAAATTATAACGTCTTATTGTAAGTGATATAAACACAGTAAGTGTAATGATACAGTCTAGTTATACGTGAAACTATCTTATTAAATGTGAGACGATCCGAATGGAAATTATAACGTCTTATTGAAGGTGATATAAACGTAGTAATTGTAATGATACAGTCTAGTTATACGTGAAACTATCTTATTAAATGTGAGACGATCCTAATGGAAATCATAACGTCTTATTGTAAGTGATATAAACACAGTAAGTGTAATGATACAGTCTAGTTATACGTGAAACTATCTTATTAAATGTGATGCAATCCTAATGGAAATTATAACGTCTTATTGAAGGTGATACAAACACAGTAAGTGTAATGATACAGTCTAGTTATACAAGAAACTATCTTATTAAATGTGAGACGATCCTAATGGAAAATATAACGTCTTATTGTAAGTGATATAAACACAGTAAGTGTAATGATACAGTCTAGTTATACGTGAAACTATCTTATTAAATGTGAGACGATACTAATGGAAATTATAACGTCTTATTGAAGGTGATATAAACGTAGTAAATGTAATGATACAGTCTAGTTATACGTGAAACTATCTTATTAAATGTGAGACGATCCTAATGGAAATTATAACGTCTTATTGTAAGTGATATAAACACAGAAAGTGTAATGATACAGACTAGTTATACGTGAAACTATCTTATTAAATATGATGCAATCCTAATGGAAATTATAACGTCTTATTGAAGGTGATATAAACACAGTAAGTGTAATGATACAGTCTAGTTATACGTGAAACTATCTTATTAAATGTGAGACGATCCTAATGGAAATTATAACGTCTTATTGTAAGTGATATAAACACAGTAAGTGTAATGATACAGTCTAGTTATACGTGAAACTATCTTATTAAATGTGAGACGATCCTAATGGAAATTATAACGTCTTATTGAAGGTGATATAAACACAGTAAGTGTAATGATACAGTCTAGTTATACGTAAAACTATCTTATTAAATGTGAGACGATCCTAATGGAAATTATAACGTCTTATTGTAAGTGATATAAACACAGTAAGTGTAATGATACAGTCTAGTTATACGTGAAACTATCTTATTAAATTGTGAGACGATTCTAATGGAAATTATAACGTCTTATTAAAGGTGATATAAACGTAGTAAGTGTAATGATACAGTCTAGTTATACGTGAAACTATCTTATTAAATGTGAGACGATCCTAATGGAAATTATAACGTCTTATTGTAAGTGATATAAACACAGTAAGTGTAATGATACAGTCTAGTTATACGTGAAACTATCTTATTAAATGTGTTGCAATCCTAATGGAAATTATAACGTCTTATTGAAGGTGATATAAACACAGTAAGTGTAATGATACAGTCTAGTTATACTTGAAACTATCTTATTAAATGTGAGACGATCGTAATGGAAATTATAACGTCTTATTGTAAGTGATATAAACACAGTAAGTGTAATGATACAGTCTAGTTATACGTGAAACTATCTTATTAAATGTGAGACGATCCTAATGGAAATTATAATGTCTTATTTTAAGTGATATAAACACAGTAAGTGTAATGATACAGTCTAGTTATACGTGAAACTATCTTATTAAATGTGATGCAATCCTAATGGAAATTATAACGTCTTAATGAAGGTGATATAAACACAGTAAGTGTAATGATACAGTCTAGTTATACGTGAAACTATCTTATTAAATGTGAGACGATCCTAATGGAAATTATAACGTCTTATTGTAAGTGATATAAACACAGTAAGTGTAATGATACAGTCTAGTTATACGTGAAACTATCTTATTAAATGTGAGACGATCCTAATGGAAATTATAACGTCTTATTTTAAGTGATATAAACACAGTAAGTGTAATGATACAGTCTAGTTATACGTGAAACTATCTTATTAAATGTGATGCAATCCTAATGGAAATTATAACGTCTTATTGAAGGTGATATAAACACAGTAAGTGTAATGATACAGTCTAGTTATACGTGAAACTATCTTATTAAATGTGAGACGATCCTAATGGAAATTATAACGTCTTATTGTAAGTGATATAAACACAGTAAGTGTAATGATACAGTCTAGTTATACGTGAAACTATCTTATTAAATGTGAGACGATCCTAATGGAAATTTTAACGTCTTATTGAAGGTGATATAAACGTAGTAAGTGTAATGATACAGTCTAGTTATACGTGAAACTATCTTATTAAATGTGAGACGATCCTAATGGAAATCATAACGTCTTATTGTAAGTGATATAAACACAGTAAGTGTAATGATACAGTCTAGTTATACGTGAAACTATCTTATTAAATGTGAGACGATCCTAATGGAAATTATAACGTCTTATTGTAAGTGATATAAACACAGTAAGTGTAATGATACAGTCTAGTTATACGTGAAACTATCTTATTAAATGTGATGCAATCCTAATGGAAATTATAACGTCTTATTGAAGGTGATATAAACACAGTAAGTGTAATGATACAGTCTAGTTATACAAGAAACTATCTTATTAAATGTGAGACGATCCTAATGGAATATATAACGTCTTATTGTAAGTGATATAAACACAGTAAGTGTAATGATACAGTCTAGTTATACGTGAAACTATCTTATTAAATGTGAGACGATCCTAATGGAAATTATAACGTCTTATTGAAGGTGATATAAACGTAGTAAGTGTAATGATACAGTCTAGTTATACGTGAAACTATCTTATTAAATGTGAGACGATCCTAATGGAAATTATAACGTCTTATTGAAGGTGATATAAACGTAGTAAGTGTAATGATACAGTCTAGTTATACGTGAAACTATCTTATTAAATGTGAGAAGATGCTAATGGAAATTATAACGTCTTATTGAAGGTGATATAACGTAGTAAGTGTAATGATACAGTCTAGTTATACGTGAAACTATCTTATTAAATGTGAGACGATCCTAATGGAAATTATAACGTTTTATTGTAAGTGATATAAACGTAGTAAGTGTAATGATACAGTCTAGTTATACGTGAAACTGTCTTATTAAATGTGAGACGATCCTAATGGAAATTATAACGTCTTATTGTAAGTGATATAAACACAGTAAGTGTAATGATACAGTCTAGTTAAACGTGAAACTATCTTATTAAATGTGAGACGATCCTAATGGAAATTATAACGTCTTATTGAAGGTGATATAAACGTAGTAATTGTAATGACACAGTCTAGTTATACGTGAAACTATCTTATTAAATGTGAGACGATCCTAATGGAAATTATAACGTCTTATTGTAAGTGATATAAACACAGTAAGTGTAATGATACAGTCTAGTTATACGTGAAACTATCTTATTAAATGTGAGACGATCCTAATGGAAATTATAACGTCTTATTGTAAGTGATATAAACTCAGTAAGTGTAATGATACAGTCTAGTTATACGTGAAACTATCTTATTAAATGTGAGACGATCCTAATGGAAATTATAACGTCTTATTGTAAGTGATATAAACACAGTAAGTGTAATGATACAGTCTAGTTATACGTGAAACTATCTCATTAAATGTGTGACGATCCTAATGGAAATTATAACGTCTTATTGTAAGTGGTATAAAAGTAGTAAGTGTAATGATACAGTCTAGTTATACGCGAAACTATCTTATTAAATGTGAGACGATCCTAATGGAAATTATAAAGTCTTATTGAAGGTGATATAAACGTAGTAAGTGTAATGATACAGTCTAGTTATACGTGAAACTATCTTATTACATGTGAGACGATCCTAATGGAAATTATAACGTCTTATTGAAGGTGATATAAACGTAGTAAGTGTAATGATACAGTCTAGTTATACGTGAAACTATCTTATTAAATGTGAGACGATCCTAATGGAAATTATAACGTCTTATTGTAGGTGATTTAAACACAGTAAGTGTAATGATACAGTCTAGTTATACGTGAAACTATCTTAATAAATGTGACACGATCCTAATGGAAATTATAACGTCTTATTGTAATTGATATAAACACAGTAAGTGTAATGATACAGTCTTGTTATACGTGAAACTATCTTATTAAATGTGAGACGATCCTAATGGAATTTATAACGTCTTATTGAAGGTGATATAAACGTAGTAAGTGTAATGATACAGTCTAGTTATACGTGAAACTATCTTATTAAATGTGAGACGATCCTAATGGAAATTATAACGTCTTATTGAAGGTGATATAAACACAGTAAGTGTAATGATACAGTCTAGTTATACGTGAAACTATCTTATTAAATGTGAGACGATACTAATGGAAATTAAAACGTCTTATTGAAGGTGATATAAACGTAGTAAGTGTAATGATACAGTCTAGTTATACGTGAAACTTTCTTATTAAATGTGAGACGATCCTAATGGAAATTATAACGTCTTATTTTAAGTGATATAAACACAGTAAGTGTAATGATACAGTCTAGTTATACGTGAAACTATCTTATTAAATATGATGCAATCCTAATGGAAATTATAACGTCTTATTGAAGGTGATATAAGCACAGTAAGTGTAATGATACAGTCTAGTTATACGTGAAACTATCTTATTAAATGTGAGACGATCCTAATGGAAATTATAACGTCTTATTGTAAGTGATATAAACACAGTAAGTGTAATGATACAGTCTAGTTATACGTGAAACTATCTTATTAAATGTGAGACGATCCTAATGGAAATTATAACGTCTTATTGTGAGTGATATAAACACAGTAAGTGAAATGAAACAGTCTAGTTATACGTGAAACTATCTTATTAAATGTGAGACGATCCTAATGGAAATTATAACGTCTTATTGAAGGTGATATAAACGTAGTAAGTGTAATAATACAGTCTAGTTATACGTGAAACTATCTTATTAAATGTGAGACGATCCTAATGGAAATTATAACGTTTTATTGTAAGTGATATAAACGTAGTAAGTGTAATGATACAGTCTAGTTATACGTGAAACTATCTTATTAAATGTGAGACGATCCTAATGGAAATTATAACGTCTTATTGTAAGTGATATAAACACAGTAAGTGTAATGATACAGTCTAGTTATACGTGAAACTATCTTATTAAATGTGAGACGATACTAATGGAAATTATAACGTCTTATTGAAAGTTATATAAACGTAGTAAGTGTAATGATACAGTCTAGTTATACGTGAAACTATCTTATTAAATGGGAGACGATCCTAATGGAAATTATAACGTCTTATTTTAAGTGATATAAACACAGTAAGTGTAATGATACAGTCTAGTTATACGTGAAACTATCTTATTAAATATGATGCAATCCTAATGGAAATTATAACGTCTTATTGAAGGTGATATAAACACAGTAAGTGTAATGATACAGTCTAGTTATACGTGAAACTATCTTATTAAATGTGAGACGATCCTAATGGAAATTATAACGTCTTATTATAAGTGATATAAACACAGTAAGTGTAATGATACAGTCTAGTTATACGTGAAACTATCTTATTAAATGTGAGACGATCCTAATGGAAATTATAACGTCTTATTGTAAGTGATATAAACACAGTAAGTGTAATGATACAGTCTAGTTATACGTGAAACTATCTTATTAAATGTGAGACGATCCTAATGGAAATTATAACGTCTTATTGTAAGTGATATAAACACAGTAAGTGTAATGATACAGTCTAGTTATACAAGAAACTATCTTATTAAATGTGAGACGATCCTAATGGAAATTATAACGTCTTATTGTAAGTGATATAAACACAGTAAGTGTAATGATACAGTCTAGTTATACGTGAAACTATCTTATTAAATGTGAGACGATTGTAATGGAAATTATAACGTCTTATTGTAAGTGATATAAACACAGTAAGTGTAATGATACAGTCTAGTTATACGTGAAACTATCTTATTAAATGTGAGACGATCCTAATGGAAATTATAACGTCTTATTGTAAGTGATATAAACACAGTAAGTGTAATGATACAGTCTAGTTATACGTGAAACTATCTTATTAAATGTGAGACGATACTAATGGAAATTATAACGTCTTATTGAAGGTGATATAAACGTAGTAAGTGTAATGATACAGTCTAGTTATACGTGAAACTATCTTATTAAATGTGAGACGATCCTAATGGAAATTATAACGTCTTATTGTAAGTGATATAAACACAGTAAGTGTAATGATACAGTCTAGTTATACGTGAAACTATCTTATTAAATGTGAGACGATCCTAATGGAAATTATAACGTCTTATTGTAAGTGATATAAACACAGTAAGTGTAATGATACAGTCTAGTTATACAAGAAACTATCTTATTAAATGGGAGACGATCCTAATGGAAATTATAACGTCTTATTGTAAGTGATATAAACACAGTAAGTGTAATGATACAGTCTAGTTATACGTGAAACTATCTTATTAAATGTGATGCAATCCTAATGGAAATTATAACGTCTTATTGAAGGTGATATAAACACAGTAAGTGTAATGATACAGTCTAGTTATACGTGAAACTATCTTATTAAATGTGAGACGATACTAATGGAAATTAAAACGTCTTATTGAAGGTGATATAAACGTAGTAAGTGTAATGATACAGTCTAGTTATACGTGAAACTTTCTTATTAAATGTGAGACGATCCTAATGGAAATTATAACGTCTTATTTTAAGTGATATAAACACAGTAAGTGTAATGATACAGTCTAGTTATACGTGAAACTATCTTATTAAATATGATGCAATCCTAATGGAAATTATAACGTCTTATTGAAGGTGATATAAGCACAGTAAGTGTAATGATACAGTCTAGTTATACGTGAAACTATCTTATTAAATGTGAGACGATCCTAATGGAAATTATAACGTCTTATTGTAAGTGATATAAACACAGTAAGTGTAATGATACAGTCTAGTTATACGTGAAACTATCTTATTAAATGTGAGACGATCCTAATGGAAATTATAACGTCTTATTGTGAGTGATATAAACACAGTAAGTGAAATGAAACAGTCTAGTTATACGTGAAACTATCTTATTAAATGTGAGACGATCCTAATGGAAATTATAACGTCTTATTGAAGGTGATATAAACGTAGTAAGTGTAATAATACAGTCTAGTTATACGTGAAACTATCTTATTAAATGTGAGACGATCCTAATGGAAATTATAACGTTTTATTGTAAGTGATATAAACGTAGTAAGTGTAATGATACAGTCTAGTTATACGTGAAACTATCTTATTAAATGTGAGACGATCCTAATGGAAATTATAACGTCTTATTGTAAGTGATATAAACACAGTAAGTGTAATGATACAGTCTAGTTATACGTGAAACTATCTTATTAAATGTGAGACGATACTAATGGAAATTATAACGTCTTATTGAAAGTTATATAAACGTAGTAAGTGTAATGATACAGTCTAGTTATACGTGAAACTATCTTATTAAATGGGAGACGATCCTAATGGAAATTATAACGTCTTATTTTAAGTGATATAAACACAGTAAGTGTAATGATACAGTCTAGTTATACGTGAAACTATCTTATTAAATATGATGCAATCCTAATGGAAATTATAACGTCTTATTGAAGGTGATATAAACACAGTAAGTGTAATGATACAGTCTAGTTATACGTGAAACTATCTTATTAAATGTGAGACGATCCTAATGGAAATTATAACGTCTTATTATAAGTGATATAAACACAGTAAGTGTAATGATACAGTCTAGTTATACGTGAAACTATCTTATTAAATGTGAGACGATCCTAATGGAAATTATAACGTCTTATTGTAAGTGATATAAACACAGTAAGTGTAATGATACAGTCTAGTTATACGTGAAACTATCTTATTAAATGTGAGACGATCCTAATGGAAATTATAACGTCTTATTGTAAGTGATATAAACACAGTAAGTGTAATGATACAGTCTAGTTATACAAGAAACTATCTTATTAAATGTGAGACGATCCTAATGGAAATTATAACGTCTTATTGTAAGTGATATAAACACAGTAAGTGTAATGATACAGTCTAGTTATACGTGAAACTATCTTATTAAATGTGAGACGATTGTAATGGAAATTATAACGTCTTATTGTAAGTGATATAAACACAGTAAGTGTAATGATACAGTCTAGTTATACGTGAAACTATCTTATTAAATGTGAGACGATCCTAATGGAAATTATAACGTCTTATTGTAAGTGATATAAACACAGTAAGTGTAATGATACAGTCTAGTTATACGTGAAACTATCTTATTAAATGTGAGACGATACTAATGGAAATTATAACGTCTTATTGAAGGTGATATAAACGTAGTAAGTGTAATGATACAGTCTAGTTATACGTGAAACTATCTTATTAAATGTGAGACGATCCTAATGGAAATTATAACGTCTTATTGTAAGTGATATAAACACAGTAAGTGTAATGATACAGTCTAGTTATACGTGAAACTATCTTATTAAATGTGAGACGATCCTAATGGAAATTATAACGTCTTATTGTAAGTGATATAAACACAGTAAGTGTAATGATACAGTCTAGTTATACAAGAAACTATCTTATTAAATGGGAGACGATCCTAATGGAAATTATAACGTCTTATTGTAAGTGATATAAACACAGTAAGTGTAATGATACAGTCTAGTTATACGTGAAACTATCTTATTAAATGTGATGCAATCCTAATGGAAATTATAACGTCTTATTGAAGGTGATATAAACACAGTAAGTGTAATGATACAGTCTAGTTATACGTGAAACTATCTTATTAAATGTGAGACGATCCTAATGGAAATTATAACGTCTTATTGTAAGTGATATAAACACAGTAAGTGTAATGATACAGTCTAGTTATACGTGAAACTATCTTATTAAATGTGAGACGATCCTAATGGAAATTATAACGTCTTATTTTAAGTGATATAAACACAGTAAGTGTAATGATACAGTCTAGTTATACGTGAAACTATCTTATTAAATGTGATGCAATCCTAATGGAAATTATAACGTCTTATTGAAGGTGATATAAACACAGTAAGTGTAACGATACAGTCTAGTTATACGTGAAACTATCTTATTAAATGTGAGACGATCCTAATGGAAATTATAACGTCTTAATGTAAGTGATATAAACACAGTAAGTGTAATGATACAGTCTAGTTATACGTGAAACTATCTTATTAAATGTGAGACGATCCTAATGGAAATTATAACGTCTTATTGAAGGTGATATAAACGTAGTAATTGTAATGATACAGTCTAGTTATACGTGAAACTATCTTATTAAATGTGAGACGATCCTAATGGAAATCATAACGTCTTATTGTAAGTGATATAAACACAGTAAGTGTAATAATACAGTCTAGTTATACGTGAAACTATCTTATTAAATGTGAGACGATCCTAATGGAAATTATAACGTCTTATTGTAAGTGATATAAACACAGTAAGTGTAATGATACAGTCTAGTTATACGTGAAACTATCTTATTAAATGTGATGCAATCCTAATGGAAATTATAACGTCTTATTGAAGGTGATATAAACACAGTAAGTGTAATGATACAGTCTAGTTATACAAGAAACTATCTTATTAAATGTGAGACGATCCTAATGGAAAATATAACGTCTTATTGTAAGTGATATAAACACAGTAAGTGTAATGATACAGTCTAGGTATACGTGAAACTATCTTATTAAATGTGAGACGATACTAATGGAAATTATAACGTCTTATTGAAGGTGATATAAACGTAGTAAGTGTAATGATACAGTCTAGTTATACGTGAAACTATCTTATTAAATGTGAGACGATCCTAATGGAAATTATAACGTCTTATTGTAAGTGATATAAACACAGAAAGTGTAATGATACAGACTAGTTATACGTGAAACTATCTTATTAAATATGATGCAATCCTAATGGAAATTATAACGTCTTATTGAAGGTGATATAAACACAGTAAGTGTAATGATACAGTCTAGTTATACGTGAAACTATCTTATTAAATGTGAGACGATCCTAATGGAAATTATAACGTCTTATTGTAAGTGATATAAACACAGTAAGTGTAATGATACAGTCTAGTTATACGTGAAACTATCTTATTAAATGTGAGACGATCCTAATGGAAATTATAACGTCTTATTGAAGGTGATATAAACGTAGTAAGTGTAATGATACAGTCTAGTTATACAAGAAACTATCTTATTAAATGTGAGACTATCCTAATGGAAATTATAACGTCTTATTGTAAGTGATATAAACACAGTAAGTGTAATGATACAGTCTAGTTATAGGTGAAACTATCTTATTAAATGTGAGACGATTCTAATGGAAATTATAACGTCTTATTGAAGGTGATATAAACGTAGTAAGTGTAATGATACAGTCTAGTTATACGTGAATTTATCTTATTAAATGTGAGACGATCCTAATGGAAATTATAACGTCTTATTGTAAGTGATATAAACACAGTAAGTGTAATGATACAGTCTAGTTATACGTGAAACTATCTTATTAAATGTGATGCAATCGTAATGGAAATTATAACGTCTTATTGAAGGTGATATAAACACAGTAAGTGTAATGATACAGTCTAGTTATACGTAAAACTATCTTATTAAATGTGAGACGATCCTAATGGAAATTATAACGTCTTATTGTAAGTGATATAAACACAGTAAGTGTAATGATACAGTCTAGTTATACGTGAAACTATCTTATTAAATGTGAGACGATTCTAATGGAAATTATAACGTCTTATTAAAGGTGATATAAACGTAGTAAGTGTAATGATACAGTCTAGTTATACGTGAAACTATCTTATTAAATGTGAGACGATCCTAATGGAAATTATAACGTCTTATTGTAAGTGATATAAACACAGTAAGTGTAATGATACAGTCTAGTTATACGTGAAACTATCTTATTAAATGTGATGCAATCCTAATGGAAATTATAACGTCTTATTGAAGGTGATATAAACACAGTAAGTGTAATGATACAGTCTAGTTATACTTGAAACTATCTTATTAAATGTGAGACGATCCTAATGGAAAATATAACGTCTTATTGTAAGTGATATAAACACAGTAAGTGTAATGATACAGTCTAGTTATACGTGAAACTATCTTATTAAATGTGAGACGATACTAATGGAAATTATAACGTCTTATTGAAGGTGATATAAACGTAGTAAGTGTAATGATACAGTCTAGTTATACGTGAAACTATCTTATTAAATGTGAGACGATCCTAATGGAAATTATAACGTCTTATTGTAAGTGATATAAACACAGAAAGTGTAATGATACAGACTAGTTATACGTGAAACTATCTTATTAAATATGATGCAATCCTAATGGAAATTATAACGTCTTATTGAAGGTGATATAAACACAGTAAGTGTAATGATACAGTCTAGTTATACGTGAAACTATCTTATTAAATGTGAGACGATCCTAATGGAAATTATAACGTCTTATTGTAAGTGATATAAACACAGTAAGTGTAATGATACAGTCTAGTTATACGTGAAACTATCTTATTAAATGTGAGACGATCCTAATGGAAATTATAACGTCTTATTGAAGGTGATATAAACGTAGTAAGTGTAATGATACAGTCTAGTTATACAAGAAACTATCTTATTAAATGTGAGACTATCCTAATGGAAATTATAACGTCTTATTGTAAGTGATATAAACACAGTAAGTGTAATGATACAGTCTAGTTATAGGTGAAACTATCTTATTAAATGTGAGACGATTCTAATGGAAATTATAACGTCTTATTGAAGGTGATATAAACGTAGTAAGTGTAATGATACAGTCTAGTTATACGTGAATTTATCTTATTAAATGTGAGACGATCCTAATGGAAATTATAACGTCTTATTGTAAGTGATATAAACACAGTAAGTGTAATGATACAGTCTAGTTATACGTGAAACTATCTTATTAAATGTGATGCAATCGTAATGGAAATTATAACGTCTTATTGAAGGTGATATAAACACAGTAAGTGTAATGATACAGTCTAGTTATACGTAAAACTATCTTATTAAATGTGAGACGATCCTAATGGAAATTATAACGTCTTATTGTAAGTGATATAAACACAGTAAGTGTAATGATACAGTCTAGTTATACGTGAAACTATCTTATTAAATGTGAGACGATTCTAATGGAAATTATAACGTCTTATTAAAGGTGATATAAACGTAGTAAGTGTAATGATACAGTCTAGTTATACGTGAAACTATCTTATTAAATGTGAGACGATCCTAATGGAAATTATAACGTCTTATTGTAAGTGATATAAACACAGTAAGTGTAATGATACAGTCTAGTTATACGTGAAACTATCTTATTAAATGTGATGCAATCCTAATGGAAATTATAACGTCTTATTGAAGGTGATATAAACACAGTAAGTGTAATGATACAGTCTAGTTATACTTGAAACTATCTTATTAAATGTGAGACGATCCTAATGGAAATTATAACGTCTTATTGTAATTGATATAAACACAGTAAGTGTAATGATACAGTCTAGTTATACGTGAAACTATCTTATTAAATGTGAGACGATCCTAATGGAAATTATAATGTCTTATTTTAAGTGATATAAACACAGTAAGTGTAATGATACAGTCTAGTTATACGTGAAACTATCTTATTAAATGTGATGCAATCCTAATGGAAATTATAACGTCTTATTGAAGGTGATATAAACACAGTAAGTGTAATGATACAGTCTAGTTATACGTGAAACTATCTTATTAAATGTGAGACGATCCTAATGGAAATTATAACGTCTTATTGTAAGTGATATAAACACAGTAAGTGTAATGATACAGTCTAGTTATACGTGAAACTATCTTATTAAATGTGAGACGATCCTAATGGAAATTATAACGTCTTATTTTAAGTGATATAAACACAGTAAGTGTAATGATACATTCTAGTTATACGTGAAACTATCTTATTAAATGTGATGCAATCCTAATGGAAATTATAACGTCTTATTGAAGGTGATATAAACACAGTAAGTGTAATGATACAGTCTAGTTATACGTGAAACTATCTTATTAAATGTGAGACGATCCTAATGGAAATTATAACGTCTTATTGTAAGTGATATAAACACAGTAAGTGTAATGATACAGTCTAGTTATACGTGAAACTATCTTATTAAATGTGATGCAATCCTAATGGAAATTATAACGTCTTATTGAAGGTGATACAAACACAGTAAGTGTAATGATACAGTCTAGTTATACAAGAAACTATCTTATTAAATGTGAGACGATCCTAATGGAAAATATAACGTCTTATTGTAAGTGATATAAACACAGTAAGTGTAATGATACAGTCTAGTTATACGTGAAACTATCTTATTAAATGTGAGACGATCCTAATGGAAATTATAACGTCTTATTGTAAGTGATATAAACACAGTAAGTGTAATAATACAGTCTAGTTATACGTGAAACTATCTTATTAAATGTGATGCAATCCTAATGGAAATTATAACGTCTTATTGAAGGTGATATAAACACAGTAAGTGTAATGATACAGTCTAGTTATACAAGAAACTATCTTATTAAATGTGAGACGATCCTAATGGAAAATATAACGTCTTATTGTAAGTGATATAAACACAGTAAGTGTAATGATACAGTCTAGTTATACGTGAAACTACCTTATTAAATGTGAGACGATCCTAATGGAAATTATAACGTCTTATTGAAGGTGATATAAACACAGTAAGTGTAATGATACATTCTAGTTATACGTGAAACTATCTTATTAAATGTGATGCAATCCTAATGGAAATTATAACGTCTTATTGAAGGTGATATAAACACAGTAAGTGTAAAGATACAGTCTAGTTATACGTGAAACTATCTTATTAAATGTGAGACGATCCTAATGGAAATTATAACGTCTTATTGTAAGTGATATAAACACAGTAAGTGTAATGATACAGTCTAGTTATACGTGAAACTATCTTATTAAATGTGATGCAATCCTAATGGAAATTATAACGTCTTATTGAAGGTGATACAAACACAGTAAGTGTAATGATACAGTATAGTTATACAAGAAACTATCTTATTAAATGTGAGACGATCCTAATGGAAAATATAACGTCTTATTGTAAGTGATATAAACACAGTAAGTGTAATGATACAGTCTAGTTATACGTGAAACTATCTTATTAAATGTGAGACGATCCTAATGGAAATTATAACGTCTTATTGTAAGTGATATAAACACAGTAAGTGTAATAATACAGTCTAGTTATACGTGAAACTATCTTATTAAATGTGATGCAATCCTAATGGAAATTATAACGTCTTATTGAAGGTGATATAAACACAGTAAGTGTAATGATACAGTCTAGTTATACAAGAAACTATCTTATTAAATGTGAGACGATCCTAATGGAAAATATAACGTCTTATTGTAAGTGATATAAACACAGTAAGTGTAATGATACAGTCTAGTTATACGTGAAACTATCTTATTAAATGTGAGACGATCCTAATGGAAATTATAACGTCTTATTGAAGGTGATATAAACGTAGTAAGTGTAATGATACAGTCTAGTTATACGTGAAACTATCTTATTAAATGTGAGACGATCCTAATGGAAATTATAACGTCTTATTGAAGGTGATATAAACGTAGTAAGTGTAATGATACAGTCTAGTTATACGTGAAACTATCTTATTAAATGTGAGAAGATGCTAATGGAAATTATAACGTCTTATTGAAGGTGATATAACGTAGTAAGTGTAATGATACAGTCTAGTTATACGTGAAACTATCTTATTAAATGTGAGACGATCCTAATGGAAATTATAACGTTTTATTGTAAGTGATATAAACGTAGTAAGTGTAATGATACAGTCTAGTTATACGTGAAACTGTCTTATTAAATGTGAGACGATCCTAATGGAAATTATAACGTTTTATTGTAAGTGATATAAACACAGTAAGTGTAATGATACAGTCTAGTTAAACGTGAAACTATCTTATTAAATGTGAGACGATCCTAATGGAAATTATAACGTCTTATTGAAGGTGATATAAACACAGTAAGTGTAATGATACAGTCTAGTTATACGTGAAACTATCTTATTAAATGTGAGACGATCCTAATGGAAATTATAACGTCTTATTGTAAGTGATATAAACTCAGTAAGTGTAATGATACAGTCTAGTTATACGTGAAACTATCTTATTAAATGTGAGACGATCCTAATGGAAATTATAACGTCTTATTGTAAGTGATATAAACACAGTAAGTGTAATGATACAGTCTAGTTAAACGTGAAACTATCTTATTAAATGTGAGACGATCCTAATGGAAATTATAACGTCTTATTGAAGGTGATATAAACGTAGTAAGTGTAATGACACAGTCTAGTTATACGTGAAACTATCTTATTAAATGTGAGACGATCCTAATGGAAATTATAACGTCTTATTGTAAGTGATATAAACACAGTAAGTGTAATGATACAGTCTAGTTATACGTGAAACTATCTTATTAAATGTGAGACGATCCTAATGGAAATTATAACGTCTTATTGTAAGTGATATAAACTCAGTAAGTGTAATGATACAGTCTAGTTATACGTGAAACTATCTTATTAAATGTGAGACGATCCTAATGGAAATTATAACGTCTTATTGTAAGTGATATAAACACAGTAAGTGTAATGATACAGTCTAGTTATACATGAAACTATCTCATTAAATGTGTGACGATCCTAATGGAAATTATAACGTCTTATTGTAAGTGATATAAAAGTAGTAAGTGTAATGATACAGTCTAGTTATACGCGAAACTATCTTATTAAATGTGAGACGATCCTAATGGAAATTATAAAGTCTTATTGAAGGTGATATAAACGTAGTAAGTGTAATGATACAGTCTAGTTATACGTGAAACTATCTTATTACATGTGAGACGATCCTAATGGAAATTATAACGTCTTATTGAAGGTGATATAAACGTAGTAAGTGTAATGATACAGTCTAGTTATACGTGAAACTATCTTATTAAATGTGAGACGATCCTAATGGAAATTATAACGTCTTATTGTAGGTGATTTAAACACAGTAAGTGTAATGATACAGTCTAGTTATACGTGAAACTATCTTAATAAATGTGACACGATCCTAATGGAAATTATAACGTCTTATTGTAATTGATATAAACACAGTAAGTGTAATGATACAGTCTTGTTATACGTGAAACTATCTTATTAAATGTGAGACGATCCTAATGGAAATTATAACGTCTTATTGAAGGTGATATAAACGTAGTAAGTGTAATGATACAGTCTAGTTATACGTGAAACTATCTTATTAAATGTGAGACGATCCTAATGGAAATTATAACGTCTTATTGAAGGTGATATAAACACAGTAAGTGTAAAGATACAGTCTAGTTATACGTGAAACTATCTTATTAAATGTGAGACGATACTAATGGAAATTATAACGTCTTATTGAAGGTGATATAAACGTAGTAAGTGTAATGATACAGTCTAGTTATACGTGAAACTATCTTATTAAAGGTGAGACGATCCTAATGGAAATTATAACGTCTTATTTTAAGTGATATAAACACAGTAAGTGTAATGATACAGTCTAGTTATACGTGAAACTATCTTATTAAATATGATGCAATCCTAATGGAAATTATAACGTCTTATTGAAGGTGATATAAACACAGTAAGTGTAATGATACAGTCAAGTTATACGTGAAACTATCTTATTAAATGTGAGACGATCCTAATGGAAATTATAACGTCTTATTGTAAGTGATATAAACACAGTAAGTGTAATGATACAGTCTAGTTATACGTGAAACTATCTTATTAAATGTGAGACGATCCTAATGGAAATTATAACGTCTTATTGTAAGTGATATAAACACAGTAAGTGAAATGAAACAGTCTAGTTATACGTGAAACTATCTTAATAAATGTAAGACGATCTTAATGGAAATTATAACGTCTTATTGAAGGTGATATAAACGTAGTAAGTGTAATAATACAGTCTAGTTATACGTGAAACTATCTTATTAAATGTGAGACGATCCTAATGGAAATTATAACGTCTTATTGTAAGTGATATAAACACAGTAAGTGAAATGAAACAGTCTAGTTATACGTGAAACTATCTTATTAAATGTGAGACGATCCTAATGGAAATTATAACGTCTTATTGAAGGTGATATAAACGTAGTAAGTGTAATGATACAGTCTAGTTATACGTGAAACTATCTTATTAAATGTGAGACGATCCTAATGGAAATTATAACGTCTTATTGTAAGTGATATAAACACAGTAAGTGTAATGATACAGTCTAGTTATACATGAAACTATCTTATTAAATGTGAGACGATCCTAATGGAAATTATAACGTCTTATTGTAAGTGATATAAACACAGTAAGTGTAATGATACAGTCTAGTTATACGTGAAACTATCTTATTAAATGTGATGCAATCCTAATGGAAATTATAACGTCTTATTGAAGGTGATATAAACACAGTAAGTGTAATGATACAGTCTAGTTATACAAGAAACTATCTTATTAAATGTGAGACGATCCTAATGGAAAATATAACGTCTTATTGTAAGTGATATAAACACAGTAAGTGTAATGATACAGTCTAGTTATACGTGAAACTATCTTATTAAATGTGAGACGATCCTAATGGAAATTATAACGTCTTATTGAAGGTGATATAAACGTAGTAAGTGTAATGATACAGTCTAGTTATACGTGAAACTATCTTATTAAATGTGAGACGCTCCTAATGGAAATTATATTGTCTTATTGAAGGTGATATAAACGTAGTAAGTGTAATGATACAGTCTAGTTATACGTGAAACTATCTTATTAAATGTGAGAAGATCCTAATGGAAATTATAACGTCTTATTGAAGGTGATATAACGTAGTAAGTGTAATGATACAGTCTAGTTATACGTGAAACTATCTTATTAAATGTGAGACGATCCTAATGGAAATTATAACGTTTTATTGTAAGTGATATAAGCGTAGTAAGTGTAATGATACAGTCTAGTTATACGTGAAACTATCTTATTAAATGTGAGACGATCATAATGGAAATTATAACGTTTTATTTTAAGTGATATAAACACAGTTAGAGTAATGATACAGTCTAATTAAACGTGAAACTATCTTATTAAATGTGAGACGATCCTAATGGAAATTATAACGTCCCATTGAAGGTGATATAAACGTAGTAAGTGTAATGACACAGTCTAGTTATACGTGAAACTATCTTATTAAATGTGAGACGATCCTAATGGAAATTATAACGTCTGATTGTAAGTGATATAAACACAGTAAGTGTAATGATACAGTCTAGTTATACGTGAAACTATCTTATTAAATGTGAGACGATCCTAATGGAAATTATAACGTCTTATTGTAAGTGATATAAACTCAGTAAGTTTAATGATACAGTCTAGTTATACATGAAACTATCTTATTAAATGTGAGACGATCCTAATGGAAATTATAACGTCTTATTGTAAGTGATATAAACACAGTAAGTGTAATGATACAGTCTAGTTATACGTGAAACTATCTCATTAAATGTGTGACGATCCTAATGGAAATTATAACGTCTTATTGAAGGTGATATAAACGTAGTAAGTGTAATGATACAGTCTAGTTATACGTGAAACTATCTTATTAAATGTGAGACGATCCTAATGGAAATTATAACGTCTTATTGAAGGTGATATAAACGTAGTAAGTGTAATGACACAGTCTAGTTATACGTGAAACTATCTTATTAAATGTGAGACGATCCTAATGGAAATTATAACGTCTTATTGTAAGTGATATAAACACAGTAAGTGTAATGATACAGTCTAGTTATACTTGAAACTATCTTATTAAATGTGAGACGATCCTAATGGAAATTATAACGTCTTATTGTAAGTGATATAAACTCAGTAAGGGTAATGATACTGTCTAGTTATACATGAAACTATCTTATTAAATGTGAGACGATCCTAATGGAAATTATAACGTCTTATTGTAAGTGATATAAACACAGTAAGTGTAATGATACAGTCTAGTTATACGTGAAACTATCTCATTAAATGTGTGACGATCCTAATGGAAATTATAACGTCTTATTGTAAGTGATATAAACGTAGTAAGTGTAATGATACAGTCTAGTTTCACGTGAAACTATCTTATTAAATGTGAGACGATCCTAATGGAAATTATAACGTCTTATTGAAGGTGATATAAACGTAGTAAGTGTAATGATACAGTCTAGTTATACGTGAAACTATCTCATTAAATGTGTGACGATCCTAATGGAAATTATAACGTCTTATTGTAAGTGATATAAACGTAGTAAGTGTAATGATACAGTCTAGTTTCACGTGAAACTATCTTATTAAATGTGAGACGATCCTAATGGAAATTATAACGTCTTATTGTAGGTGATTTAAACACAGTAAGTGTAATGATACAGTCTAGTTATACGTGAAACTATCTTAATAAATGTGACACGATCCTAATGGAAATTATAAAGTCTTATTGTAATTGATATAAACACAGTCAGTGTAATGATACAGTCTTGTTATACGTGAAACTATTTTATTAAATGTGAGACGATCCTAATGGAAATTATAACGTCTTATTGAAGGTGATATAAACGTAGTAAGTGTAATGATACAGTCTAGTTATACGTGAAACTATCTTATTAAATGTGAGACGATCCTAATGGAAATTATAACGTCTTGTTGAAGGTGATATAAACACAGTAAGTGTAATGATACAGTCTAGTTATACGTGAAACTATCTTATTAAATGTGAGACGATACTAATGGAAATTATAACGTCTTATTGAAGGTGATATAAACGTAGTAAGTGTAATGATACAGTCTAGTTATACGTGAAACTATCTTATTAAATGTGAGACGATCCTAATGGAAATTATAACGTCTTATTTTAAGTGATATAAACACAGTAAGTGTAATGATACAGTCTAGTTATACGTGAAACTATCTTATTAAATATGATGCAATCCTAATGGAAATTATAACGTCTTATTGAAGGTGATATATACACAGTAGGTGTAATGATACAGTCTAGTTATACGTGAAACTATCTTATTAAATGTGAGACGATCCTAATGGAAATTATAACGTCTTATTGTAAGTGATATAAACACAGTAAGTGTAATGATACAGTCTAGTTATACGTGAAACTATCTTATTAAATGTGAGACGATCCTAATGGAAATTATAACGTCTTATTGTAAGTGATATAAACACAGTAAGTGAAATGATACAGTCTAGTTATACTTGAAACTATCTTATTAAATGTGAGACGATACTAATGGAAATTATAACGTCTTATTGAAGGTGATATAAACGTAGTAAGTGTAATGATACAGTCTAGTTATACGTGAAACTATCTTATTAAATGTGAGACGATCCTAATGGAAATTATAACGTCTTATTGTAAGTGATATAAACACAGTAAGTGTAATGATACAGTCTAGTTATACGTGAAACTATCTTATTAAATGTGAGACGATCCTAATGAAAATTATATCGTCTTATTGAAGCAGATATAAACGTAGTAAGTGTAATGATACAGTCTAGTTATACGTGAAACTATCTTATTAAATGTGAGAAGATCCTAATGGAAATTATAACGTCTTATTGAAGGTGATATAACTTAGTAAGTGTAATGATACAGTCTAGTTATACGTGAAACTATCTTATTAAATGTGAGACGATCCTAATGGAAATTATAACGTCTTATTGAAGGTGATATAACGTAGTAAGTGTAATGATACAGTCTAGTTATACGTGAAACTATCTTATTAAATGTGATACGATCCTAATGGAAATTAAAACGTCTTATTTTAAGTGATATAAACACAGTAAGTGTAATGATACAGTCTAATTAAACGTGAAACTATCTTATTAAATGTGAGACGATCCTAATGGAAATTATAACGTCTTATTGAAGGTGATATAAACGTAGTAAGTGTAATGACACAGTCTAGTTATACGTGAAACTATCTTATTAAATGTGAGACGATCCTAATGGAAATTATAACGTCTTATTGTAAGTGATATAAACACAGTAAGTGTAATGATACAGTCTAGTTATACGTGAAACTATCTTATTAAATGTGAGACGATCCTAATGGAAATTATAACGTCTTATCGTAAGTGATATAAACTCAGTAAGTGTAATGATACAGTCTAGTTATACATGAAACTATCTTATTAAATGTGAGACGATCCTAATGGAAATTATAACGTCTTATTGTAAGTGATATAAACACAGTAAGTGTAATGATACAGTCTAGTTATACGTGAAACTATCTCATTAAATGTGTGACGATCCTAATGGAAATTATAACGTCTTATTGTAAGTGATATAAACGTAGTAAGTGTAATGATACAGTCTAGTTATACGTGAAACTATCTTATTAAATGTGAGACGATCCTAATGGAAATTATAACGTCTTATTGAAGGTGATATAAACGTAGTAAGTGTAATGATACAGTCTAGGTATACTTGAAACTATCTTATTAAATGTGAGACGATCCTAATGGAAATTATAACGTCTTATTGAAGGTGATATAAACGTAGTAAGTGTAATGATACAGTCTAGTTATACGTGAAACTATCTTATTAAATGTGAGACGATCCTAATGGAAATTATAACGTCTTATTGTAGGTGATTTAAACACAGTAAGTGTAATGATACAGTCTAGTTATACGTGAAACTATCTTAATAAATGTGACACGATCCTAATGGAAATTATAACGACTTATTGTAATTGATATAAACACAGTAAGTGTAATGATACAGTCTTGTTATACGTGAAACTATCTTATTAAATGTGAGACGATCCTAATGGAAATTATAACGTCTTATTGAAGGTGATATAAACGTAGTAAGTGTAATGATACAGTCTAGTTATACGTGAAACTATCTTATTAAATGTGAGACGATCCTAATGGAAATTATAACGTCTTGTTGAAGGTGATATAAACACAGTAAGTGTAATGATACAGTCTAGTTATACGTGAAACTATCTTATTAAATGTGAGACGATACTAATGGAAATTATAACGTCTTATTGAAGGTGATATAAACGTAGTAAGTGTAATGATACAGTCTAGTTATACGTGAAACTATCTTATTAAATGTGAGACGATCCTAATGGAAATTATAACGTCTTATTTTAAGTGATATAAACACAGTAAGTGTAATGATACAGTCTAGTTATACGTGAAACTATCTTATTAAATATGATGCAATCCTAATGGAAATTATAACGTCTTATTGAAGGTGATATAAACACAGTAAGTGTAATGATACAGTCTAGTTATACGTGAAACTATCTTATTAAATGTGAGACGATCCTAATGGAAATTATAACGTCTTATTGTAAGTGATATAAACACAGTAAGTGTAATGATACAGTCTAGTTATACGTGAAACTATCTTATTAAATGTGAGACGATCCTAATGGAAATTATAACGTCTTATTGTAAGTGATATAAACACAGTAAGTGAAATGATACAGTCTAGTTATACTTGAAACTATCTTATTAAATGTGAGACGATACTAATGGAAATTATAACGTCTTATTGAAGGTGATATAAACGTAGTAAGTGTAATGATACAGTCTATTTATACGTGAAACTATCTTATTAAATGTGAGACGATCCTAATGGAAATTATAACGTCTTATTGTAAGTGATATAAACACAGTAAGTGTATTGATACAGTCTAGTTATACGTGAAACTATCTTATTAAATATGATGCAGTCCTAATGGAAATTATAACGTGTTATTGAAGGTGATATAAACACAGTAAGTGTAATGATACAGTCTAGTTATACGTGAAACTATCTTATTAAATGTGAGACGATCCTAATTGAAATTATAACGTCTTATTGTAAGTGATATAAACGTAGTAAGTGTAATGATACAGTCTAGTTATACGTGGAACTATCTTATTAAATGTGAGACGATCCTAATGGAAATTATAACGTCTTATTGTAAGTGATATAAACACAGTAAGTGTAATGATACAGTCTAGTTATACGTGAAACTATATTATTAAATGTGAGACGATCCTAATGGAAATTATAACGTCTTATTGTAAGTGATATAAACACAGTAAGTGTAATGATACAGTCTAGTTATACAAGAAACTATCTTATTAAATGTGAGACGATCCTAATGGAAATTATAACGTCTTATTGTAAGTGATATAAACACAGTAAGTGTAATGATACAGTCTAGTTATACGTGAAACTATCTTATTAAATGTGAGACGATTCTAATGGAAATTATAACGTCTTATTGAAGGTGATATAAACGTAGTAAGTGTAATGATACAGTCTAGTTATACGTGAAACTATCTTATTAAATGTGAGACGATCCTAATGGAAATTATAACGTCTTATTGTAAGTGATATAAACACAGTAAGTGTAATGATACAGTCTAGTTATACGTGAAACTATCTTATTAAATGTGATGCAATCCTAATGGAAATTATAACGTCTTATTGAAGGTGATATAAACACAGTAAGTGTAATGATACAGTCTAGTTATACGTGAAACTATCTTATTAAATGTGTGACGATCCTAATGGAAATTATAACGTCTTATTGTAAGTGATATAAACGTAGTAAGTGTAATGATACAATCTAGTTATACGTGAAACTATCTTATTAAATGTGAGACGATCCTAATGGAAATTATAACGTCTTATTGTAAGTGATATAAACACAGTAAGTGTAATGATACAGTCTAGTTATACGTGAAACTATCTTATTAAATGTGAGACGGTCCTAATGGAAATTATAACGTCTTATTGAAGGTGATATAAACGTAGTAAGTGTAATGATACAGTCTAGTTATACGTGAAACTATCTTATTAAATGTGAGACAATCCTAATGGAAATTATAACGTCTTATTGTAAGTGATATAAACACAGTAAGTGTAATGATACAGTCTAGTTATACGTGAAACTATCTTATTAAATGTGAGACGATCCTAATGGAAATTATAACGTCTTATTGTAAGTGATATAAACACAGTAAGTGTAATGATACAGTCTAGTTATACGTGAAACTATCTTATTAAATGTGAGACGATCCTAATGGAAATTATAACGTCTTATTGAAGGTGATATAAACGTAGTAAGTGTAATGATACAGCCTAGTTATACGTGAAACTATCTTATTAAATATGATGCAATCCTAATGGAAATTATAACGTGTTATTGAAGGTGATATAAACACAGTAAGTGTAATGATACAGTCTAGTTATACGTGAAACTATCTTATTAAATGTGAGACGATCCTAATTGAAATTATAACGTCTTATTGTAAGTGATATAAACGTAGCAAGTTTAATGATACAGTCTAGTTATACGTGAAACTATCTTATTAAATGTGAGACGATCCTAATGGAAATTATAACGTCTTATTGAAGGTGATATAAACGTAGTAAGTGTAATGATACAGTCTAGTTATACGTGAAACTATCTTATTAAATATGATGCAATCCTAATGGAAATTATAACGTGTTATTGAAGGTGATATAAACACAGTAAGTGTAATGATACAGTCTAGTTATACGTGAAACTATCTTATTAAATGTGAGACGATCCTAATTGAAATTATAACGTCTTATTGTAAGTGATATAAACGTAGCAAGTGTAATGATACAGTCTAGTTATACGTGAAACTATCTTATTAAATGTGAGACGATCCTAATGGAAATTATAACGTCTTATTGTAAGTGATATAAACACAGTAAGTGTAATGATACAGTCTAGTTATACAAGAAACTATCTTATTAAATGTGAGACGATTCTAATGGAAATTATAACGTCTTATTGTAAGTGATATATACGTAGTAATTGTAATGATACAGTCTAGTTATACGTGAAACTATCTTAATAAATGTGACACGATCCTAATGGAAATTATAACGTCTTATTGTAAGTGATATAAACACAGTAAGTGTAATGATACAGTCTAGTTATACGTGAAACTATCTTATTAAATGTGAGACGATTCTAATGGAAATTATAACGTCTTATTGAAGGTGATATAAACGTAGTAAGTGTAATGATACAGTCTAGTTATACGTGAAACTATCTTATTAAATGTGAGACGATCCTAATGGAAATTATAACGTCTTATTGTAAGTGATATAAACACAGTAAGTGTAATGATACAGTCTAGTTATACGTGAAACTATCTTATTAAATGTGATGCAATCCTAATGGAAATTATAACGTCTTATTGAAGGTGATATAAACACAGTAAGTGTAATGATACAGTCTAGTTATACGTGAAACTATCTTATTAAATGTGAGACGATCCTAATGGAAATTATAACGTCTTATTGTAAGTGATATAAACGTAGTAAGTGTAATGATACAGTCTAGTTATACGTGAAACTATCTTATTAAATGTGAGACGATCCTAATGGAAATTATAACGTCTTATTGTAAGTGATATAAACACAGTAAGTGTAATGATACAGTCTAGTTATACGTGAAACTATCTTATTAAATGTGAGACGATCCTAATGGAAATTATAACGTCTTATTGAAGGTGATATAAACGTAGTAAGTGTAATGATACAGTCTAGTTATACGTGAAACTATCTTATTAAATGTGAGACAATCCTAATGGAAATTATAACGTCTTATTGTAAGTGATATAAACACAGTAAGTGTAATGATACAGTCTAGTTATACGTGAAACTATCTTATTAAATGTGAGACGATCCTAATGGAAATTATAACGTCTTATTGTAAGTGATATAAACACAGTAAGTGTAATGATACAGTCTAGTTATACGTGAAACTATCTTATTAAATGTGAGACGATCCTAATGGAAATTATAACGTCTTATTGAAGGTGATATAAACGTAGTAAGTGTAATGATACAGTCTAGTTATACGTGAAACTATCTTATTAAATGTGAGAAGATCCTAATGGAAATTATAACGTCTTATTGAAGGTGATGTAACGTAGTAAGTGTAATGATACAGTCTAGTTATACGTGAAAATATCTTATTAAATGTGAGACGATCCTAATGGAAATTATAACGTTTTATTGTAAGTGATATAAACGTAGTAAGTGTAATGATACAGTCTAGTTATACGTGAAACTATCTTATTAAAAGTGAGACGATCCTAATGGAAATTATAACGTCTTATTGTAAGTGATATAAACACAGTAAGTGTAATGATACAGTCTAGTTAAACGTGAAACTATCTTATTAAATGTGAGACGATCCTAATGGAAATTATAACGTCTTATTGAAGGTGATATAAACGTAGTAAGTGTAATGACACAGTCTAGTTATACGTGAAACTATCTTATTAAATGTGAGACGATTCTAATGGAAATTTTAACGTCTTATTGTAAGTGATATATACGTAGTAATTGTAATGATACAGTCTAGTTATACGTGAAACTATCTTAATAAATGTGACACGATCCTAATGGAAATTATAACGTCTTATTGTAAGTGATATAAACACAGTAAGTGTAATGATACAGTCTAGTTATACGTGAAACTATCTTATTAAATGTGAGACGATCCTAATGGAAATTATAACGTCTTATTGAAGGTGATATAAACGTAGTAAGTGTAATGATACAGTCTAGTTATACGTGAAACTATCTTATTAAATGTGAGACGATCCTAATGGAAATTATAACGTCTTGTTGAAGATGATATAAACACAGTAAGTGTAATGATACAGTCTAGTTATACGTGAAACTATCTTATTAAATGTGAGACGATCCTAATGGAAATTATAACGTCTTATTGTAAGTGATATAAACTCAGTAAGTGTAATGATACAGTCTAGTTATACGTGAAACTATCTTAATAAATGTGAGACGATCCTAATGGAAATTATAACGTCTTATTGTAAGTGATATAAACAAAGTAAGTGTAATGATACAGTCTAGTTATACGTGAAACTATCTTATTAAATGTGAGACGATCCTAATGGAAATTATAACGTCTTATTGTAAGTGATATAAACACAGTAAGTGTAATGATACAGTCTAGTTATACGTGAAACTATCTTATTAAATGTGATGCAATCCTAATGGAAATTATAACGTCTTATTGAAGGTGATATAAACACAGTAAGTGTAATAATACAGTCTAGTTATAAAAGAAACTATCTTATTAAATGTGAGACGATCCTAATGGAAATTATAACGTGTTATTGTAAGTGATTTAAACACAGTAAGTGTAATGATACTGTCTAGTTATACGTGAAACTATCTTATTAAATGTGAGACGATCCTAATGGAAATTATAACGTCTTATTGAAGGTGATATAAACGTAGTAAGTGTAATGATACAGTCTAGTTATACGTGAAACTATCTTATTAAATGTGAGACGATCCTAATGGAAATTATAACGTCTTATTGAAGGTGATATAAAGGTAGTAAGTGTAATGATACAGTCTAGTTATACGTGAAACTATCTTATTAAATGTGAGAAGATCCTAATGGAAATTATAACGTCTTATTGAAGGTGATGTAACGTAGTAAGTGTAATGATACAGTCTAGTTATACGTGAAACTATCTTATTAAATGTGAGACGATCCTAATGGAAATTATAACGTTTTATTGTAAGTGATATAAACGTAGTAAGTGTAATGGTACAGTCTAGTTATACGTGAAACTATCTTATTAAAAGTGAGACGATCCTAATGGAAATTATAACGTCTTATTGCAAGTGATATAAACACAGTAAGTGTAATGATACAGTCTAGTTAAACGTGAAACTATCTTATTAAATGTGAGACGATCCTAATGGAAATTATAACGTCTTATTGAAGGTGATATAAACGTAGTAAGTGTAATGACACAGTCTAGTTATACGTGAAACTATCTTATTAAATGTGAGACGATTCTAATGGAAATTATAACGTCTTATTGTAAGTGATATATACGTAGTAATTGTAATGATACAGTCTAGTTATACGTGAAACTATCTTATTAAATGTGACACGATCCTAATGGAAATTATAACGTCTTATTGTAAGTGATATAAACACAGTAAGTGTAATGATACAGTCTAGTTATACGTGAAACTATCTTATTAAATGTGAGACGATCCTAATGGAAATTATAACGTCTTATTGAAGGTGATATAAACGTAGTAAGTGTAATGATACAGTGTAGTTATACGTGAAACTATCTTATTAAATGTGAGACGATCCTAATGGAAATTATAACGTCTAATTGTAAGTGATTTAAACACAGTAAGTGTAATGATACAGTCTAGTTATACGTGAAACTATTTTATTAAATGTGAGACGATCCTAATGGAAATTATAACGTCTTATTGAAGGTGATATAAACGTTGTAAGTGTAATGATACAGTCTAGTTATACGTGAAACTATCTTATTAAATGTGAGACGATCCTAATGGAAATTATAACGTCCTATTGAAGGTGATATAAACGTAGTAAGTGTAATGATACAGTCTAGTTATACGTGAAACTATCTTATTAAATGTGAGACGATCCTAATGGAAATTATAACGTCTTATTGTAAGTGATATAAACACAGTAACTGTAATGATACAGTCTAGTTATACGTGAAACTATCTTATTAAATGTGGGACGTTCCTAAAGGAAATTATAACGTCTTATTGAAGGTGATATAAACGTAGTAAGTGTAATGATACAGTCTAGTTATACGTGAAACTATCTTACTAAATGTGAGACGATCCTAATGGAAAATATAACCTGTTATTGAAGGTGATTAAACGAAGTAAGTGTAATGATACAGTCTAGTTATACGTGAAACTATCTTATTAAATGTGAGACGATCCTAATGGAAATTACAACGTCTTATTGAAGGTGATATAAACGTAGTAAGTGTAATGATACAGTCTAGTTATACGTGAAACTATCTTATTAAATGTGAGACGATCCTAATGGAAATTATAACGTCTTATTGTAAGTGATATAAACACAGTAAGTGTAATGATACAGTCTAGTTATACGTGAAACTATCTTATTAAATGTGAGACGATCCTAATGGAAATTATAACGTCTTATTGTAAGTGATATAAACACAGTAAATGTAATGATACAGTCTAGTTATACAAGAAACTATCTTATTAAATGTGAGACGATCCTAATGGAAATTATAACGTCTTATTGTAAGTGATATAAACACGGTAAGTGTAATGATACAGTCTAGTTATACGTGAAACTATCTTATTAAATGTGAGACGATTCTAATGGAAATTATAACGTCTTATTGAAGGTGATATAAACGTAGTAAGTGTAATGATACAGTCTAGTTATACGTGAAACTATCTTATTAAATGTGAGACGATCCTAATGGAAATTATAACGTCTTATTGTAAGTGATATAAACACAGTAAGTGTAATGATACTGTCTAGTTATACGTGAAACTATCTTATTAAATGTGATGCAATCCTAATGGAAATTATAACGTCTTATTCAAGGTGATATAAACACAGTAAGTGTAATGATACAGTCTAGTTATACGTGAAACTATCTTAATAAATGTGAGACGATCCTAATTGAAATTATAACGTCTTATTGTAAGTGATATAAACACAGTAAGTGTAATGATACAGTCTAGTTATACGTGAAACTATCTTATTAAATGTGAGACGATCCTAATGGAAATTATAACGTCTTATTGTAAGTGATATAAACACAGTAAGTGTAATGATACAGTCTAGTTATACGTGAAACTATCTTATTAAATGTGAGACGATCCTAATGGAAATTATAACGTATTATTGAAGGTGATATAAACGTAGTAAGTGTAATGATACAGTCTAGTTATACGTGAAACTATCTTATTAAATGTGAAACGATCCTAATGGAAATTATAACGTCTTATTGTAAGTGATATAAACACAGTAAGTGTAATGATACAGTCTAGTTATACGTGAAACTATCTTATTAAATGTGAGACGATCCTAATGGAAAATATAACGTCTTATTGTAAGTGATATAAACGTAGTAAGTGTAATGATACAGTCTAGTTATACGTGAAACTATCTTAATAAATGTGACACGATCCTAATGGAAATTATAACGTCTTATTGTAAGTGATATAAACACAGTAAGTGTAATCATACAGTCTAGTTATACGTGAAACTATCTTATTAAATGTGAGACGATCCTAATGGAAATTATAACGTCTTATTGAAGGTGATATAAACGTAGTAAGTGTAATGACACAGTCTAGTTATACGTGAAACTATCTTATTAAATGTGAGACGATTCTAATGGAAATTATAACGTCTTATTGTAAGTGATATATACGTAGTAATTGTAATGATACAGTCTAGTTATACGTGAAACTATCTTAATAAATGTGACACGATCCTAATGGAAATTATAACGTCTTATTGTAAGTGATATAAACACAGTAAGTGTAATGATACAGTCTAGTTATACGTGAAACTATCTTATTAAATGTGAGACGATCCTAATGGAAATTAAAACGTCTTATTGAAGGTGATATAAACGTAGTAAGTGTAATGACACAGTCTAGTTATACGTGAAACTATCTTATTAAATGTGAGGCGATTCTAATGGAAATTATAACGTCTTATTGTAAGTGATATATACGTAGTAATTGTAATGATACAGTCTAGTTATACGTGAAACTATCTTAATAAATGTGACACGATCCTAATGGAAATTATAACGTCTTATTGTAAGTGATATAAACACAATAAGTGTAATGATACAGTCTTGTTATACGTGAAACTATCTTATTAAATGTGAGACGATCCTAATGGAAATTATAACGTCTTATTGAAGGTGATATAAACGTTGTAAGTGTAATGATACAGTCTAGTTATACGTGAAACTATCTTATTAAATGTGAGACGATCCTAATGGAAATTATAACGTCTTATTGAATGTGATATAAACGTAGTAAGTGTAATGATACAGTCTAGTTATACGTGAAACTATCTTATTAAATGTGAGACGTTCCTAATGGAAATTATAACGTCTTATTGTAAGTGATATAAACACAGTAAGTGTAATGATACAGTCTAGTTATACGTGAAACTATCTTATTAAATGTGAGACGATCCTAATGGAAACTATAACGTCTTATTGTAAGGGATACAAACATGGAAGGTGTAATCATTCTGTCCAGCTATACATGATTCAATCTCATTATGTGTGTGACACGATCCTAATGGAAACTATAACGTCTTATTGTAAGGGATACAAACATGGAAGGTGTAATCATTCAGTCCACCTATACGTGATGCAATCTCATTATGTGTGTGACACGATCCTAATGGAAACTATAACGTCTTATTGTAAGGGATATAAACATAGAAGGTGTAATCATTCAGTCCAGCTATACGTGATACAATCTCATTATGTGTTTGAGACGATCTTAATGGAGACTATAACGTCTTATTGTGAGGGATATAAACATAGAAGGTGTAATCGGACAGTCCAGATATACGTGATGCAATCTCATTATGTGTATGACACGATCCTAATGGAAACTATAACGTCTTATTGTAAGGGATACAAACATGGAAGGTGTAATCATTCTGTCCAGCTATACATGATTCAATCTCATTATGTGTGTGACACGATCCTAATGGAAACTATAACGTCTTATTATAAGGGATATAACATAGAAGGTGTAATCATTCAGTCCAGATATACGTGATGCAATCTGATTATGTGTGTGACACGATCCTAATGGATACTATAACGTCTTATTGAAGGTGATATAAACGTAGTAAGTGTAATGATATAGTCTAGTTATACGTGAAACTATCTTATTAAATGTGGGACGATCCTAAAGGAAATTATAACGTCTTATTGAAGGTGATATAAACGTAGTAAGTGTAATGATACAGTCTAGTTATACGTGAAACTATCTTAGTAAATATGAGACGATCCTAATGGAAATTATAACCTGTTATTGAAGGTGATTAAACGTAGTAAGTGTAATGATACAGTCTAGTTATACGTGAAACTATCTTATTAAATGTGAGACGATCCTAATGAAAATTACAACGTCTTATTGAAGGTGATATAAACGTAGTAAGTGTAATGATACAGTCTAGTTATATGTGAAAAAATCTTATTCAATGTGAGAGGATCCTAATGGAAATTATAACGTCTTATTGTAAGTGATATAAACACAGTAAGTGTAATGATACAGTCTAGTTATACGTGAAACTATCTTATTAAATGTGAGACGATCCTAATGGAAATTATAACGTCTTATTGAAGGTGATATAAACGTAGTAAGTGTAATGATACAGTCTAGTTATACGTGAAACTATCTTATTAAATGTGAGACGATCCTAATGGAAATTATAACGTCTTATTGTAAGTGATATAAACACAGTAAGTGTAATGATACAGTCTAGTTATACGTGAAACTATCTTATTAAATGTGAGACGATCCTAATGGAAATTATAACGTCTTATTGTAAGTGATATAAACACAGTAAGTGTAATGATACAGTCTAGTTATACGTGAAACTATCTTATTAAATGTGAGACGATCCTAATGGAAATTATAACGTCTTATTGTAAGTGATATAAACACAGTAAGTGTAATGATACTGTCTAGTTATACGTGAAACTATCTTATTAAATGTGATGCAATCCTAATGGAAATTATAACGTCTTATTCAAGGTGATATAAACACAGTAAGTGTAATGATACAGTCTAGTTATACGTGAAACTATCTTAATAAATGCGAGACGATCCTAATGGAAATTATAACGTCTTATTGTAAGTGATATAAACACAGTAAGTGTAATGATACAGTCTAGTTATACGTGAAACTATCTTATTAAATGTGAGACGATCCTAATGGAAATTATAACGTCTTATTGTAAGTGATATAAACACAGTAAGTGTAATGATACAGTCTAGTTATACGTGAAACTATCTTATTAAATGTGATGCAATCCTAATGGAAATTATAACGTCTTATTGAAGGTGATATAAACACAGTAAGTGTAATGATACAGTCTAGTTATACGTGAAATTATCTTATTAAATGTGAGACGATCCTAATGGAAATTATAACGTCTTATTGTAAGTGATATAAACACAGTAAGTGTAATGATACAGTCTAGTTATACGTGAAACTATCTTATTAAATGTGAGACGATCCTAATGGAAATTATAACGTATTATTGAAGGTGATATAAACGTAGTAAGTGTAATGATACAGTCTAGTTATACGTGAAACTATCTTATTAAATGTGAAACGATCCTAATGGAAATTATAACGTCTTATTGTAAGTGATATAAACACAGTAAGTGTAATGATACAGTCTAGTTATACGTGAAACTATCTTATTAAATGTGAGACGATCCTAATGGAAAATATAACGTCTTATTGTAAGTGATATAAACGTAGTAAGTGTAATGACACAGTCTAGTTATACGTGAAACTATCTTATTAAATGTGAGACGATTCTAATGGAAATTATAACGTCTTATTGTAAGTGATATATACGTAGTAATTGTAATGATACAGTCTAGTTATACGTGAAACTATCTTAATAAATGTGACACGATCCTAATGGAAATTATAACGTCTTATTGTAAGTGATATAAACACAGTAAGTGTAATGATACAGTCTAGTTATACGTGAAACTATCTTATTAAATGTGAGACGATCCTAATGGAAATTATAACGTCTTATTGAAGGTGATATAAACGTAGTAAGTGTAATGACACAGTCTAGTTATACGTGAAACTATCTTATTAAATGTGAGACGATTCTAATGGAAATTATAACGTCTTATTGTAAGTGATATATACGTAGTAATTGTAATGATACAGTCTAGTTATACGTGAAACTATCTTAATAAATGTGACACGATCCTAATGGAAATTATAACGTCTTATTGTAAGTGATATAAACACAGTAAGTGTAATGATACAGTCTAGTTATACGTGAAACTATCTTATTAAATGGGAGACGATCCTAATGGAAATTATAACGTCTTATTGAAGGTGATATAAACGTAGTAAGTGTAATGACACAGTCTAGTTTTACGTGAAACTATCTTATTAAATGTGAGACGATTCTAATGGAAATTATAACGTCTTATTGTAAGTGATATATACGTAGTAATTGTAATGATACAGTCTAGTTATACGTGAAACTATCTTAATAAATGTGACACGATCCTAATGGAAATTATAACGTCTTATTGTAAGTGATATAAACACAATAAGTGTAATGATACAGTCTTGTTATACGTGAAACTATCTTATTAAATGTGAGACGATCCTAATGGAAATTATAACGTCTTATTGAAGGTGATATAAACGTTGTAAGTGTAATGATACAGTCTAGTTATACGTGAAACTATCTTATTAAATGTGAGACGATCCTAATGGAAATTATAACGTCTTATTGAAGGTGATATAAACGTAGTAAGTGTAATGATACAGTCTAGTTATACGTGAAACTATCTTATTAAATGTGAGACGATCCTAATGGAAATTATAACGTCTTATTGTAAGTGATATAAACACAGTAAGTGTAATGATACAGTCTAGTTATACGTGAAACTATCTTATTAAATGTGAGACGATCCTAATGGAAACTATAACGTCTTATTGTAAGGGATACAAACATGGAAGGTGTAATCATTCTGTCCAGCTATACATGATTCAATCTCATTATGTGTGTGACACGATCCTAATGGAAACTATAACGTCTTATTGTAAGGGATACAAACATGGAAGGTGTAATCATTCAGTCCAGCTATACGTGATGCAATCTCATTATGTGTGTGACACGATCCTAATGGAAACTATAACGTCTTATTGTAAGGGATATAAACATAGAAGGTGTAATCATTCAGTCCAGCTATACGTGATACAATCTCATTATGTGTTTGAGACGATCTTAATGGAGACTATAACGTCTTATTGTGAGGGATATAAACATAGAAGGTGTAATCGGACAGTCCAGATATACGTGATGCAATCTCATTATGTGTATGACACGATCCTAATGGAAACTATAACGTCTTATTGTAAGGGATACAAACATGGAAGGTGTAATCATTCTGTCCAGCTATACATGATTCAAACTCATTATGTGTGTGACACGATCCTAATGGAAACTATAACGTCTTATTATAAGGGATATAACATAGAAGGTGTAATCATTCAGTCCAGATATACGTGATGCAATTTGATTATGTGTGTGACACGATCCTAATGGAAACTATAACGTCTTATTGAAGGTGATATAAACACAGTAAGTGTAATGATACAGTCTAGTTATACAAGAAACTATCTTATTAAATGTGAGACGATCCTAATGGAAATTATAACGTGTTATTGTAAGTGATATAAACACAGTAAGTGTAATGATACAGTCTAGTTATACGTGAAACTATCTTATTAAATGTGAGACGATCCTAATGGAAATTATAACGTCTTATTGAAGGTGATATAAACATAGTAAGTGTAATGATACAGTCTAGTTATACGTGAAACTATCTTATTAAATGTGAGACGATCCTAATGGAAATTATAACGTCTTATTGAAGGTGATATAAACGTAGTAAGTGTAATGATACAGTCTAGTTATACGTGAAACTATCTTATTAAATATGAGAAGATCCTAATGGAAATTATAACGTCTTATTGAAGGTGATATAACGTAGTAAGTGTAATGATACAGTCTAGTTATACGTGAAACTATCTTATTAAATGTGAGACGATCCTAATGGAAATTATAACGTTTTATTGTAAGTGATATAAACGTAGTAAGTGTAATGATACAGTCTAGTTATACGTGAAACTATCTTATTAAATGTGAGACGATCCTAATGGAAATTATAACGTCTTATTGTAAGTGATATAAACACATTAAGTGTAATGATACAGTCTAGTTAAACGTGAAACTATCTTATTAAATGTGAGACGATCCTAATGGAAATTATAACGTCTTATTGAAGGTGATATAAACGTAGTAAGTGTAATGACACAGTCTAGTTATACGTGAAACTATCTTATTAAATGTGAGACGATCCTAATGGAAATTATAACGTCTTATTGTAAGTGATATAAACACAGTAAGTGTAATGATACAGTCTAGTTATACGTGAAACTATCTTATTAAATGTGAGACGATTCTAATGGAAATTATAACGTCTTATTGAAGGTGATATAAACGTAGTAAGTGTAATGATACAGTCTAGTTATACGTGAAACTATCTTATTAAATGTGAGACGATCCTAATGGAAATTATAACGTCTTATTGTAAGTGATATAAACACAGTAAGTGTTATGATACAGTCTAGTTATACGTGAAACTATCTTATTAAATGTGATGCAATCCTAATGGAAATTATAACGTCTTATTGAAGGTGATATAAACACAGTAAGTGTAATGATACAGTCTAGTTATACGTGAAACTATCTTAATAAATCTGAGCCGATCCTAATGGAAATTATAACGTCTTATTGTAAGTGATATAAACACAGTAAGTGTAATGATACAGTCTAGTTATACGTGAAACTATCTTATTAAATGTGAGACGATCCTAATGGAAATTATAACGTCTTATTGTAAGTGATATAAACACAGTAAGTGTAATGATACAGTCTAGTTATACGTGAAACTATCATATTAAATGTGATGCAATCCTAATGGAAATTATAACGTCTTATTGAAGGTGATATAAACACAGTAAGTGTAATGATACAGTCTAGTTATACGTGAAATTATCTTATTAAATGTGAGACGATCCTAATGGAAATTATAACGTCTTATTGTAAGCGATATAACCAAAGTAAGTGTAATGATACAGTCTAGTTATACGTGAAACTATCTTATTAAATGTGAGACGATCCTAATGGAAATTATAACGTCTTATTGAAGGTGATATAAACATAGTAAGTGTAATGATACAGTCTAGTTATACGTGAAACTATCTTATTAAATGTGAGACGATCCTAATGGAAATTATAACGTCTTATTGAAGGTGATATAAACGTAGTAAGTGTAATGATACAGTCTAGTTATACGTGAAACTATCTTATTAAATATGAGAAGATCCTAATGGAAATTATAACGTCTTATTGAAGGTGATATAACGTAGTAAGTGTAATGATACAGTCTAGTTATACGTGAAACTATCTTATTAAATGTGAGACGATCCTAATGGAAATTATAACGTTTTATTGTAAGTGATATAAACGTAGTAAGTGTAATGATACAGTCTAGTTATACGTGAAACTATCTTATTAAATGTGAGACGATCCTAATGGAAACTATAACGTCTTATTGTAAGGGATACAAACATGGAAGGTGTAATCATTCTGTCCAGCTATACATGATTCAATCTCATTATGTGTGTGACACGATCCTAATGGAAACTATAACGTCTTATTGTAAGGGATACAAACATGGAAGGTGTAATCATTCAGTCCAGCTATACGTGATGCAATCTCATTATGTGTGTGACACGATCCTAATGGAAACTATAACGTCTAATAGTAAGGGATATAAACATAGAAGGTGTAATCATTCAGTCCAGCTATACGTGATACAATCTCATTATGTGTTTGAGACGATCTTAATGGAGACTATAACGTCTTATTGTGAGGGATATAAACATAGAAGGTGTAATCGGACAGTCCAGATATACGTGATGCAATCTCATTATGTGTATGACACGATCCTAATGGAAACTATAACGTCTTATTGTAAGGGATACAAACATGGAAGGTGTAATCATTCAGTCCAGCTATACGTGATGCAATCTCATTATGTGTGTGACACGATCCTAATGGAAACTATAACGTCTAATAGTAAGGGATATAAACATAGAAGGTGTAATCATTCAGTCCAGCTATACGTGATACAATCTCATTATGTGTTTGACACGATCCTAATGGAAACTATAACGTCTTATTATAAGGGATATAACATAGAAGGTGTAATCATTCAGTCCAGATATACGTGATGCAATCTGATTATGTTTGTGACACGATCCTAATGGAAACTATAACGTCTTATTGAAGGTGATATAAACGTAGTAAGTTTAATGATATAGTCTAGTTATACGTGGAACTATCTTATTAAATGTGGGACGATCCGAAAGGAAATTATAACGTCTTATTGAAGGTGATATAAACGTAGTAAGTGTAATGATACAGTCTAGTTATACGTGAAACTATCTTGGTAAATGTGAGACGATCCTAATGGAAATTATAACCTGTTATTGAAGGTGATTAAACGTAGTAAGTGTAATGATACAGTCTAGTTATACGTGAAACTATCTTATTAAATGTGAGACGATCCTAATGGAAATTACAACGTCTTATTGAAGGTGATATAAACGTAGTAAGTGTAATGATACAGTCTAGTTATATGTGAAAAAATCTTATTCAATGTGAGAGGATCCTAATGGAAATTATAACGTCTTATTGTAAGTGATATAAACACAGTAAGTGTAATGATACAGTCTAGTTATACGTGAAACTATCTTATTAAATGTGAGACGATCCTAATGGAAATTATAACGTCTTATTGAAGGTGATATAAACGTAGTAAGTGTAATGATACAGTCTAGTTATACGTGAAACTATCTTATTAAATGTGAGACGATCCTAATGGAAATTATAACGTCTTATTGTAAGTGATATAAACACAGTAAGTGTAATGATACAGTCTAGTTATACGTGAAACTATCTTATTAAATGTGAGACGATCCTAATGGAAATTATAACGTCTTATTGTAAGTGATATAAACACAGTAAGTGTAATGATACAGTCTAGTTATACGTGAAACTATCTTATTAAATGTGAGACGATTCTAATGGAAATTATAACGTCTTATTGAAGGTGATATAAACGTAGTAAGTGTAATGATACAGTCTAGTTATACGTGAAACTATCTTATTAAATGTGAGACGATCCTAATGGAAATTATAACGTCTTATTGTAAGTGATATAAACACAGTAAGTGTAATGATACTGTCTAGTTATACGTGAAACTATCTTATTAAATGTGATGCAATCCTAATGGAAATTATAACGTCTTATTGAAGGTGATATAAACACAGTAAGTGTAATGATACAGTCTAGTTATACGTGAAACTATCTTAATAAATGTGAGACGATCCTAATGGAAATTATAACGTCTTATTGTAAGTGATATAAACACAGTAAGTGTAATGATACAGTCTAGTTATACGTGAAACTATCTTATTAAATGTGAGACGATCCTAATGGAAATTATAACGTCTTATTGTAAGTGATATAAACACAGTAAGTGTAATGATACAGTCTAGTTATACGTGAAACTATCTTATTAAATGTGATGCAATCCTAATGGAAATTATAACCTGTTATTGAAGGTGATATAAACACAGTAAGTGTAATGATACAGTCTAGTTATACGTGAAATTATCTTATTAAATGTGAGACGATCCTAATGGAAATTATAACGTCTTATTGTAAGTGATATAAACACAGTAAGTGTAATGATACAGTCTAGTTATACGTGAAACTATCTTATTAAATGTGAGACGATCCTAATGGAAATTATAACGTATTATTGAAGGTGATATAAACGTAGTAAGTGTAATGATACAGTCTAGTTATACGTGAAACTATCTTATTAAATGTGAAACGATCCTAATGGAAATTATAACGTCTTATTGTAAGTGATATAAACACAGTAAGTGTAATGATACAGTCTAGTTATACGTGAAACTATCTTATTAAATGTGAGACGATCCTAATGGAAAATATAACGTCTTATTGTAAGTGATATAAACACAGTAAGTGTAATGATACAGTCTAGTTATACGTGAAACTATCTTATTAAATGTGATGCAATCCTAATGGAAATTATAACGTCCTATTGAAGGTGATATAAACACAGTAAGTGTAATGATACAGTCTAGTTATACAAGAAACTATCTTATTAAATGTGAGACGATCCTAATGGAAATTATAACGTGTTATTGTAAGTGATATAAACACAGTAAGTGTAATGATACAGTCTAGTTATACGTGAAACTATCTTATTAAATGTGAGACGATCCTAATGGAAATTATAACGTCTTATTGAAGGTGATATAAACATAGTAAGTGTAATGATACAGTCTAGTTATACGTGAAACTATCTTATTAAATGTGAGACGATCCTAATGGAAATTATAACGTCTTATTGAAGGTGATATAAACGTAGTAAGTGTAATGATACAGTCTAGTTATACGTGAAACTATCTTATTAAATATGAGAAGATCCTAATGGAAATTATAACGTCTTATTGAAGGTGATATAACGTAGTAAGTGTAATGATACAGTCTAGTTATACGTGAAACTATCTTATTAAATGTGAGACGATCCTAATGGAAATTATAACGTTTTATTGTAAGTGATATAAACGTAGTAAGTGTAATGATACAGTCTAGTTATACGTGAAACTATCTTATTAAATGTGAGACGATCCTAATGGAAATTATAACGTCTTATTGTAAGTGATATAAACACATTAAGTGTAATGATACAGTCTAGTTAAACGTGAAACTATCTTATTAAATGTGAGACGATCCTAATGGAAATTATAACGTCTTATTGAAGGTGATATAAACGTAGTAAGTGTAATGACACAGTCTAGTTATACGTGAAAATATCTTATTAAATGTGAGACGATCCTAATGGAAATTATAACGTCTTATTGTAAGTGATATAAACACAGTAAGTGTAATGATACAGTCTAGTTATACGTGAAACTATCTTATTAAATGTGAGACGATTCTAATGGAAATTATAACGTCTTATTGAAGGTGATATAAACGTAGTAAGTGTAATGATACAGTCTAGTTATACGTGAAACTATCTTATTAAATGTGAGACGATCCTAATGGAAATTATAACGTCTTATTGTAAGTGATATAATACAGTAAGTGTTATGATACAGTCTAGTTATACGTGAAACTATCTTATTAAATGTGATGCAATCCTAATGGAAATTATAACGTCTTAATGAAGGTGATATAAACACAGTAAGTGTAATGATACAGTCTAGTTATACGTGAAACTATCTTAATATATGTGAGACGATCCTAATGGAAATTATAACGTCTTATTGTAAGTGATATAAACACAGTAAGTGTAATGATACAGTCTAGTTATACATGAAACTATCTTATTAAATGTGAGACGATCCTAATGGAAATTATAACGTCTTATTGTAAGTGATATAAACACAGTAAGTGTAATGATACAGTCTAGTTATACGTGAAACTATCTTATTAAATGTGATGCAATCCTAATGGAAATTATAACGTCTTATTGAAGGTGATATAAACACAGTAAGTGTAATGATACAGTCTAGTTATACGTGAAATTATCTTATTAAATGTGCGACGATCCTAATGGAAATTATAACCTCTTATTGTAAGTGATATAAACACAGTAAGTGTAATGATACAGTCTAGTTATACGTAAAACTATCTTATTAAATGTGAGACGATCCTAATGGAAATTATAACGTCTTATTGAAGGTGATATAAACGTAGTAAGTGTAATGATACAGTCTAGTTATACGTGAAACTATCTTATTAAATGTGAAACGATCCTAATGGAAATTATAACGTCTTATTGTAAGTGATATAAACACAGTAAGTGTAATGATACAGTCTAGTTATACGTGAAACTATCTTATTAAATGTGAGACGATCCTAATTGAAAATATAACGTCTTATTGTAAGTGATATAAACACAGTAAGTGTAATGATACAGTCTAGTTATACGTGAAACTATCTTATTAAATGTGATGCAATCCTAATGGAAATTATAACGTCTTATTGAAGGTGATATAAACACAGTAAGTGTAATGATACAGTCTAGTTATACAAGAAACTATCTTATTAAATGTGAGACGATCCTAATGGAAATTATAACGTCTTATTGTAAGTGATATAACCAAAGTAAGTGTAATGATACAGTCTAGTTATACGTGAAACTATCTTATTAAATGTGAGACGATCCTAATGGAAATTATAACGTCTTATTGAAGGTGATATAAACGTAGTAAGTGTAATGATACAGTCTAGTTATACGTGAAACTATCTTATTAAATATGAGAAGATCCTAATGGAAATTATAACGTCTTATTGAAGGTGATATAACGTAGTAAGTGTAATGATACAGTCTAGTTATACGTGAAACTATCTTATTAAATGTGAGACGATCCTAATGGAAATTATAACGTTTTATTGTAAGTGATATAAACGTAGTAAGTGTAATGATACAGTCTAGTTATACGTGAAACTATCTTATTAAATGTGAGACGATCCTAATGGAAATTATAACGTCTTATTGTAAGTGATATAAACACATTAAGTGTAATGATACAGTCTAGTTAAACGTGAAACTATCTTATTAAATGTGAGACGATCCTAATGGAAATTATAACGTCTTATTGAAGGTGATATAAACGTAGTAAGTGTAATGACACAGTCTAGTTATACGTGAAACTATCTTATTAAATGTGAGACGATCCTAATGGAAATTATAACGTCTTATTGTAAGTGATATAAACACAGTAAGTGTAATGATACAGTCTATTTATACGTGAAACTATCTTATTAAATGTGAGACGATCCTAATGGAAATTATAACGTCTTATTGTAAGTGATATAAACTCAGTAAGTGTAATGATACAGTCTAGTTATACGTGAAACTATCTTATTAAATGTGAGACGATCCTAATGGAAATTATAACGTCTTATTGTAAGTGATATAAACACAGTAAGTGTAATGATACAGTCTAGTTATACGTGAAACTATCTTATTAAATGTGATGCAATCCTAATGGAAATTATAACCTGTTATTGAAGGTGATATAAACACAGTAAGTGTAATGATACAGTCTAGTTATACGTGAAATTATCTTATTAAATGTGAGACGATCCTAATGGAAATTATAACGTCTTATTGTAAGTGATATAAACACAGTAAGTGTAATGATACAGTCTAGTTATACGTGAAACTATCTTATTAAATGTGAGACGATCCTAATGGAAATTATAACGTATTATTGAAGGTGATATAAACGTAGTAAGTGTAATGATACAGTCTAGTTATACGTGAAACTATCTTATTAAATGTGAAACGATCCTAATGGAAATTATAACGTCTTATTGTAAGTGATATAAACACAGTAAGTGTAATGATACAGTCTAGTTATACGTGAAACTATCTTATTAAATGTGAGACGATCCTAATGGAAAATATAACGTCTTATTGTAAGTGATATAAACACAGTAAGTGTAATGATACAGTCTAGTTATACGTGAAACTATCTTATTAAATGTGATGCAATCCTAATGGAAATTATAACGTCCTATTGAAGGTGATATAAACACAGTAAGTGTAATGATACAGTCTAGTTATACAAGAAACTATCTTATTAAATGTGAGACGATCCTAATGGAAATTATAACGTCTTATTGAAGGTGATATAAACATAGTAAGTGTAATGATACAGTCTAGTTATACGTGAAACTATCTTATTAAATGTGAGACGATCCTAATGGAAATTATAACGTCTTATTGAAGGTGATATAAACGTAGTAAGTGTAATGATACAGTCTAGTTATACGTGAAACTATCTTATTAAATATGAGAAGATCCTAATGGAAATTATAACGTCTTATTGAAGGTGATATAACGTAGTAAGTGTAATGATACAGTCTAGTTATACGTGAAACTATCTTATTAAATGTGAGACGATCCTAATGGAAATTATAACGTTTTATTGTAAGTGATATAAACGTAGTAAGTGTAATGATACAGTCTAGTTATACGTGAAACTATCTTATTAAATGTGAGACGATCCTAATGGAAATTATAACGTCTTATTGCGAGTGATATAAACACATTAAGTGTAATGATACAGTCTAGTTAAACGTGAAACTATCTTATTAAATGTGAGACGATCCTAATGGAAATTATAACGTCTTATTGAAGGTGATATAAACGTAGTAAGTGTAATGACACAGTCTAGTTATACGTGAAAATAACTTATTAAATGTGAGACGATCCTAATGGAAATTATAACGTCTTATTGAAGGTGATATAAACGTAGTAAGTGTAATGATACAGTCTAGTTATACGTGAAACTATCTTATTAAATGTGAGACGATCCTAATGGAAATTATAACGTCTTATTGTAAGTGATATAAACACAGTAAGTGTTATGATACAGTCTAGTTATACGTGAAACTATCTTATTAAATGTGATGCAATCCTAATGGAAATTATAACGTCTTATTGAAGGTGATATAAACACAGTAAGTGTAATGATACAGTCTAGTTATACGTGAAACTATCTTAATAAATGTGAGACGATCCTAATGGAAATTATAACGTCTTATTGTAAGTGATATAAACACAGTAAGTGTAATGATACAGTCTAGTTATACGTGAAACTATCTTATTAAATGTGAGACGATCCTAATGGAAATTATAACGTCTTATTGTAAGTGATATAAACACAGTAAGTGTAATGATACAGTCTAGTTATACGTGAAACTATCTTATTAAATGTGATGCAATCCTAATGGAAATTATAACGTCTTATTGAAGGTGATATAAACACAGTAAGTGTAATGATACAGTCTAGTTATACGTGAAATTATCTTATTAAATGTGAGACGATCCTAATGGAAATTATAACCTCTTATTGTAAGTGATATAAACACAGTAAGTGTAATGATACAGTCTAGTTATACGTAAAATTATCTTATTAAATGTGAGACGATCCTAATGGAAATTATAACGTCTTATTGAAGGTGATATAAACGTAGTAAGTGTAATGATACAGTCTAGTTATACGTGAAACTATCTTATTAAATGTGAAACGATCCTAATGGAAATTATAACGTCTTATTGTAAGTGATATAAACACAGTAAGTGTAATGATACAGTCTAGTTATACGTGAAACTATCTTATTAAATGTGAGACGATCCTAATTGAAAATATAACGTCTTATTGTAAGTGATATAAACACAGTAAGTGTAATGATACAGTCTAGTTATACGTGAAACTATCTTATTAAATGTGATGCAATCCTAATGGAAATTATAACGTCTTATTGAAGGTGATATAAACACAGTAAGTGTAATGATACAGTCTAGTTATACAAGAAACTATCTTATTAAATGTGAGACGATCCTAATGGAAATTATAACGTCTTATTGTAAGTGATATAACCAAAGTAAGTGTAATGATACAGTCTAGTTATACGTGAAACTATCTTATTAAATGTGAGACGATCCTAATGGAAATTATAACGTCTTATTGAAGGTGATATAAACATAGTAAGTGTAATGATACAGTCTAGTTATACGTGAAACTATCTTATTAAATGTGAGACGATCCTAATGGAAATTATAACGTCTTATTGAAGGTGATATAAACGTAGTAAGTGTAATGATACAGTCTAGTTATACGTGAAACTATCTTATTAAATATGAGAAGATCCTAATGGAAATTATAACGTCTTATTGAAGGTGATATAACGTAGTAAGTGTAATGATACAGTCTAGTTATACGTGAAACTATCTTATTAAATGTGAGACGATCCTAATGGAAATTATAACGTTTTATTGTAAGTGATATAAACGTAGTAAGTGTAATGATACAGTCTAGTTATACGTGAAACTATCTTATTAAATGTGAGACGATCCTAATGGAAATTATAACGTCTTATTGTAAGTGATATAAACACATTAAGTGTAATGATACAGTCTAGTTAAACGTGAAACTATCTTATTAAATGTGAGACGATCCTAATGGAAATTATAACGTCTTATTGAATGTGATATAAACGTAGTAAGTGTAATGACACAGTCTAGTTATACGTGAAACTATCTTATTAAATGTGAGACGATCCTAATGGAAATTATAACGTCTTATTGTAAGTGATATAAACACAGTAAGTGTAATGATACAGTCTATTTATACGTGAAACTATCTTATTAAATGTGAGACGATCCTAATGGAAATTATAACGTCTTATTGTAAGTGATATAAACTCAGTAAGTGTAATGATACAGTCTAGTTATAAGTGAAACTATCTTATTAAATGTGAGACGATCCTAATGGAAATTATAACGTCTTATTGTAAGTGATATAAACACAGTAAGTGTAATGATACATTCTAGTTATACGTGAAACTGTCTTATTAAATGTGAGAAGATCCAAATGGAAATTATAACGTCTTATTGAAGGTGATATAAACGTAGTAAGTGTAATGATACAGTCTAGTTATACGTGAAACTATCTTATTAAATGTGAGACGATCCTAATGGAAATTATAACGTCTTATTGAAGGTGATATAAACGTAGTAAGTGTAATGATACAGTCTAGTTATACGTGAAACTATCTTATTAAATGTGAGACGATCCTAATGGAAATTATAACGTCTTATTGAAGGTGATATAAACGTAGTAAGTGTAATGATACAGTCTAGTTATACGTGAAACTATCTTATTAAATGTGAGACGATCCTAATGGAAATTATAACGTCTTATTGTAAGTGATATAAACACAGTAAGTGTAATGACACAGTCTAGTTATACGTGAAACTATCTTAATAAATTGTGACACGATCCTAATGGAAATTATATCGTCTTATTGAAGGTGATATAAACACAGTAAGTGTAATGATACAGTCTAGTTATACGTGAAACTATCCTAATAAATGTGAGACGATCCTAATGGAAATTATAACGTCTTATTGTAAGTGATATAAACACAGTAAGTGTAATGATACAGTCTAGTTATACGTGAAACTATCTTATTAAATGTGAGACGATCCTAATGGAAATTATAACGTCTTATTGTAAGTGATATAAACACAGTAAGTGTAATGATACAGTCTAGTTATACGTGAAACTTTCTTATTAAATGTGATGCAATCCTAATGGAAATTATAACGTCTTATTGAAGGTGATATAAACACAGTAAGTGTAATGATACAGTCTAGTTATACGTGAAATTATCTTATTAAATGTGAGACGATCCTAATGGAAATTATAACGTCTTATTGTAAGTGATATAAACACAGTAAGTGTAATGATACAGTCTAGTTATACGTGAAACTATCTTATTAAATGTGAGACGATCCTAATGGAAATTATAACGTCTTATTGAAGGTGATATAAACGTAGTAAGTGTAATGATACAGTCTAGTTATACGTGAAACTATCTTATTAAATGTGAAACGATCCTAATGGAAATTATAACGTCTTATTGTAAGTTATATAAACGTAGTAAGTGTAATGATACAGTCTAGTTATACGTGAAACTATCTTATTAAATGTGAGACGATCCTAATGGAAATTATAACGTTTTATTGTAAGTGATATAAACGTAGTAAGTGTAATGGTACAGTCTAGTTATACGTGAAACTATCTTATTAAAAGTGAGACGATCCTAATGGAAATTATAACGTGTTATTGCAAGTGATATAAACACAGTAAGTGTAATGATACAGTCTAGTTAAACGTGAAACTATCTTATTAAATGTGAGACGATCCTAATGGAAATTATAACGTCTTATTGAAGGTGATATAAACGTAGTAAGTGTAATGACACAGTCTAGTTAAACGTGAAACTATCTTATGAAATGTGAGACGATTCTAATGGAAATTATAACGTCTTATTGTAAGTGATATATACGTAGTAATTGTAATGATACAGTCTAGTTATACGTGAAACTATCTTATTAAATGTGACACGATCCTAATGGAAATTATAACGTCTTATTGTAAGTGATATAAACACAGTAAGTGTAATGATACAGTCTAGTTATACGTGAAACTATCTTATTAAATGTGAGACGATCCTAATGGAAATTATAACGTCTTATTGAAGGTGATATAAACGTAGTAAGTGTAATGATACAGTCTAGTTATACGTGAAACTATCTTATTAAATGTGAGACGATCCTAATGGAAATTATAACGTCTAATTGTAAGTGATTTAAACACAGTAAGTGTAATGATACAGTCTAGTTATACGTGAAACTATTTTATTAAATGTGAGACGATCCTAATGGAAATTATAACGTCTTATTGAAGGTGATATAAACGTTGTAAGTGTAATGATACAGTCTAGTCGTACGTGAAACTATCTTATTAAATGTGAGACGATCCTAATGGAAATTATAACGTCTTATTGAAGGTGATATAAACGTAGTAAGTGTAATGATACAGTCTAGTTATACGTGAAACTATCTTATTAAATGTGAGACGATCCTAATGGAAATTATAACGTCTTATTGTAAGTGATATAAACACAGTAAGTGTAATGATACAGTCTAGTTATACGTGAAACTATCTTATTAAATGTGGGACGTTCCTAAAGGAAATTATAACGTCTTATTGAAGGTGATATAAACGTAGTAAGTGTAATGATACAGTCTAGTTATACGTGAAACTATCTTACTAAATGTGAGACGATCCTAATGGAAATTATAACCTGTTATTGAAGGTGATTAAACGTAGTAAGTGTAATGATACAGTCTAGTTATACGTGAAACTATCTTATTAAATGTGAGACGATCCTAATGGAACTTACAACGTCTTATTGAAGGTGATATAAACGTAGTAAGTGTAATGATACAGTCTAGTTATACGTGAAACTATCTTATTAAATGTGAGACGATCCTAATGGAAATTATAACGTCTTATTGTAAGTGATATAAACACAGTAAGTGTAATGATACAGTCTAGTTATACGTGAAACTATCTTATTAAATGTGAGACGATCCTAATGGAAATTATAACGTCTTATTGTAAGTGATATAAACACAGTAAATGTAATGATACAGTCTAGTTATACAAGAAACTATCTTATTAAATGTGAGACGATCCTAATGGAAATTATAACGTCTTATTGTAAGTGATATAAACACAGTAAGTGTAATGATACAGTCTAGTTATACGTGAAACTATCTTATTAAATGTGAGACGATTCTAATGGAAATTATAACGTCTTATTGAAGGTGATATAAACGTAGTAAGTGTAATGATACAGTCTAGTCATACGTGAAACTATCTTATTAAATGTGAGACGATCCTAATGGAAATTATAACGTCTTATTGTAAGTGATATAAACACAGTAAGTGTAATGATACTGTCTAGTTATACGTGAAACTATCTTATTAAATGTGATGCAATCCTAATGGAAATTATAACGTCTTATTCAGGGTGATATAAACACAGTAAGTGTAATGATACAGTCTAGTTATACGTGAAACTATCTTAATAAATGTGAGACGATCCTAATGGAAATTATAACGTCTTATTGTAAGTGATATAAACACAGTAAGTGTAATGATACAGTCTAGTTATACGTGAAACTATCTTATCAAATGTGAGACGATCCTAATGGAAATTATAACGTCATATTTTAAGTGATATAAACACAGTAAGTGTAATGATACAGTCTAGTTATACGTGAAACTATCTTATTAAATGTGATGCAATCCTAATGGAAATTATAACGTCTTATTGAAGGTGATATAAACACAGTAAGTGTAATGATACAGTCTAGTTATACGTGAAATTATCTTATTAAATGTGAGACGATCCTAATGGAAATTATAACGTCTTATTGTAAGTGATATAAACACAGTAAGTGTAATGATACAGTCTAGTTATACGTGAAACTATCTTATTAAATGTGAGACGATCCTAATGGAAATTATAACTAATTATTGAAGGTGATATAAACGTAGTAAGTGTAATGATACAGTCTAGTTATACGTGAAACTATCTTATTAAATGTGAAACGATCCTAATGGAAATTATAACGTCTTATTGTAAGTGATATAAACACAGTAAGTGTAATGATACAGTCTAGTTATACGTGAAACTATCTTATTAAATGTGAGACGATCCTAATGGAAAATATAACGTCTTATTGTAAGTGATATAAACGTAGTAAGTGTAATGACACAGTCTAGTTATACGTGAAACTATCTTATTAAATGTGAGACGATTCTAATGGAAATTATAACGTCTTATTGTAAGTGATATATACGTAGTAATTGTAATGATACAGTCTAGTTATACGTGAAACTATCTTAATAAATGTGACACGATCCTAATGGAAATTATAACGTCTTATTGTAAGTGATATAAACACAGTAAGTGTAATGATACAGTCTAGTTATACGTGAAACTATCTTATTAAATGTGAGACGATCCTAATGGAAATTATAACGTCTTATTGAAGGTGATATAAACGTAGTAAGTGTAATGACACAGTCTAGTTATACGTGAAACTATCTTATTAAATGTGAGACGATTCTAATGGAAATTACAACGTCTTATTGTAAGTGATATATACGTAGTAATTGTAATGATACAGTCTAGTTATACGTGAAACTATCTTAATAAATGTGACACGATCCTAATGGAAATTATAACGTCTTATTGTAAGTGATATAAACAGAGTAAGTGTAATGATACAGTCTAGTTATACGTGAAACTATCTTATTAAATGTGAGACGATCCTAATGGAAATTATAACGTCTTATTGAAGGTGATATAAACGTAGTAAGTGTAATGACACAGTCTAGTTATACGTGAAACTATCTTATTAAATGTGAGACGATTCTAATGGAAATTATAACGTCTTATTGTAAGTGATATATACGTAGTAATTGTAATGATACAGTCTAGTTATACGTGAAACTATCTTAATAAATGTGACACGATCCTAATGGAAATTATAACGTCTTATTGTAAGTGATATAAACACAATAAGTGTAATGATACAGTCTTGTTATACGTGAAACTATCTTATTAAATGTGAGACGATCCTAATGGAAATTATAACGTCTTATTGAAGGTGATATAAACGTTGTAAGTGTAATGATACAGTCTAGTTATACGTGAAACTATCTTATTAAATGTGAGACGATCCTAATGGAAACTATAACGTCTTATTGTAAGGGATACAAACATGGAAGGTGTAATCATTCTGTCCAGCTATACATGATTCAATCTCATTATGTGTGTGACACGATCCTAATGGAAACTATAACGTCTTATTGTAAGGGATACAAACATGGAAGGTGTAATCATTCGGTCCAGCTATACGTGATGCAATCTCATTATGTGTGTGACACGATCCTAATGGAAACTATAACGTCTTATTGTAAGGGATATAAACATAGAAGGTGTAATCATTCAGTCCAGCTATACGTGATACAATCTCATTATGTGTTTGAGACGAACTTAATGGAGACTATAACGTCTTATTGTGAGGGATATAAACATAGAAGGTGTAATCGGACAGTCCAGATATACGTGATGCAATCTCATTATGTGTGTGACACGATCCTAATGGAAACTATAACGTCTTATTATAAGGGATATAACATAGAAGGTGTAATCATTCAGTCCAGATATACGTGATGCAATCTGATTATGTGTGTGACACGATCCTAATGGAAACTATAACGTCTTATTGAAGGTGATATAAACGTAGTAAGTGTAATGATATAGTCTAGTTATACGTGAAACTATCTTATTAAATGTGGGACGATCCTAAAGGAAATTATAACGTCTTATTGAAGGTGATATAAACGTAGTAAGTGTAATGATACAGTCTAGTTATACGTGAAACTATCTTAGTAAATGTGAGACGATCCTAATGGAAATTATAACCTGTTATTGAAGGTGATTAAACGTAGTAAGTGTAATGATACAGTCTAGTTATACGTGAAACTATCTTATTAAATGTGAGACGATCCTAATGGAAATTACAACGTCTTATTGAAGGTGATATAAACGTAGTAAGTGTAATGATACAGTCTAGTTATATAAGAAAAAATCTTATTCAATGTGAGAGGATCCTAATGGAAATTATAACGTCTTATTGTAAGTGATATAAACACAGTAAGTGTAATGATACAGTCTAGTTATACGTGAAACTATCTTATTAAATGTGAGACGATCCTAGTGGAAATTATAACGTCTTATTGAAGGTGATATAAACGTAGTAAGTGTAATGATACAGTCTAGTTATACGTGAAACTATCTTATTAAATGTGAGACGATCCTAATGGAAATTATAACGTCTTATTGTAAGTGATATAAACACAGTAAGTGTAATGATACAGTCTAGTTATACGTGAAACTATCTTATTAAATGTGAGACGATCCTAATGGAAATTATAACGTCTTATTGTAAGTGATATAAACACAGTAAGTGTAATGATACAGTCTAGTTATACAAGAAACTATCTTAATAAATGTGAGACGATCCTAATGGAAATTATAACGTCTTATTGTAAGTGATATAAACACAGTAAGTGTAATGATACAGTCTAATTATACGTGAAACTATCTTATTAAATGTGAGACGATTCTAATGGAAATTATAACGTCTTATTGAAGGTGATATAAACGTAGTAAGTGTAATGATACAGTCTAGTTATACGTGAAACTATCTTATTAAATGTGAGACGATCCTAATGGAAATTATAACGTCTTATTGTAAGTGATATAAACACAGTAAGTGTAATGATACTGTCTAGTTATACGTGAAACTATCTTATTAAATGTGATGCAATCCTAATGGAAATTATAACGTCTTATTGAAGGTGATATAAACACAGTAAGTGTAATGATACAGTCTAGTTATACGTGAAACTATCTTAATAAATGTGAGACGATCCTAATGGAAATTATAACGTCTTATTGTAAGTGATATAAACACAGTAAGTGTAATGATACAGTCTAGTTATACGTGAAACTATCTTATTAAATGTGAGACGATCCTAATGGAAACTATAACGTCTTATTGAAGGTGATATAAACGTAGTAAGTGAAATGATACAGTCTAGTTATACGTGAAACTATCTTATTAAATGTGAAACGATCCTAATGGAAATTATAACGTCTTATTGTAAGTGATATAAACACAGTAAGTGTAATGATACAGTCTAGTTATACGTGAAACTATCTTATTAAATGTGAGACGATCCTAATGGAAAATATAACGTCTTATTGTAAGTGATATAAACACAGTAAGTGTAATGATACAGTCTAGTTATACGTGAAACTATCTTATTAAATGTGATGCAATCCTAATGGAAATTATAACGTCCTATTGAAGGTGATATAAACACAGTAAGTGTAATGATACAGTCTAGTTATACGTGAAATTATCTTATTAAATGTGAGATGATCCTAATGGAAATTATAACGTCTTATTGTAAGTGATATAAACACAGTAAGTGTAATGATACAGTCTAGTTATACGTGAAACTATCTTATTAAATGTGAGACGATCCTAATGGAAACTATAACGTCTTATTGAAGGTGATATAAACGTAGTAAGTGTAATGATACAGTCTAGTTATACGTGAAACTATCTTATTAAATGTGAAACGATCCTAATGGAAATTATAACGTCTTATTGTAAGTGATATAAACACAGTAAGTGTAATGATACAGTCTAGTTATACGTGAAACTATCTTATTAAATGTGAGACGATCCTAATGGAAAATATAACGTCTTATTGTAAGTGATATAAACACAGTAAGTGTAATGATACAGTCTAGTTATACGTGAAACTATCTTATTAAATGTGATGCAATCCTAATGGAAATTATAACGTCCTATTGAAGGTGATATAAACACAGTAAGTGTAATGATACAGTCTAGTTATACAAGAAACTATCTTATTAAATGTGAGACGATCCTAATGGAAATTATAACGTGTTATTGTAAGTGATATAAACACAGTAAGTGTAATGATACAGTCTAGTTATACGTGAAACTATCTTATTAAATGTGAGACGATCCTAATGGAAATTATAACGTATTATTGAAGGTGATATAAACATAGTAAGTGTAATGATACAGTCTAGTTATACGTGAAACTATCTTATTAAATGTGAGACGATCCTAATGGAAATTATAACGTCTTATTGAAGGTGATATAAACGTAGTAAGTGTAATGATACAGTCTAGTTATACGTGAAACTATCTTATTAAATATGAGAAGATCCTAATGGAAATTATAACGTCTTATTGAAGGTGATATAACGTAGTAAGTGTAATGATACAGTCTAGTTATACGTGAAACTATCTTATTAAATGTGAGACGATCCTAATGGAAATTATAACGTTTTATTGTAAGTGATATAAACGTAGTAAGTGTAATGATACAGTCTAGTTATACGTGAAACTATCTTATTAAATGTGAGACGATCCTAATGGAAATTATAACGTCTTATTGTAAGTGATATAAACACATTAAGTGTAATGATACAGTCTAGTTAAACGTGAAACTATCTTATTAAATGTGAGACGATCCTAATGGAAATTATAACGTCTTATTGAAGGTGATATAAACGTAGTAAGTTTAATGACACAGTCTAGTTATACGTGAAACTATCTTATTAAATGTGAGACGATCCTAATGGAAATTATAACGTCTTATTGTAAGTGATATAAACACAGTAAGTGTAATCATACAGTCTAGTTATACGTGAAACTATCTTATTAAATGTGAGACGATTCTAATGGAAATTATAACGTCTTATTGAAGGTGATATAAACGTAGTAAGTGTAATGATACAGTCTAGTTATACGTGAAAGTATCTTATTAAATGTGAGACGATCCTAATGGAAATTATAACGTCTTATTGTAAGTGATATAAACACAGTAAGTGTAATGATACAGTCTAGTTATACGTGAAACTATCTTATTAAATGTGATGCAATCCTAATGGAAATTATAACGTCTTATTGAAGGTGATATAAACACAGTAAGTGTAATGATACAGTCTAGTTATACGTGAAACTATCTTAATAAATGTGAGACGATCCTAATGGAAATTATAACGTCTTATTGTAAGTGATATAAACACAGTAAGTGTAATGATACAGTCTAGTTATACGTGAAACTATCTTATTAAATGTGAGACGATCCTAATGGAAATTATAACGTCTTATTGTAAGTGATATAAACACAGTAAGTGTAATGATACAGTCTAGTTATACGTGAAACTATCTTATTAAATGTGATGCAATCCTAATGGAAATTATAACGTCTTATTGAAGGTGATATAAACACAGTAAGTGTAATGATACAGTCTAGTTATACGTGAAATTATCTTATTAAATGTGAGACGATCCTAATGGAAATTATAACCTCTTATTGTAAGTGATATAAACACAGTAAGTGTAATGATACAGTCTAGTTATACGTAAAACTATCTTATTAAATGTGAGACGATCCTAATGGAAATTATAAAGTCTTATTGAAGGTGATATAAACGTAGTAAGTGTAATGATACAGTCTAGTTATACGTGAAACTATCTTATTAAATGTGAAAGGACCTAATGGAAATTATAACGTCTTATTGTAAGTGATATAAACATAGTAAGTGTAATGATACAGTCTAGTTATACGTGAAACTATCTTATTAAATGTGAGACGATCCTAATTGAAAATATAACGTCTTATTGTAAGTGATATAAACACAGTAAGTGTAATGATACAGTCTAGTTATACGTGAAACTATCTTAATTAATGTGATGCAATCCTAATGGAAATTATAACGTCTTATTGAAGGTGATATAAACACAGTAATTGTAATGATACAGTCTAGTTATACAAGAAACTATCTTATTAAATGTGAGACGATCCTAATGGAAATTATAAAGTCTTATTGTAAGTGATATAACCAAAGTAAGTGTAATGATACAGTCTAGTTATACGTGAAACTATCTTATTAAATGTGAGAAGATCCTAATGGAAATTATAACGTCTTATTGAAGGTGATATAAACATAGTAAGTGTAATGATACAGTCTAGTTATACGTGAAACTATCTTATTAAATGTGAGACGATCCTAATGGAAATTATAACGTCTTATTGAAGGTGATATAAACGTAGTAAGTGTAATGATACAGTCTAGTTATACGTGAAACTATCTTATTAAATATGAGAAGATCCTAATGGAAATTATAACGTCTTATTGAAGGTGATATAACGTAGTAAGTGTAATGATACAGTCTAGTTATACGTGAAACTATCTTATTAAATGTGAGACGATCCTAATGGAAATTATAACGTTTTATTGTAAGTGATATAAACGTAGTAAGTGTAATGATACAGTCTAGTTATACGTGAAACTATCTTATTAAATGTGAGACGATCCTAATGGAAATTATAACGTCTTATTGTAAGTGATATAAACACATTAAGTGTAATGATACAGTCTAGTTAAACGTGAAACTATCTTATTAAATGTGAGACGATCCTAATGGAAATTATAACGTCTTATTGAAGGTGATATAAACGTAGTAAGTGTAATGACACAGTCTAGTTATACGTGAAACTATCTTATTAAATGTGAGACGATCCTAATGGAAATTATAACGTCTTATTGTAAGTGATATAAACACAGTAAGTGTAATGATACAGTCTAGTTATACGTGAAACTATCTTATTAAATGTGAGACGATTCTAATGGAAATTATAACGTCTTATTGAAGGTGATATAAACGTAGTAAGTGTAATGATACAGTGTAGTTATACGTGAAACTATCTTATTAAATGTGAGACGATCCTAATGGAAATTATAACGTCTTATTGTAAGTGATATAAACACAGTAAGTGTAATGATACAGTCTAGTTATACGTGAAACTATCTTATTAAATGTGATGCAATCCTAATGGAAATTATAACGTCTTATTGAAGGTGATATAAACACAGTAAGTGTAATGATACAGTCTAGTTATACGTGAAACTATCTTAATAAATGTGAGACGATCCTAATGGAAATTATAACGTCTTATTGTAAGTGATATAAACACAGTAAGTGTAATGATACAGTCTATTTATACGTGAAACTATCTTATTAAATGTGAGACGATCCTAATGGAAATTATAACGTCTTATTGTAAGTGATATAAACACATTAAGTGTAATGATACAGTCTAGTTAAACGTGAAACTATCTTATTAAATGTGAGACGATCCTAATGGAAATTATAACGTCTTATTGAAGGTGATATAAACGTAGTAAGTGTAATGACACAGTCTAGTTATACGTGAAACTATCCTATTAAATGTGAGACGATCCTAATGGAAATTATAACCTCTTATTGTAAGTGATATAAACACAGTAAGTGTAATGATACAGTCTAGTTATACGTAAAACTATCTTATTAAATGTGAGACGATCCTAATGGAAATTATAACGTCTTATTGTAAGTGATATAAACACAGTAAGTGTAATGACACAGTCTAGTTATACGTGAAACTATCTTATTAAATGTGAAACGATCCTAATGGAAATTATAACGTTTTATTGTAAGTGATATAACCAAAGTAAGTGTAATGATACAGTCTAGTTATACGTGAAACTATCTTATTAAATGTGAGACGATCCTAATGGAAATTATAACGTCTTATTGAAGGTGATATAAACATAGTAAGTGTAATGATACAGTCTAGTTATACGTGAAACTATCTTATTAAATGTGAGACGATCCTAATGGAAATTATAACGTCTTATTGAAGGTGATATAAACACAGTAAGTGTAATGATACAGTCTAGTTATACAAGAAACTATCTTATTAAATGTGAGACGATCCTAATGGAAATTATAACGTCTTATTGAAGGTGATATAAACATAGTAAGTGTAATGATACAGTCTAGTTATACGTGAAACTATCTTATTAAATGTGAGACGATCCTAATGGAAATTATAACGTCTTATTGAAGGTGATATAAACGTAGTAAGTGTAATGATACAGTCTAGTTATACGTTAAACTATCTTATTAAATATGAGAAGATCCTAATGGAAATTATAACGTCTTATTGAAGGTGATATAACGTAGTAAGTGTAATGATACAGTCTAGTTATACGTGAAACTATCTTATTAAATGTGAGACGATCCTAATGGAAATTATAACGTTTTATTGTAAGTGATATAAACGTAGTAAGTGTAATGATACAGTCTAGTTATACGTGAAACTATCTTAATAAATGTGAGACGATCCTAATGGAAATTATAACGTCTTATTGTAAGTGATATAAACACATTAAGTGTAATGATACAGTCTAGTTAAACGTGAAACTATCTTATTAAATGTGAGACGATCCTAATGGAAATTATAACGTCTTATTGAAGGTGATATAAACGTAGTAAGTGTAATGACACAGTCTAGTTATACGTGAAACTATCTTATTAAATGTGAGACGATCCTAATGGAAATTATAACGTCTTATTGTAAGTGATATAAACACAGTAGGTGTAATGATACAGTCTATTTATACGTGAAACTATCTTATTAAATGTGAGACGATCCTAATGGAAATTATAACGTCTTATTGTAAGTGATATAAACTCAGTAAGTGTAATTATACAGTCTAGTTATACGTGAAACTATCTTATTAAATGTAAGACGATCCTAATGGAAATTATAACGTCTTATTGTAAGTGATATAAACACAGTAAGTGTAATGATACAGTCTAGTTAAACGTGAAACTATCTTAATAAATGTGACACGATCCTAATGGAAATTATAACGTCTTATTGTAAGTGATATAAACACAGTAAGTGTAATGATACAGTCTAGTTATACGTGAAACTATCTTATTAAATGTGAGACGATCCTAATGGAAATTATAACGTCTTATTGAAGGTGATATAAACGTAGTAAGTGTAATGACACAGTCTAGTTATACGTGAAACTATCTTATTAAATGTGAGACGATTCTAATGGAAATTATAACGTCTTATTGTAAGTGATATATACGTAGTAATTGTAATGATACAGTCTAGTTATACGTGAAACTATCTTAATAAATGTGACACGATCCTAATGGAAATTATAACGTCTTATTGTAAGTGATATAAACACAGTAAGTGTAATGATACAGTCTAGTTATACGTGAAACTATCTTATTAAATGTGAGACGATCCTAATGGAAATTATAACGTCTTATTGAAGGTGATATAAACGTAGTAAGTGTAATGACACAGTCTAGTTATACGTGAAACTATCTTATTAAATGTGAGACGATTCTAATGGAAATTATAACGTCTTATTGTAAGTGATATATACGTAGTAATTGTAATGATACAGTCTAGTTATACGTGAAACTATCTTAATAAATGTGACACGATCCTAATGGAAATTATAACGTCTTATTGTAAGTGATATAAACACAATAAGTGTAATGATACAGTCTTGTTAAACGTGAAACTATCTTATTAAATGTGAGACGATCCTAATGGAAATTATAACGTCTGATTGAAGGTGATATAAACGTTGTAAGTGTAATGATACAGTCTAGTTATACGTGAAACTATCTTATTAAATGTGAGACGATCCTAATGGAAATTATAACGTCTTATTGAAGGTGATATAAACGTAGTAAGTGTAATGATACAGTCTAGTTATACGTGAAACTATCTTATTAAATGTGAGACGATCCTAATGGAAATTATAACGTCTTATTGTAAGTGATATAAACACAGTAAGTAAAATGATACAGTCTAGTTATACGTGAAACTATCTTATTAAATGTGAGACGATTATAATGGAAACTATAACGTCTTATTAAAAGGGATACAAACATGGAAGGTGTAATCATTCTGTCCAGCTATACATGATTCAATCTCATTATGTGTGTGACACGATCCTAATGGAAACTATAACGTCTTATTGTAAGGGATACAAACATGGAAGGTGTAATCATTCAGTCCAGCTATACGTGATGCAATCTCATTATGTGTGTGACACGATCCTAATGGAAACTATAACGTCTTATTGTAAGGGATATAAACATAGAAGGTGTAATCATTCAGTCCAGCTATACGTGATACAATCTCATTATGTGTTTGAGACGATCTTAATGGAGAATATAACGTCTTATTGTGAGGGATATAAACATAGAAGGTGTAATCGGACAGTCCAGATATACGTGATGCAATCTCATTATGTGTGTGACACGATCCTAATGGAAACTATAACGTCTTATTATAAGGGATATAACATAGAAGGTGTAATCATTCAGTCCAGATATACGTGATGCAATCTGATTATGTGTGTGACACGATCCTAATGGAAACTATAACGTCTTATTGAAGGTGATATAAACGTAGTAAGTGTAATGATATAGTCTAGTTATACGTGAAACTATCTTATTAAATGTGGGACGATCCTAAAGGAAATTATAACGTCTTATTGAAGGTGATATAAACGTAGTAAGTGTAATGATACAGTCTAGTTATACGTGAAACTATCTTAGTAAATGTGAGACGATCCTAATGGAAATTATAACCTGTTATTGAAGGTGATTAAACGTAGTAAGTGTAATGATACAGTCTAGTTATACGTGAAACTATCTTATTAAATGTGAGACGATCCTAATGGAAATTACAACGTCTTATTGAAGGTGATATAAACGTAGTAAGTGTAATGATACAGTCTAGTTATATAAGAAAAAATCTTATTCAATGTGAGAGGATCCTAATGGAAATTATAACGTCCTATTGTAAGTGATATAAACACAGTAAGTGTAATGATACAGTCTAGTTATACGTGAAACTATCTTATTAAATGTGAGACGATCCTAGTGGAAATTATAACGTCTTATTGAAGGTGATATAAACGTAGTAAGTGTAATGATACAGTCTAGTTATACGTGAAACTATCTTATTAAATGTGAGACGTTCCTAATGGAAATTATAACGTCTTATTGTAAGTGATATAAACACAGTAAGTGTAATGATACAGTCTAGTTATACAAGAAACTATCTTAATAAATGTGAGACGATCCTAATGGAAATTATAACGTCTTATTGTAAGTGATATAAACACAGTAAGTGTAATGATACAGTCTAGTTATACGTGAAACTATCTTATTAAATGTGAGACGATTATAATGGAAACTATAACGTCTTATTGTAAGGGATACAAACATGGAAGGTGTAATCATTCTGTCCAGCTATACATGATTCAATCTCATTATGTGTGTGACACGATCCTAATGGAAACTATAACGTCTTATTGTAAGGGATACAAACATGGAAGGTGTAATCATTCAGTCCAGCTATACGTGATGCAATCTCATTATGTGTGTGACACGATCCTAATGGAAACTATAACGTCTTATTGTAAGGGATATAAACATAGAAGGTGTAATCATTCAGTCCAGCTATACGTGATACAATCTCATTATGTGTTTGAGACGATCTTAATGGAGATTATAACGTCTTATTGTGAGGGATATAAACATAGAAGGTGTAATCGGACAGTCCAGATATACGTGATGCAATCTCATTATGTGTGTGACACGATCCTAATGGAAACTATAACGTCTTATTATAAGGGATATAACATAGAAGGTGTAATCATTCAGTCCAGATATACGTGATGCAATCTGATTATGTGTGTGACTCGATCCTAATGGAAACTATAACGTCTTATTGAAGGTGATATAAACGTAGTAAGTGTAATGATATAGTCTAGTTATACGTGAAACTATCTTATTAAATGTGGGACGATCCTAAAGGAAATTATAACGTCTTATTGAAGGTGATATAAACGTAGTAAGTGTAATGATACAGTCTAGTTATACGTGAAACTATCTTAGTAAATGTGAGACGATCCTAATGGAAATTATAACCTGTTATTGAAGGTGATTAAACGTAGTAAGTGTAATGATACAGTCTAGTTATACGTGAAACTATCTTATTAAATGTGAGACGATCCTAATGGAAATTACAACGTCTTATTGAAGGTGATATAAACGTAGTAAGTGTAATGATACAGTCTAGTTATATAAGAAAAAATCTTATTCAATGTGAGAGGATCCTAATGGAAATTATAACGTCTTATTGTAAGTGATATAAACACAGTAAGTGTAATGATACAGTCTAGGTATACGTGAAACTATCTTATTAAATGTGAGACGATCCTAGTGGAAATTATAACGTCTTATTGAAGGTGATATAAACGTTGTAAGTGTAATGATACAGTCTAGTTATACGTGAAACTATCTTATTAAATGTGAGACGATCCTAATGGAAATTATAACGTCTTATTGTAAGTGATATAAACACAGTAAGTGTAATGATACAGTCTAGTTATACGTGAAACTATCTTATTAAATGTGAGACGATCCTAATGGAAATTATAACGTCTTATTGTAAGTGATATAAACACAGTAAGTGTAATGATACAGTCTAGTTATACAAGAAACTATCTTAATAAATGTGAGACGATCCTAATGGAAATTATAACGTCTTATTGTAAGTGATATAAACACAGTAAGTGTAATGATACAGTCTAGTTATACGTGAAACTATCTTATTAAATGTGAGACGATTCTAATGGAAATTATAACGTCTTATTGAAGGTGATATAAACGTAGTAAGTGTAATGATACAGTCTAGTTATACGTGAAACTATCTTAATAAATGTGAGACGATCCTAATGGAAATTATAACGTCTTATTGTAAGTGATATAAACACAGTAAGTGTAATGATACTGTCTAGTTATACGTGAAACTATCTTATTAAATGTGATGCAATCCTAATGGATATTATAACGTCTTATTGAAGGTGATATAAACACAGTAAGTGTAATGATACAGTCTAGTTATACGTGAAACTATCTTAATAAATGTGAGACGATCCTAATGGAAATTATAACGTCTTATTGTAAGTGATATAAACACAGTAAGTGTAATGATACAGTCTAGTTATACGTGAAACTATCTTATTAAATGTGAGACGATCCTAATGGAAATTATAACGTCTTATTGTAAGTGATATAAACACAGTAAGTGTAATGATACAGTCTAGTTATACGTGAAACTATCTTATTAAATGTGATGCAATCCTAATGGAAATTATAACCTGTTATTGAAGGTGATATAAACACAGTAAGTGTAATGATACAGTCTAGTTATACGTGAAATTATCTTATTAAATGTGAGACGATCCTAATGGAAATTATAACGTCTTATTGTAAGTGATATAAACACAGTAAGTGTAATGATACAGTCTAGTTATACGTGAAACTATCTTATTAAATGTGAGACGATCCTAATGGAAATTATAACGTATTATTGAAGGTGATATAAACGTAGTAAGTGTAATGATACAGTCTAGTTATACGTGAAACTATCTTATTAAATGTGAAACGATCCTAATGGAAATTATAACGTCTTATTGTAAGTGATATAAACACAGTAAGTGTAATGATACATTCTAGTTATAAGTGAAACTATCTTATTAAATGTGAGACGATCCTAATGGAAAATATAACGTCTTATTGTAAGTGATATAAACACAGTAAGTGTAATGATACAGTCTAGTTATACGTGAAACTATCTTATTAAATGTGATGCAATCCTAATGGAAATTATAACGTCTTATTGAAGGTGATATAAACACAGTAAGTGTAATGATACAGTCTAGTTATACAAGAAACTATCTTATTAAATGTGAGACGATCCTAATGGAAATTATAACGTGTTATTGTAAGTGATATAAACAGAGTAAGTGTAATGATACAGTCTAGTTATACGTGAAACTATCTTATTAAATGTGAGACGATCCTAATGGAAATTATAACGTCTTATTGAAGGTGATATAAACATAGTAAGTGTAATGATACAGTCTAGTTATACGTGAAACTATCTTATTAAATGTGAGACGATCCTAATGGAAATTATAACGTCTTATTGAAGGTGATATAAACGTAGTAAGTGTAATGATACAGTCTAGTTATACGTGAAACTATCTTATTAAATATGAGAAGATCCTAATGGAAATTATAACGTCTTATTGAAGGTGATATAACGTAGTAAGTGTAATGATACAGTCTAGTTATACGTGAAACTATCTTAATAAATGTGAGACGATCCTAATGGAAATTATAACGTTTTATTGTAAGTGATATAAACGTAGTAAGTGTAATGATACAGTCTAGTTATACGTGAAACTATCTTATTAAATGTGAGACGATCCTAATGGAAATTATAACGTCTTATTGTAAGTGATATAAACACATTAAGTGTAATGATACAGTCTAGTTAAACGTGAAACTATCTTATTAAATGTGAGACGATCCTAATGGAAATTATAACGTCTTATTGAAGGTGATATAAACGTAGTAAGTGTAATGACACAGTCTAGTTATACGTGAAACTATCTTATTAAATGTGAGACGATCCTAATGGAAATTATAACGTCTTATTGTAAGTGATATAAACACAGTAAGTGTAATGATACAGTCTAGTTATACGTGAAACTATCTTATTAAATGTGAGACGATTCTAATGGAAATTATAACGTCTTTTTGAAGGTGATATAAACGTAGTAAGTGTAATGATACAGTCTAGTTATACGTGAAACTATCTTATTAAATGTGAGACGATCCTAATGGAAATTATAACGTCTTATTGTAAGTGATATAAACACAGTAAGTGTAATGATACAGTCTAGTTATACGTGAAACTATCTTATTAAATGTGATGCAATCCTAATGGAAATTATAACGTCTTATTGAAGGTGATATAAACACAGTAAGTGTAATGATACAGTCTAGTTATACGTGAAACTATCTTAATAAATGTGAGACGATCCTAATGGAAATTATAACGTCTTATTGTAAGTGATATAAACACAGTAAGTGTAATGATACAGTCTAGTTATACGTGAAACTATCTTATTAAATGTGAGACGATCCTAATGGAAATTATAACGTCTTATTGTAAGTGATATAAACACAGTAAGTGTAATGATACAGTCTAGTTATACGTGAAACTATCTTAATAAATGTGATGCAATCCTAATGGAAATTATAACGTCTTATTGAAGGTGATATAAACACAGTAAGTGTAATGATACAGTCTAGTTATACGTGAAATTATCTTATTAAATGTGAGACGATCCTAATGGAAATTATAACCTCTTATTGTAAGTGATATAAACACAGTAAGTGTAATGATACAGTCTAGTTATACGTAAAACTATCTTATTAAATGTGAGACGATCCTAATGGAAATTATAACGTCTTATTGAAGGTGATATAAACGTAGTAAGTGTAATGATACAGTCTAGTTATACGTGAAACTATCTTATTAAATGTGAAACGACCTAATGGAAATTATAACGTCTTATTGTAAGTGATATAAACGCAGTAAGTGTAATGATACAGTCTAGTTATACGTGAAACTATCTTATTAAATGTGAGACGATCCTAATTGAAAATATAACGTCTTATTGTAAGTGATATAAACACAGTAAGTGTAATGATACAGTCTAGTTATACGTGAAACTATCTTATTAAATGTGATGCAATCCTAATGGAAATTATAACGTCTTATTGAAGGTGATATAAACACAGTAAGTGTAATGATACAGTCTAGTTATACAAGAAACTATCTTATTAAATGTGAGACGATCCTAATGGAAATTATAACGTCTTATTGTAAGTGATATAACCAAAGTAAGTGTAATGATACAGTCTAGTTATACGTGAAACTATCTTATTAAATGTGAGACGATCCTAATGGAAATTATAACGTCTTATTGAAGGTGATATAAACATAGTAAGTGTAATGATACAGTCTAGTTATACGTGAAACTATCTTATTAAATGTGAGACGATCCTAATGGAAATTATAACGTCTTATTGAAGGTGATATAAACGTAGTAAGTGTAATGATACAGTCTAGTTATACGTGAAACTATCTTATTAAATATGAGAAGATCCTAATGGAAATTATAACGTCTTATTGAAGGTGATATAACGTAGTAAGTGTAATGATACAGTCTAGTTATACGTGAAACTATCTTATTAAATGTGAGACGATCCTAATGGAAATTATAACGTTTTATTGTAAGTGATATAAACGTAGTAAGTGTAATGATACAGTCTAGTTATACGTGAAACTATCTTATTAAATGTGAGACGATCCTAATGGAAATTATAACGTCTTATTGTAAGTGATATAAACACATTAAGTGTAATGATACAGTCTAGTTAAACGTGAAACTATCTTATTAAATGTGAGACGATCCTAATGGAAATTATAACGTCTTATTGAAGGTGATATAAACGTAGTAAGTGTAATGACACAGTCTAGTTATACGTGAAACTATCTTATTAAATGTGAGACGATCCTAATGGAAATTATAACGTCTTATTGTAAGTGATATAAACACAGTAAGTGTAATGATACAGTCTAGTTATACGTGAAACTATCTTATTAAATGTGAGACGATTCTAATGGAAATTATAACGTCTTATTGAAAGTGATATAAACGTAGTAAGTGTAATGATACAGTCTAGTTATACGTGAAACTATCTTATTAAATGTGAGACGATCCTAATGGAAATTATAACGTCTTATTGGAAGTGATATAAACACAGTAAGTGTAATGATACAGTCTAGTTATACGTGAAACTATCTTATTAAATGTGATGCAATCCTAATGGAAATTATAACGTCTTATTGAAGGTGATATAAACACAGTAAGTGTAATGATACAGTCTAGTTATACGTGAAACTATCTTAATAAATGTGAGACGATCCTAATGGAAATTATAACGTCTTATTGTAAGTGATATAAACACAGTAAGTGTAATGATACAGTCTAGTTATACGTGAAACTATCTTATTAAAAGTGAGACGATCCTAATGGAAATTATAACGTCTTATTGTAAGTGATATAAACACATTAAGTGTAATGATACAGTCTAGTTAAACGTGAAACTATCTTATTAAATGTGAGACGATCCTAATGGAAATTATAACGTCTTATTGAAGGTGATATAAACGTAGTAAGTGTAATGACACAGTCTAGTTATACGTGAAACTATCCTATTAAATGTGAGACGATCCTAATGGAAATTATAACCTCTTATTGTAAGTGATATAAACACAGTAAGTGTAATGATACAGTCTAGTTATACGTAAATCTATCGTATTAAATGTGAGACGATCCTAATGGAAATTATAAAGTCTTATTGTAAGTGATATAAACACAGTAAGTGTAATGACACAGTCTAGTTATACGTGAAACTATCTTATTAAATGTGAATCGATCCTAATGGAAATTATAACGTCTTATTGTAAGTGATATAAACACAGTAAGTGTAATGATACAGTCTAGTTATACGTGAAACTATCTTATTAAATGTGAGACGATCCTAATTGAAAATATAACGTCTTATTGTAAGTGATATAAACACAGTAAGTGTAATGATACAGTCTAGTTATACGTGAAACTATCTTATTAAATGTGATGCAATCCTAATGGAAATTATAACGTCTTATTGAAGGTGATATAAACACAGTAAGTGTAATGATACAGTCTAGTTATACAAGAAACTATCTTATTAAATGTGAGACGATCCTAATGGAAATTATAACGTCTTATTGTAAGTGATATAACCAAAGTAAGTGTAATGATACAGTCTAGTTATACGTGAAACTATCTTATTAAATGTGAGACGATCCTAATGGAAATTATAACGTCTTATTGAAGGTGATATAAACATAGTAAGGGTAATGATACAGTCTAGTTATACGTGAAACTATCTTATTAAATGTGAGACGATCCTAATGGAAATTATAACGTCTTATTGAAGGTGATATAAACACAGTAAGTGTAATGATACAGTCTAGTTATACAAGAAACTATCTTATTAAATGTGAGACGATCCTAATGGAAATTATAACGTCTTATTGAAGGTGATATAAACATAGTAAGTGTAATGATACAGTCTAGTTATACGTGAAACTATCTTATTAAATGTGAGACGATCCTAATGGAAATTATAACGTCTTATTGAAGGTGATATAAACGTAGTAAGTGTAATGATACAGTCTAGTTATACGTTAAACTATCTTATTAAATATGAGAAGATCCTAATGGAAATTATAACGTCTTATTGAAGGTGATATAACGTAGTAAGTGTAATGATACAGTCTAGTTATACGTGAAACTATCTTATTAAATGTGAGACGATCCTAATGGAAATTATAACGTCTTATTGTAAGTGATATAAACACATTAAGTGTAATGATACAGTCTAGTTAAACGTGAAACTATCTTATTAAATGTGAGACGATCCTAATGGAAATTATAACGTCTTATTGAAGGTGATATAAACGTAGTAAGTGTAATGACACAGTCTAGTTATACGTGAAACTATCTTATTAAATGTGAGACGATCCTAATGGAAATTATAACGTCTTATTGTAAGTGATATAAACACAGTAGGTGTAATGATACAGTCTATTTATACGTGAAACTATCTTATTAAATGTGAGACGATCCTAATGGAAATTATAACGTCTTATTGTAAGTGATATAAACTCAGTAAGTGTAATTATACAGTCTAGTTATACGTGAAACTATCTTATTAAATGTGAGACGATCCTAATGGAAATTATAACGTCTTATTGTAAGTGATATAAACACAGTAAGTGTAATGATACAGTCTAGTTATACGTGAAACTATCTCATTAAATGTGTGACGATCCTAATGGAAATTATAACGTCTTATTGTAAGTGATATAAACGTAGTAAGTGTAATGATACAGTCTAGTTATACGTGAAACTATCTTATTAAATGTGAGACGATCCTAATGGAAATTATAACGTCTTATTGTAAGTGATATAAACACAGTAAGTGTAATGATACATTCTAGTTATACGTGAAACTGTCTTATTAAATGTGAGAAGATCCAAATGGAAATTATAACGTCTTATTGAAGGTGATATAAACGTAGTAAGTGTAATGATACAGTCTAGTTATACGTGAAACTATCTTATTAAATGTGAGACGATCCTAATGGAAATTATAACGTCTTATTGAAGGTGATATAAACGTAGTAAGTGTAATGATACAGTCTAGTTATACGTGAAACTATCTTATTAAATGTGAGACGATCCTAATGGAAATTATAACGTCTTATTGAAGGTGATATAAACGTAGTAAGTGTAATGATACAGTCTAGTTATACGTGAAACTATCTTATTAAATGTGAGACGATCCTAATGGAAATTATAACGTCTTATTGTAAGTGATATAAACACAGTAAGTGTAATGACACAGTCTAGTTATACGTGAAACTATCTTAATAAATTGTGACACGATCCTAATGGAAATTATATCGTCTTATTGAAGGTGATATAAAAACAGTAAGTGTAATGATACAGTCTAGTTATACGTGAAACTATCTTAATAAATGTGAGACGATCCTAATGGAAATTATAACGTCTTATTGTAAGTGATATAAACACAGTAAGTGTAATGATACAGTCTAGTTATACGTGAAACTATCTTATTAAATGTGAGACGATCCTAATGGAAATTATAACGTCTTATTGTAAGTGATATAAACACAGTAAGTGTAATGATACAGTCTAGTTATACGTGAAACTTTCTTATTAAATGTGATGCAATCCTAATGGAAATTATAACGTCTTATTGAAGGTGATATAAACACAGTAAGTGTAATGATACAGTCTAGTTATACGTGAAATTATCTTATTAAATGTGAGACGATCCTAATGGAAATTATAACGTCTTATTGTAAGTTATATAAACGTAGTAAGTGTAATGATACAGTCTAGTTATACGTGAAACTATCTTATTAAATGTGAAACGATCCTAATGGAAAATATTACGTCTTATTGTAAGTGATATAAACACAGTAAGTGTAATGATACAGTCTAGATATACGTGAAACTATCTTATTAAATGTGATGCAATCCTAATGGAAATTATAACGTCTTATTGAAGGTGATATAAACATAGTAAGTGTAATGATACAGTCTAGTTATACAAGAAACTATCTTATTAAATGTGAGACGATCCTAATGGAAATTATAACGTCTTATTGTAAGTGATATAAACACAGTAAGTGTAATGATACAGTCTAGTTATACGTGAAACTATCTTAATAAATGTGAGACGATCCTAATGGAAATTATAACGTCTTATTGAAGGTGATATAAACATAGTAAGTGTAATGATACAGTCTAGTTATACGTGAAACTATCTTATTAAATGTGAGACGATCCTAATGGAAATTATAACGTCTTATTGAAGGTGATATAAACGTAGTAAGTGTAATGATACAGTCTAGTTATACGTGAAACTATCTTATTAAATATGAGAAGATCCTAATGGAAATTATAACGTCTTATTGATGGTGATATAACGTAGTAAGTGTATTGAAGGTGATATAACGTAGTAAGTGTAATGATACAGTCTAGTTATACGTGAAACTATCTTATTAAATGTGAGACGATCCTAATGGAAATTATAACGTTTTATTGTAAGTGATATAAACGTAGTAGGTGCAATGATACAGTCTAGTTATACGTGAAACTATCTTATTAAATGTGAGACGATCCTAATGGAAATTATAACGTCTTATTGTAAGTGATATAAACACATTAAGTGTAATGATACAGTCTAGTTAAACGTGAAACTATCTTATTAAATGTGAGACGATTCTAATGGAAATTATAACGTCTTCTTGAAGGTGATATAAACGTAGTAAGTGTAATGATACAGTCTAGTTATACGTGAAACTATCTTATTAAATGTGAGACGATCCTAATGGAAATTATAACGTCTTATTGTAAGTGATATAAACACAGTAAGTGTAATGATACAATCTAGTTATACGTGAAACTATCTTATTAAATGTGATGCAATCCTAATGGAAATTATAACGTCTTATTGAAGGTGATATAAACACAGTAAGTGTAATGATACAGTCTAGTTATACGTGAAACTATCTTAATAAATGTGAGACGATCCTAATGGAAATTATAACGTCTTATTGTAAGTGATATAAACACAGTAAGTGTAATGATACAGTCTAGTTATACGTGAAACTATCTTATTAAATGTGAGACGATCCTAATGGAAATTATAACGTCTTATTGTAAGTGATATAAACACAGTAAGTGTAATGATACAGTCTAGTTATACGTGAAATTATCTTATTAAATGTGAGACGATCCTAATGGAAATTATAACGTCTTATTGTAAGTGATATAAACACAGTAAGTGTAATGATACAGTCTAGTTATACGTGAAACTATCTTATTAAATGTGAGACGATCCTAATGGAAATTATAACGTCTTATTGAAGGTGATATAAACGTAGTAAGTGTAATGATACAGTCTAGTTATACGTGAAACTATCTTATTAAATGTGAAACGATCCTAATGGAAATTATAACGTCTTATTGTAAGTGATATAAACACAGTAAGTGTAATGATACAGTCTAGTTATACGTGAAACTATCTTATTAAATGTGAGACGATCCTAATTGAAAATATAACGTCTTATTGTAAGTGATATAAACACAGTAAGTGTAATGATACAGTCTAGTTATACGTGAAACTATCTTATTAAATGTGATGCAATCCTAATGGAAATTATAAAGTCTTATTGAAGGTGATATAAACACAGTAAGTGTAATGATACAGTCTAGTTATACAAGAAACTATCTTATTAAATGTGAGACGATCCTAATGGAAATTATAACGTCTTATTGTAAGTGATATAAACACAGTAAGTGTAATGATACAGTCTAGTTATACGTGAAACTATCTTATTAAATGTGAGACAATCCTAATGGAAATTATAACGTCTTATTGAAGGTGATATAAACGTAGTAAGTGTAATGATACAGTCTAGTTATACGTGAAACTATCTTATTAAATGTGAGACGATCCTAATGGAAATTATAACTTCTTATTGAAGGTGATATAAACGTAGTAAGTGTAATGATACAGTCTAGTTATACGTGAAACTATCTTATTAAATGTGAGACGATCTTAATGGAAATTATAACGTCTTATTGAAGGTGATATAAACGTAGTAAGTGTAATGATACAGTCTAGTTATACGTGAAACTATCTTATTAAATGTGAGACGATCCTAATGGAAATTATAACGTCTTATTGTAAGTGATATAAACACAGTAAGTGTAATGACACAGTCTAGTTATACGTGAAACTATCTTAATAAATTGTGACACGATCCTAATGGAAATTATATCGTCTTATTGAAGGTGATATAAACACAGTAAGTGTAATGATACAGTCTAGTTATACGTGAAACTATCTTAATAAATGTGAGACGATCCTAATGGAAATTATAACGTCTTATTGTAAGTGATATAAACACAGTAAGTGTAATGATACAGTCTAGTTATACGTGAAACTATCTTATTAAATGTGAGACGATCCTAATGGAAATTATAACGTCTTATTGTAAGTGATATAAACACAGTAAGTGTAATGATACAGTCTAGTTATACGTGAAACTATCTTATTAAATGTGAGACGATCCTAATGGAAATTATAACGTCTTATTGAAGGTGATATAAACACAGTAAGTGTAACGATACAGTCTAGTTATACGTGAAACTATCTTATTAAATGTGAGACGATCCTAATGGAAATTATAACGTCTTATTGAAGGTGATATAAACACAGTAAGTGTAATGATACAGTCTAGTTATACGTGAAATTATCTTATTAAATGTGAGACGATCCTAATGGAAATTATAACGTCTTATTGTAAGTGATATAAACACAGTAAGTGTAATGATACAGTCTAGTTATACGTGAAACTATCTTATTAAATGTGAGACGATCCTAATGGAAATTATAACGTCTTATTGAAGGTGATATAAACGTAGTAAGTGTAATGATACAGTCTAGTAATACGTGAAACTATCTTATTAAATGTGAAACGATCCTAATGGAAATTATAACGTCTTATTGTAAGTGATATAAACACAGTAAGTGTAATGATACAGTCTAGTTATACGTGAAACTATCTTATTAAATGTGAGACGATCCTAATTGAAAATATAACGTCTTATTGTAAGTGATATAAACACAGTAAGTGTAATGATACAGTCTAGTTATACGTGAAACTATCTTATTAAATGTGATGCAATCCTAATGGAAATTATAACGTCTTATTGAAGGTGATATAAACACAGTAAGTGTAATGATACAGTCTAGTTATACAAGAAACTATCTTATTAAATGTGAGACGATCCTAATGGAAATTATAACGTCTTATTGTAAGTGATATAAACACAGTAAGTGTAATGATACAGTCTAGTTATACGTGAAACTATCTTATTAAATGTGAGACGATCCTAATGGAAATTATAACGTCTTATTGAAGGTGATATAAACATAGTAAGTGTAATGATACAGTCTAGTTATACGTGAAACTATCTTATTAAATGTGAGACGATCCTAATGGAAATTATAACGTCTTATTGTAAGTGATATAAACGTAGTAAGTGTAACGATACAGTCTAGTTATACGTGAAACTATCTTATTAAATATGAGAAGATCCTAATGGAAATTATAACGTCTTATTGAAGGTGATATAACGTAGTAAGTGTAATGATACAGTCTATTTATACGTGAAACTATCTTATTAAATGTGAGACGATCCTAATGAAAATTATAACGTCTTATTGTAAGTGATATAAACACATTAAGTGTAATGATACAGTCTAGTTAAACGTGAAACTATCTTATTAAATGTGAGACGATCCTAATGGAAATTATAACGTCTTATTGAAGGTGATATAAACGTAGTAAGTGTAATGACACAGTCTAGTTATACGTGAAACTATCTTATTAAATGTGAGACGATCCTAATGGAAATTATAACGTCTTATTGTAAGTGATATAAACACAGTAGGTGTAATGATACAGTCTATTTATACGTGAAACTATCTTATTAAATGTGAGACGATCCTAATGGAAATTATAACGTCTTATTGTAAGTGATATAAACTCAGTAAGTGTAATTATACAGTCTAGTTATACGTGAAACTATCTTATTAAATGTGAGACGATCCTAATGGAAATTATAACGTCTTATTGTAAGTGATATAAACACAGTAAGTGTAATGATACAGTCTAGTTATACGTGAAACTATCTCATTAAATGTGTGACGATCCTAATGGAAATTATAACGTCTTATTGTAAGTGATATAAACGTAGTAAGTGTAATGATACAGTCTAGTTATACGTGAAACTATCTTATTAAATGTGAGACGATCCTAATGGAAATTATAACGTCTTATTGTAAGTGATATAAACACAGTAAGTGTAATGATACATTCTAGTTATACGTGAAACTGTCTTATTAAATGTGAGAAGATCCAAATGGAAATTATAACGTCTTATTGAAGGTGATATAAACGTAGTAAGTGTAATGATACAGTCTAGTTATACGTGAAACTATCTTATTAAATGTGAGACGATCCTAATGGAAATTATAACGTCTTATTGAAGGTGATATAAACGTAGTAAGTGTAATGATACAGTCTAGTTATACGTGAAACTATCTTATTAAATGTGAGACGATCTTAATGGAAATTATAACGTCTTATTGAAGGTGATATAAACGTAGTAAGTGTAATGATACAGTCTAGTTATACGTGAAACTATCTTATTAAATGTGAGACGATCCTAATGGAAATTATAACGTCTTATTGTAAGTGATATAAACACAGTAAGTGTAATAACACAGTCTAGTTATACGTGAAACTATCTTAATAAATTGTGACACGATCCTAATGGAAATTATATCGTCTTATTGAAGGTGATATAAACACAGTAAGTGTAATGATACAGTCTAGTTATACGTGAAACTATCTTAATAAATGTGAGACGATCCTAATGGAAATTATAACGTCTTATTGTAAGTGATATAAACACAGTAAGTGTAATGATACAGTCTAGTTATACGTGAAACTATCTTATTAAATGTGAGACGATCCTAATGGAAATTATAACGTCTTATTGTAAGTGATATAAACACAGTAAGTGTAATGATACAGTCTAGTTATACGTGAAACTATCTTATTAAATGTGAGACGATCCTAATGGAAATTATAACGTCTTATTGAAGGTGATATAAACATAGTAAGTGTAATGATACAGTCTAGTTATACGTGAAACTATCTTATTAAATGTGAGACGATCCTAATGGAAATTATAACGTCTTATTGTAAGTGATATAAACGTAGTAAGTGTAATGATACAGTCTAGTTATACGTGAAACTATCTTATTAAATATGAGAAGATCCTAATGGAAATTATAACGTCTTATTGAAGGTGATATAACGTAGTAAGTGTAATGATACAGTCTATTTATACGTGAAACTATCTTATTAAATGTGAGACGATCCTAATGAAAATTATAACGTCTTATTGTAAGTGATATAAACACATTAAGTGTAATGATACAGTCTAGTTAAACGTGAAACTATCTTATTAAATGTGAGACGATCCTAATGGAAATTATAACGTCTTATTGAAGGTGATATAAACGTAGTAAGTGTAATGACACAGTCTAGTTATACGTGAAACTATCTTATTAAATGTGAGACGATCCTAATGGAAATTATAACGTCTTATTGTAAGTGATATAAACACAGTAGGTGTAATGATACAGTCTATTTATACGTGAAACTATCTTATTAAATGTGAGACGATCCTAATGGAAATTATAACGTCTTATTGTAAGTGATATAAACTCAGTAAGTGTAATTATACAGTCTAGTTATACGTGAAACTATCTTATTAAATGTGAGACGATCCTAATGGAAATTATAACGTCTTATTGTAAGTGATATAAACACAGTAAGTGTAATGATACAGTCTAGTTATACGTGAAACTATCTCATTAAATGTGTGACGATCCTAATGGAAATTATAACGTCTTATTGTAAGTGATATAAACGTAGTAAGTGTAATGATACAGTCTAGTTATACGTGAAACTATCTTATTAAATGTGAGACGATCCTAATGGAAATTATAACGTCTTATTGTAAGTGATATAAACACAGTAAGTGTAATGATACATTCTAGTTATACGTGAAACTGTCTTATTAAATGTGAGAAGATCCAAATGGAAATTATAACGTCTTATTGAAGGTGATATAAACGTAGTAAGTGTAATGATACAGTCTAGTTATACGTGAAACTATCTTATTAAATGTGAGACGATCCTAATGGAAATTATAACGTCTTATTGAAGGTGATATAAACGTAGTAAGTGTAATGATACAGTCTAGTTATACGTGAAACTATCTTATTAAATGTGAGACGATCCTAATGGAAATTATAACGTCTTATTGAAGGTGATATAAACGTAGTAAGTGTAATGATACAGTCTAGTTATACGTGAAACTATCTTATTAAATGTGAGACGATCCTAATGGAAATTATAACGTCTTATTGTAAGTGATATAAACACAGTAAGTGTAATGACACAGTCTAGTTATACGTGAAACTATCTTAATAAATTGTGACACGATCCTAATGGAAATTATATCGTCTTATTGAAGGTGATATAAACACAGTAAGTGTAATGATACAGTCTAGTTATACGTGAAACTATCTTAATAAATGTGAGACGATCCTAATGGAAATTATAACGTCTTATTGTAAGTGATATAAACACAGTAAGTGTAATGATACAGTCTAGTTATACGTGAAACTATCTTATTAAATGTGAGACGATCCTAATGGAAATTATAACGTCTTATTGTAAGTGATATAAACACAGTAAGTGTAATGATACAGTCTAGTTATACGTGAAACTTTCTTATTAAATGTGATGCAATCCTAATGGAAATTATAACGTCTTATTGAAGGTGATATAAACACAGTAAGTGTAATGATACAGTCTAGTTATACGTGAAATTATCTTATTAAATGTGAGACGATCCTAATGGAAATTATAACGTCTTATTGTAAGTGATATAAACACAGTAAGTGTAATGATACAGTCTAGTTATACGTGAAACTATCTTATTAAATGTGAGACGATCCTAATGGAAATTATAACGTCTTATTGAAGGTGATATAAACGTAGTAAGTGTAATGATACAGTCTAGTTATACGTGAAACTATCTTATTAGATGTGAAACGATCCTAATGGAAATTATAACGTCTTACTGTAAGTTATATAAACGTAGTAAGTGTAATGATACAGTCTAGTTATACGTGAAACTATCTTATTAAATGTGAAACGATCCTAATGGAAAATATTACGTCTTATTGTAAGTGATATAAACACAGTAGGTGTAATGATACAGTCTAGATATACGTGAAACTATCTTATTAAATGTGATGCAATCCTAATGGAAATTATAACGTCTTATTGAAGGTGATATAAACATAGTAAGTGTAATGATACAGTCTAGTTATACAAGAAACTATCTTATTAAATGTGAGACGATCCTAATGGAAATTATAACGTCTTATTGTAAGTGATATAAACACAGTAAGTGTAATGATACAGTCTAGTTATACGTGAAACTATCTTAATAAATGTGAGACGATCCTAATGGAAATTATAACGTCTTATTGAAGGTGATATAAACATAGTAAGTGTAATGATACAGTCTAGTTATACGTGAAACTATCTTATTAAATGTGAGACGATCCTAATGGAAATTATAACGTCTTATTGAAGGTGATATAAACGTAGTAAGTGTAATGATACAGTCTAGTTATACGTGAAACTATCTTATTAAATATGAGAAGATCCTAATGGAAATTATAACGTCTTATTGATGGTGATATAACGTAGTAAGTGTATTGAAGGTGATATAACGTAGTAAGTGTAATGATACAGTCTAGTTATACGTGAAACTATCTTATTAAATGTGAGACGATCCTAATGGAAATTATAACGTTTTATTGTAAGTGATATAAACGTAGTAGGTGCAATGATACAGTCTAGTTATACGTGAAACTATCTTATTAAATGTGAGACGATCCTAATGGAAATTATAACGTCTTATTGTAAGTGATATAAACACATTAAGTGTAATGATACAGTCTAGTTAAACGTGAAACTATCTTATTAAATGTGAGACGATTCTAATGGAAATTATAACGTCTTCTTGAAGGTGATATAAACGTAGTAAGTGTAATGATACAGTCTAGTTATACGTGAAACTATCTTATTAAATGTGAGACGATCCTAATGGAAATTATAACGTCTTATTGTAAGTGATATAAACACAGTAAGTGTAATGATACAATCTAGTTATACGTGAAACTATCTTATTAAATGTGATGCAATCCTAATGGAAATTATAACGTCTTATTGAAGGTGATATAAACACAGTAAGTGTAATGATACAGTCTAGTTATACGTGAAACTATCTTAATAAATGTGAGACGATCCTAATGGAAATTATAACGTCTTATTGTAAGTGATATAAACACAGTAAGTGTAATGATACAGTCTAGTTATACGTGAAACTATCTTATTAAATGTGAGACGATCCTAATGGAAATTATAACGTCTTATTGTAAGTGATATAAACACAGTAAGTGTAATGATACAGTCTAGTTATACGTGAAATTATCTTATTAAATGTGAGACGATCCTAATGGAAATTATAACGTCTTATTGTAAGTGATATAAACACAGTAAGTGTAATGATACAGTCTAGTTATACGTGAAACTATCTTATTAAATGTGAGACGATCCTAATGGAAATTATAACGTCTTATTGAAGGTGATATAAACGTAGTAAGTGTAATGATACAGTCTAGTTATACGTGAAACTATCTTATTAAATGTGAAACGATCCTAATGGAAATTATAACGTCTTATTGTAAGTGATATAAACACAGTAAGTGTAATGATACAGTCTAGTTATACGTGAAACTATCTTATTAAATGTGAGACGATCCTAATTGAAAATATAACGTCTTATTGTAAGTGATATAAACACAGTAAGTGTAATGATACAGTCTAGTTATACGTGAAACTATCTTATTAAATGTGATGCAATCCTAATGGAAATTATAACGTCTTATTGAAGGTGATATAAACACAGTAAGTGTAATGATACAGTCTAGTTATACAAGAAACTATCTTATTAAATGTGAGACGATCCTAATGGAAATTATAACGTCTTATTGTAAGTGATATAAACACAGTAAGTGTAATGATACAGTCTAGTTATACGTGAAACTATCTTATTAAATGTGAGACAATCCTAATGGAAATTATAACGTCTTATTGAAGGTGATATAAACATAGTAATTGTAATGATACAGTCTAGTTATACGTGAAACTATCTTATTAAATGTGAAACGATCCTAATGGAAAATATAACGTCTTATTGTAAGTGATATAATCACAGTAAGTGTAATGATACAGTCTAGTTATACGTGAAACTATCTTATTAAATGTGATGCAATCCTAATGGAAATTATAACGTCTTATTGAAGGTGATATAACGTAGTAAGTGTAATGATACAGTCTAGTTATACGTGAAACTATCTTATTAAATGGGAGACGATTCTAATGGAAATTATAACGTCTTATTGAAGGTGATATAAACGTAATAAGTGTAATGATACAGTCTAGTTATACGTGAAACTATCTTATTAAATGTGAGACGATCCTAATGGAAATTATAACGTCTTATTGTAAGTGATATAAACGCAGTAAGTGTAATGATACAGTCTAGTTATACGTGAAACTATCTTATTAAATGTGATGCAATCCTAATGGAAATTATAACGTCTTATTGAAGGTGATATAAACACAGTAAGTGTAATGATACAGTCTAGTTATACGTGAAACTATCTTAATAAATGTGAGACGATCCTAATGGAAATTATAACGTCTTATTGTGAGTGATATAAACACAGTAAGTGTAATGATACAGTCTAGTTATACGTGAAACTATCTTATTAAATGTGAGACGATCCTAATGGAAATTATAACGTCTTATTGTAAGTGATATAAACACAGTAAGTGTAACGATACAGTCTAGTTATACGTGAAACTATCTTATTAAATGTGATGCAATCCTAATGGAAATTATAACGTCTTATTGAAGGTGATATAAACACAGTAAGTGTAATGATACAGTCTAGTTATACGTGAAATTTTCTTATTAAATGTGAGACGATCCTAATGGAAATTATAACGTCTTATTGTAAGTGATATAAACACAGTAAGTGTAATGATACAGTCTAGTTATACGTGAAACTATCTTATTAAATGTGAGACGATCCTAATGGAAATTATAACGTCTTATTGAAGGTGATATAAACGTAGTAAGTGTAATGATACAGTCTAGTAATACGTGAAACTATCTTATTAAATGTGAAACGATCCTAATGGAAATTATAACGTCTTATTGTAAGTGATATAAACACAGTAAGTGTAATGATACAGTCTAGTTATACGTGAAACTATCTTATTAAATGTGAGACGATCCTAATTGAAAATATAACGTCTTATTGTAAGTGATATAAACACAGTAAGTGTAATGATACAGTCTAGTTATACGTGAAACTATCTTATTAAATGTGATGCAATCCTAATGGAAATTATAACGTCTTATTGAAGGTGATATAAACACAGTAAGTGTAATGATACAGTCTAGTTATACAAGAAACTATCTTATTAAATGTGAGACGATCCTAATGGAAATTATAACGTCTTATTGTAAGTGATATAAACACAGTAAGTGTAATGATACAGTCTAGTTATACGTGAAACTATCTTATTAAATGTGAGACGATCCTAATGGAAATTATAACGTCTTATTGAAGGTGATATAAACATAGTAAGTGTAATGATACAGTCTAGTTATACGTGAAACTATCTTATTAAATGTGAGACGATCCTAATGGAAATTATAACGTCTTATTGTAAGTGATATAAACGTAGTAAGTGTAATGATACAGTCTAGTTATACGTGAAACTATCTTATTAAATATGAGAAGATCCTAATGGAAATTATAACGTCTTATTGAAGGTGATATAACGTAGTAAGTGTAATGATACAGTCTATTTATACGTGAAACTATCTTATTAAATGTGAGACGATCCTAATGAAAATTATAACGTCTTATTGTAAGTGATATAAACTCAGTAAGTGTAATGATACAGTCTAGTTATACGTGAAACTATCTTATTAAATGTGAGACGATCCTAATGGAAATTATAACGTCTTATTGTAAGTGATATAAACACAGTAAGTGTAATGATACAGTCTAGTTATACGTGAAACTATCTCATTAAATGTGTGACGATCCTAATGGAAATTATAACGTCTTATTGTAAGTGATATAAACGTAGTAAGTGTAATGATACAGTCTAGTTATACGTGAAACTATCTTATTAAATGTGAGACGATCCTAATGGAAATTATAACGTCTTATTGTAAGTGATATAAACACAGTAAGTGTAATGATACAGTCTAGTTATACGTGAAACTGTCTTATTAAATGTGAGAAGATCCTAATGGAAATTATAACGTCTTATTGAAGGTGATATAAACGTAGTAAGTGTAATGATACAGTCTAGTTATACGTGAAACTATCTTATTAAATGTGAGACGTTCCTAATGGAAATTATAACGTCTTATTGAAGGTGATATAAACGTAGTAAGTGTAATGATACAGTCTAGTTATACGTGAAACTATCTTATTAAATGTGAGACGATCCTAATGGAAATTATAACGTCTTATTGAAGGTGATACAAACGTAGTAAGTGTAATGATACAGTCTAGTTATACGTGAAACTATCTTATTAAATCTGAGACGATCCTAATGGAAATTATAACGTCTTATTGTAAGTGATTTAAACACAGTAAGTGTAATGACACAGTCTAGTTATACGTGAAACTATCTTAATAAATTGTGACACGATCCTAATGGAAATTATAACGTCTTATTGTAAGTGATATAAACACAGTAAGTGTAATGATACAGTCTAGTTATACGTTAAACTATCTTATTAAATGTGAGACGATCCTAATGGAAATTATAACGTCTTATTGTAAGTGATATAAACGTAGTAAGTGTAATGATACAGTCTAGTTATACGTGAAACTATCTTATTAAATTCGAGACGATCCTAATGGAAATTATAACGTCTTATTGTAAGTGATATAAACACAGTAAGTGTAATGATACAGTCTAGTTATACGTGAAACTGTCTTATTAAATGTGAGAAGATCCTAATGGAAATTATAACGTCTTATTGAAGGTGATATAAACGTAGTAAGTGTAATGATAAAGTCTAGTTATACGTGAAACTATCTTATTAAATGTGAGACGATCCTAATGGAAATTATAACGTCTTATTGAAGGTGATATAAACGTAGTAAGTGTAATGATACAGTCTAGTTATACGTGAAACTATCTTATTAAATGTGAGACGATCCTAATGGAAATTATAACGTCTTATTGAAGGTGATATAAACGTAGTAAGTGTAATGATACAGTCTAGTTATACGTAAAACTATCTTATTAAATGTGAGACGATCTTAATGGAAATTATAACGTCTTATTGAAGGTGATATAAACGTAGTAAGTGTAATGATACAGTCTAGTTATACAAACATGGACGGTGTAATCATTCAGTCCAGCTATACGTGATGCAATCTCATTATGTGTGTGACACGATCCTAATGGAAACTATAACTTCTTATTGTAAGGGATACAAACATAGAAGGTGTAATCATTCAGTCCAGCTATACGTGATGCAATCTCATTATGTGTGTGACACGATCCTAATGGAAACTATAACGTCTTATTATAAGGGATATAACATAGAAGGTGTAATCATTCAGTCCAGATATACGTGATGCAATCTGATTATGTGTGTGACACGATAATAATGGAAACTATAACGTCTTATTGAAGGTGATATAAACGTAGTAAGTGTAATGATATAGTCTAGTTATACGTGAAACTATCTTATTAAATGTGGGACGATCCTAAAGGAAATTATAACGTCTTATTGAAGGTGATATAAACGTAGTAAGTGTAATGATACAGTCTAGTTATACGTGAAACTATCTTAGTAAATGTGAGACGATCCTAATGGAAATTATAACGTGTTATTGAAGGTGATTAAACGTAGTAAGTGTAATGATACAGTCTAGTTATACGTGAAACTATCTTATAAAATGTGAGACGATCCTAATGGAAATTACAACGTCTTATTGAAGGTGATATAAACGTAGTAAGTGTAATGATACAGTCTAGTTATACGTGAAAAAATCTTATTAAATGTGAGACGATCCTAATGGAAATTATAACGTCTTATTGTAAGTGATATAAACACAGTAAGTGTAATGATACAGCCTAGTTATACGTGAAACTATCTTATTAAATGTGAGACGATCCTAATGGAAATTATAACTTCTTATTGAAGGTGAAATAAACGTAGTAAGTGTAATGATACAGTCTAGTTATACGTGAAACTATCTTATTAAATGTGAGAAGATCCTAATGGAAATTATAACGTCTTATTGTAAGTGATATAAACACAGTAAGTGTAATGATACAGTCTAGTTATACGTGAAACTATCTTATTAAATGTGATGCAATCCCAATGGAAATTATAACGTCTTATTGAAGGTGATGTAAACACAGTAAGTGTAATGATACAGTCTAGTTATACGTGAAACTATCTTATTAAAAGTGAGACGATCCTAATGGAAATTATAACGTTTTATTGTAAGTGATATAAACGTAGTAGGTGTAATGATACAGTCTAGTTATCCGTGAAACTATCTTATTAAATGTGAGACGATCCTAATGGAAATTATAACGTCTAATTGAAGGTGATATAAACGTAGTAAGTGTAATGACACAGTCTAGTTGTACGTGAAACTATCTTATTAAATGTGAGACGATCCTAATGGAAATTATAACGTCTTATTGTAAGTGATATAAACACAGTAAGTGTAATGATACAGTCTAGTTATACGTGAAACTATCTTAATAAATGTGAGACGATCCTAATGGAAATTATAAAGTCTTATTGTAAGTGATATAAACACAGTAAGTGTAATGATACAGTCTAGTTATACGTGAAACTATCTTAATAAATGTGAGACGATCCTAATGGAAATTATAACGTCTTATAGTAAGTGATATAAACGTAGTAAGTGTAATGATACAGTCTAGTTATACGTGAAACTATCTTATTAAATATGAGACGATCCTAATGGAAATTATAACGTCTTATTGTAATAGATACAAACATAGAACGTGTAATCATTCAGGCCAGCTATACGTGATGCAATCTCATTATGTGTATGACACGATCCTAATGGAAACTATAACGTCTTATTGTAAGGGATACAAACATGGACGGTGTAATCGTACAGTCCATATATACGTGATGCAATCTCATTATGTGTGTGACACGATCCTAATGGAAACTATAACGTCTTATTGTAAGGGATACAAACATGGACGGTGTAATCGTACAGTCCAGATATACGTGATGCAATCTCATTATGTGTGTGACACGATCCTAATGGAAACTATAACTTCTTATTGTAAGGGATACAAACATAGAAGGTGTAATCATTCAGTCCAGCTATACGTGATGCAATCTTATTATGTGTGTGACACGATCCTAATGGAAACTATAACAACTTATTATAAGGGATATAACATAGAAGGTGTAATCATTCAGTCCAGATATACGTGATGCAATCTGATTATGTGTGTGACACGATAATAATGGAAACTATAACGTCTTATTGAAGGTGATATAAACGTAGTAAGTGTAATGATATAGTCTAGTTATACGTGAAACTATCTTATTAAATGTGGGACGACCCTAAAGGAAATTATAACGTCTTATTGAAGGTGATATAAACGTAGTAAGTGTAATGATACAGTCTAGTTATACGTGAAACTATCTTATTAAATGGGAGACGATCCTAATGGAAATTATAACGTTTTATTGTAAGTGATATAAATGTAGTAAGTGTAATGACACAGTCTAGTTAAACGTGAAACTATCTTATTAAATGTGAGACGATCCTAATGGAAATTATAACGTCTTATTGAAGGTGATATAAACGTAGTAAGTGTAATGATACAGTCTAGTTATACGTGAAACTATCTTATTAAAAGTGAGACGATCCTAATTGAAATTATAACGTCTTATTGAAGGTGATATAAACGTAGTAAGTGTAATGATACAGTCTAGTTATACGTGAAACTATATTATTAAATGTGAGACGATCCTAATGGAATTTATAACGTCTTATTGTGAGTGATATAAACACAGTAAGTGTAATGATACAGTCTAGTTATACGTGAAACTATCTTATTAAATGTGAGACGATCCTAATGGAAATTATAACGTCTTATTGTAAGTGATATAAACACAGTAAGTGTAACGATACAGTCTAGTTATACGTGAAACTATCTTATTAAATGTGATGCAATCCTAATGGAAATTATAACGTCTTATTGAAGGTGATATAAACACAGTAAGTGTAATGATACAGTCTAGTTATACGTGAAATTATCTTATTAAATGTGAGACGATCCTAATGGAAATTATAACGTCTTATTGTAAGTGATATAAACACAGTAAGTGTAATGATACAGTCTAGTTATACGTGAAACTATCTTATTAAATGTGAGACGATCCTAATGGAAATTATAACGTCTTATTGAAGGTGATATAAACGTAGTAAGTGTAATTATACAGTCTAGTAATACGTGAAACTATCTTATTAAATGTGAAACGATCCTAATGGAAATTATAACGTCTTATTGTAAGTGATATAAACACAGTAAGTGTAATGATACAGTCTAGTTATACGTGAAACTATCTTATTAAATGTGAGACGATCCTAATTGAAAATATAACGTCTTATTGTAAGTGATATAAACACAGTAAGTGTAATGATACAGTCTAGTTATACGTGAAACTATCTTATTAAATGTGATGCAATCCTAATGGAAATTATAACGTCTTATTGAAGGTGATATAAACACAGTAAGTGTAATGATACAGTCTAGTTATACAAGAAACTATCTTATTAAATGTGAGACGATCCTAATGGAAATTATAACGTCTTATTGTAAGTGATATAAACACAGTAAGTGTAATGATACAGTCTAGTTATACGTGAAACTATCTTATTAAATGTGAGACGATCCTAATGGAAATTATAACGTCTAATTGAAGGTGATATAAACGTAGTAAGTGTAATGACACAGTCTAGTTGTACGTGAAACTATCTTATTAAATGTGAGACGATCCTAATGGAAATTATAACGTCTTATTGTAAGTGATATAAACACAGTAAGTGTAATGATACAGTCTAGTTATACGTGAAACTATCTTAATAAATGTGAGACGATCCTAATGGAAATTATAACGTCTTATTGTAAGTGATATAAACACAGTAAGTGTAATGATACAGTCTAGTTATACGTGAAACTATCTTAATAAATGTGAGACGATCCTAATGGAAATTATAACGTCTTATAGTAAGTGATATAAACGTAGTAAGTGTAATGATACAGTCTAGTTATACGTGAAACTATCTTATTAAATATGAGACGATCCTAATGGAAATTATAACGTCTTATTGTAATAGATACAAACATAGAACGTGTAATCATTCAGGCCAGCTATACGTGATGCAATCTCATTATGTGTATGACACGATCCTAATGGAAACTATAACGTCTTATTGTAAGGGATACAAACATGGACGGTGTAATCGTACAGTCCATATATACGTGATGCAATCTCATTATGTGTGTGACACGATCCTAATGGAAACTATAACGTCTTATTGTAAGGGATACAAACATGGACGGTGTAATCGTACAGTCCAGATATACGTGATGCAATCTCATTATGTGTGTGACACGATCCTAATGGAAACTATAACTTCTTATTGTAAGGGATACAAACATAGAAGGTGTAATCATTCAGTCCAGCTATACGTGATGCAATCTTATTATGTGTGTGACACGATCCTAATGGAAACTATAACAACTTATTATAAGGGATATAACATAGAAGGTGTAATCATTCAGTCCAGATATACGTGATGCAATCTGATTATGTGTGTGACACGATAATAATGGAAACTATAACGTCTTATTGAAGGTGATATAAACGTAGTAAGTGTAATGATATAGTCTAGTTATACGTGAAACTATCTTATTAAATGTGGGACGACCCTAAAGGAAATTATAACGTCTTATTGAAGGTGATATAAACGTAGTAAGTGTAATGATACAGTCTAGTTATACGTGAAACTATCTTATTAAATGGGAGACGATCCTAATGGAAATTATAACGTTTTATTGTAAGTGATATAAATGTAGTAAGTGTAATGACACAGTCTAGTTAAACGTGAAACTATCTTATTAAATGTGAGACGATCCTAATGGAAATTATAACGTCTTATTGAAGGTGATATAAACGTAGTAAGTGTAATGTGATACAGTCTAGTTATACGTGAAACTATCTTATTAAAAGTGAGACGATCCTAATTGAAATTATAACGTCTTATTGAAGGTGATATAAACGTAGTAAGTGTAATGATACAGTCTAGTTATACGTGAAACTATATTATTAAATGTGAGACGATCCTAATGGAATTTATAACGTCTTATTGTGAGTGATATAAACACAGTAAGTGTAATGATACAGTCTAGTTATACGTGAAACTATCTTATTAAATGTGAGACGATCCTAATGGAAATTATAACGTCTTATTGTAAGTGATATAAACACAGTAAGTGTAACGATACAGTCTAGTTATACGTGAAACTATCTTATTAAATGTGATGCAATCCTAATGGAAATTATAACGTCTTATTGAAGGTGATATGAACACAGTAAGTGTAATGATACAGTCTAGTTATACGTGAAATTATCTTATTAAATGTGAGACGATCCTAATGGAAATTATAACGTCTTATTGTAAGTGATATAAACACAGTAAGTGTAATGATACAGTCTAGTTATACGTGAAACTATCTTATTAAATGTGAGACGATCCTAATGGAAATTATAACGTCTTATTGAAGGTGATATAAACGTAGTAAGTGTAATTATACAGTCTAGTAATACGTGAAACTATCTTATTAAATGTGAAACGATCCTAATGGAAATTATAACGTCTTATTGTAAGTGATATAAACACAGTAAGTGTAATGATACAGTCTAGTTATACGTGAAACTATCTTATTAAATGTGAGACGATCCTAATTGAAAATATAATGTCTTATTGTAAGTGATATAAACACAGTAAGTGTAATGATACAGTCTAGTTATACGTGAAACTATCTTATTAAATGTGATGCAATCCTAATGGAAATTATAACGTCTTATTGAAGGTGATATAAACACAGTAAGTGTAATGATACAGTCTAGTTATACAAGAAACTATCTTATTAAATGTGAGACGATCCTAATGGAAATTATAACGTCTTATTGTAAGTGATATAAACACAGTAAGTGTAATGATACAGTCTAGTTATACGTGAAACTATCTTATTAAATGTGAGACGATCCTAATGGAAATTATAACGTCTTATTGAAGGTGATATAAACATAGTAAGTGTAATGATACAGTCTAGTTATACGTGAAACTATCTTATTAAATGTGAAACGATCCTAATGGAAATTATAACGTCTTATTGTAAGTGATATAAACGTAGTAAGTGTAATGATACAGTCTAGTTATACGTGAAACTATCTTATTAAATATGAGAAGATCCTAATGGAAATTATAACGTCTTATTGAAGGTGATATAACGTAGTAAGTGTAATGATACAGTCTATTTATACGTGAAACTATCTTATTAAATGTGAGACGATCCTAATGAAAATTATAACGTCTTATTGTAAGTGATATAAACACATTAAGTGTAATGATACAGTCTAGTTAAACGTGAAACTATCTTATTAAATGTGAGACGATCCTAATGGAAATTATAACGTCTTATTGTAAGTGATATAAACACAGTAGGTGTAATGATACAGTCTATTTATACGTGAAACTATCTTAATAAATGTGAGACGATCCTAATGGAAATTATAACGTCTTATTGTAAGTGATATAAACTCAGTAAGTGTAATTATACAGTCTAGTTATACGTGAAACTATCTTATTAAATGTGAGACGATCCTAATGGAAATTATAACGTCTTATTGTAAGTGATATAAACACAGTAGGTGTAATGATACAGTCTATTTATACGTGAAACTATCTTAATAAATGTGAGACGATCCTAATGGAAATTATAACGTCTTATTGTAAGTGATATAAACTCAGTAAGTGTAATTATACAGTCTAGTTATACGTGAAACTATCTTATTAAATGTGAGACGATCCTAATGGAAATTATAACGTCTTATTGTAAGTGATATAAACACAGTAAGTGTAATGATACAGTCTAGTTATACGTGAAACTATCTCATTAAATGTGTGACGATCCTAATGGAAATTATAACGTCTTATTGTAAGTGATATAAACGTAGTAAGTGTAATGATACAGTCTAGTTATACGTGAAACTATCTTATTAAATGTGAGACGATCCTAATGGAAATTATAACGTCTTATTGTAAGTGATATAAACACAGTAAGTGTAATGATACATTCTAGTTATACGTGAAACTGTCTTATTAAATGTGAGAAGATCCAAATGGAAATTATAACGTCTTATTGAAGGTGATATAAACGTAGTAAGTGTAATGATACAGTCTAGTTATACGTGAAACTATCTTATTAAATGTGAGACGATCCTAATGGAAATTATAACGTCTTATTGAAGGTGATATAAACGTAGTAAGTGTAATGATACAGTCTAGTTATACGTGAAACTATCTTATTAAATGTGAGACGATCCTAATGGAAATTATAACGTCTTATTGAAGGTGATATAAACGTAGTAAGTGTAATGATACAGTCTAGTTATACGTGAAACTATCTTATTAAATGTGAGACGATCCTAATGGAAATTATAACGTCTTATTGTAAGTGATATAAACACAGTAAGTGTAATGACACAGTCTAGTTATACGTGAAACTATCTTAATAAATTGTGACACGATCCTAATGGAAATTATATCGTCTTATTGAAGGTGATATAAACACAGTAAGTGTAATGATACAGTCTAGTTATACGTGAAACTATCTTAATAAATGTGAGACGATCCTAATGGAAATTATAACGTCTTATTGTAAGTGATATAAACACAGTAAGTGTAATGATACAGTCTAGTTATACGTGAAACTATCTTATTAAATGTGAGACGATCCTAATGGAAATTATAACGTCTTATTGTAAGTGATATAAACACAGTAAGTGTAATGATACAGTCTAGTTATACGTGAAACTTTCTTATTAAATGTGATGCAATCCTAATGGAAATTATAACGTCTTATTGAAGGTGATATAAACACAGTAAGTGTAATGATACAGTCTAGTTATACGTGAAATTATCTTATTAAATGTGAGACGATCCTAATGGAAATTATAACGTCTTATTGTAAGTGATATAAACACAGTAAGTGTAATGATACAGTCTAGTTATACGTGAAACTATCTTATTAAATGTGAGACGATCCTAATGGAAATTATAACGTCTTATTGAAGGTGATATAAACGTAGTAAGTGTAATGATACAGTCTAGTTATACGTGAAACTATCTTATTAAATGTGAAACGATCCTAATGGAAATTATAACGTCTTATTGTAAGTTATATAAACGTAGTAAGTGTAATGATACAGTCTAGTTATACGTGAAACTATCTTATTAAATGTGAAACGATCCTAATGGAAAATATTACGTCTTATTGTAAGTGATATAAACACAGTAAGTGTAATGATACAGTCTAGATATACGTGAAACTACCTTATTAAATGTGATGCAATCCTAATGGAAATTATAACGTCTTATTGAAGGTGATATAAACATAGTAAGTGTAATGATACAGTCTAGTTATACAAGAAACTATCTTATTAAATATGAGACGATCCTAATGGAAATTATAACGTCTTATTGTAAGTGATATAAACACAGTAAGTGTAATGATACAGTCTAGTTATACGTGAAACTATCTTAATAAATGTGAGACGATCCTAATGGAAATTATAACGTCTTATTGAAGGTGATATAAACATAGTAAGTGTAATGATACAGTCTAGTTATACGTGAAACTATCTTATTAAATGTGAGACGATCCTAATGGAAATTATAACGTCTTATTGAAGGTGATATAAACGTAGTAAGTGTAATGATACAGTCTAGTTATACGTGAAACTATCTTATTAAATATGAGAAGATCCTAATGGAAATTATAACGTCTTATTGATGGTGATATAACGTAGTAAGTGTATTGAAGGTGATATAACGTAGTAAGTGTAATGATACAGTCTAGTTATACGTGAAACTATCTTATTAAATGTGAGACGATCCTAATGGAAATTATAACGTTTTATTGTAAGTGATATAAACGTAGTAGGTGCAATGATACAGTCTAGTTATACGTGAAACTATCTTATTAAATGTGAGACGATCCTAATGGAAATTATAACGTCTTATTGTAAGTGATATAAACACATTAAGTGTAATGATACAGTCTAGTTAAACGTGAAACTATCTTATTAAATGTGAGACGATTCTAATGGAAATTATAACGTCTTCTTGAAGGTGATATAAACGTAGTAAGTGTAATGATACAGTCTAGTTATACGTGAAATTATCTTATTAAATGTGAGACGATCCTAATGGAAATTATAACGTCTTATTGTAAGTGATATAAACACAGTAAGTGTAATGATACAATCTAGTTATACGTGAAACTATCTTATTAAATGTGATGCAATCCTAATGGAAATTATAACGTCTTATTGAAGGTGATATAAACACAGTAAGTGTAATGATACAGTCTAGTTATACGTGAAACTATCTTAATAAATGTGAGACGATCCTAATGGAAATTATAACGTCTTATTGTAAGTGATATAAACACAGTAAGTGTAATGATACAGTCTAGTTATACGTGAAACTATCTTATTAAATGTGAGACGATCCTAATGGAAATTATAACGTCTTATTGTAAGTGATATAAACACAGTAAGTGTAATGATACAGTCTAGTTATACGTGAAATTATCTTATTAAATGTGAGACGATCCTAATGGAAATTATAACGTCTTATTGTAAGTGATATAAACACAGTAAGTGTAATGATACAGTCTAGTTATACGTGAAACTATCTTATTAAATGTGAGACGATCCTAATGGAAATTATAACGTCTTATTGAAGGTGATATAAACGTAGTAAGTGTAATGATACAGTCTAGTTATACGTGAAACTATCTTATTAAATGTGAAACGATCCTAATGGAAATTATAACGTCTTATTGTAAGTGATATAAACACAGTAAGTGTAATGATACAGTCTAGTTATACGTGAAACTATCTTATTAAATGTGAGACGATCCTAATTGAAAATATAACGTCTTATTGTAAGTGATATAAACACAGTAAGTGTAATGATACAGTCTAGTTATACGTGAAACTATCTTATTAAATGTGATGCAATCCTAATGGAAATTATAACGTCTTATTGAAGGTGATATAAACACAGTAAGTGTAATGATACAGTCTAGTTATACAAGAAACTATCTTATTAAATGTGAGACGATCCTAATGGAAATTATAACGTCTTATTGTAAGTGATATAAACACAGTAAGTGTAATGATACAGTCTAGTTATACGTGAAACTATCTTATTAAATGTGAGACAATCCTAATGGAAATTATAACGTCTTATTGAAGGTGATATAAACATAGTAATTGTAATGATACAGTCTAGTTATACGTGAAACTATCTTATTAAATGTGAAACGATCCTAATGGAAAATATAACGTCTTATTGTAAGTGATATAATCACAGTAAGTGTAATGATACAGTCTAGTTATACGTGAAACTATCTTATTAAATGTGATGCAATCCTAATGGAAATTATAACGTCTTATTGAAGGTGATATAACGTAGTAAGTGTAATGATACAGTCTAGTTATACGTGAAACTATCTTATTAAATGGGAGACGATTCTAATGGAAATTATAACGTCTTATTGAAGGTGATATAAACGTAATAAGTGTAATGATACAGTCTAGTTATACGTGAAACTATCTTATTAAATGTGAGACGATCCTAATGGAAATTATAACGTCTTATTGTAAGTGATATAAACGCAGTAAGTGTAATGATACAGTCTAGTTATACGTGAAACTATCTTATTAAATGTGATGCAATCCTAATGGAAATTATAACGTCTTATTGAAGGTGATATAAACACAGTAAGTGTAATGATACAGTCTAGTTATACGTGAAACTATCTTAATAAATGTGAGACGATCCTAATGGAAATTATAACGTCTTATTGTGAGTGATATAAACACAGTAAGTGTAATGATACAGTCTAGTTATACGTGAAACTATCTTATTAAATGTGAGACGATCCTAATGGAAATTATAACGTCTTATTGTAAGTGATATAAACACAGTAAGTGTAACGATACAGTCTAGTTATACGTGAAACTATCTTATTAAATGTGATGCAATCCTAATGGAAATTATAACGTCTTATTGAAGGTGATATAAACACAGTAAGTGTAATGATACAGTCTAGTTATACGTGAAATTATCTTATTAAATGTGAGACGATCCTAATGGAAATTATAACGTCTTATTGTAAGTGATATAAACACAGTAAGTGTAATGATACAGTCTAGTTTACGTGAAACTATCTTATTAAATGTGAGACGATCCTAATGGAAATTATAACGTCTTATTGAAGGTGATATAAACGTAGTAAGTGTAATGATACAGTCTAGTAATACGTGAAACTATCTTATTAAATGTGAAACGATCCTAATGGAAATTATAACGTCTTATTGTAAGTGATATAAACACAGTAAGTGTAATGATACAGTCTAGTTATACGTGAAACTATCTTATTAAATGTGAGACGATCCTAATTGAAAATATAACGTCTTATTGTAAGTGATATAAACACAGTAAGTGTAATGATACAGTCTAGTTATACGTGAAACTATCTTATTAAATGTGATGCAATCCTAATGGAAATTATAACGTCTTATTGAAGGTGATATAAACACAGTAAGTGTAATGATACAGTCTAGTTATACAAGAAACTATCTTATTAAATGTGAGACGATCCTAATGGAAATTATAACGTCTTATTGTAAGTGATATAAACACAGTAAGTGTAATGATACAGTCTAGTTATACGTGAAACTATCTTATTAAATGTGAGACGATCCTAATGGAAATTATAACGTCTTATTGAAGGTGATATAAACATAGTAAGTGTAATGATACAGTCTAGTTATACGTGAAACTATCTTATTAAATGTGAGACGATCCTAATGGAAATTATAACGTCTTATTGTAAGTGATATAAACGTAGTAAGTGTAATGATACAGTCTAGTTATACGTGAAACTATCTTATTAAATATGAGAAGATCCTAATGGAAATTATAACGTCTTATTGAAGGTGATATAACGTAGTAAGTGTAATGATACAGTCTATTTATACGTGAAACTATCTTATTAAATGTGAGACGATCCTAATGAAAATTATAACGTCTTATTGTAAGTGATATAAACTCAGTAAGTGTAATGATACAGTCTAGTTATACGTGAAACTATCTTATTAAATGTGAGACGATCCTAATGGAAATTATAACGTCTTATTGTAAGTGATATAAACACAGTAAGTGTAATGATACAGTCTAGTTATACGTGAAACTATCTCATTAAATGTGTGACGATCCTAATGGAAATTATAACGTCTTATTGTAAGTGATATAAACGTAGTAGGTGTAATGATACAGTCTAGTTATACGTGAAACTATCTTATTAAATGTGAGACGATCCTAATGGAAATTATAACGTCTTATTGTAAGTGATATAAACACAGTAAGTGTAATGATACAGTCTAGTTATACGTGAAACTGTCTTATTAAATGTGAGAAGATCCTAATGGAAATTATAACGTCTTATTGAAGGTGATATAAACGTAGTAAGTGTAATGATACAGTCTAGTTATACGTGAAACTATCTTATTAAATGTGAGACGTTCCTAATGGAAATTATAACGTCTTATTGAAGGTGATATAAACGTAGTAAGTGTAATGATACAGTCTAGTTATACGTGAAACTATCTTATTAAATGTGAGACGATCCTAATGGAAATTATAACGTCTTATTGAAGGTGATATAAACGTAGTAAGTGTAATGATACAGTCTAGTTATACGTGAAACTATCTTATTAAATGTGAGACGATCCTAATGGAAATTATAACGTCTTATTGTAAGTGATTTAAACACAGTAAGTGTAATGACACAGTCTAGTTATACGTGAAACTATCTTAATAAATTGTGACACGATCCTAATGGAAATTATAACGTCTTATTGTAAGTGATATAAACACAGTAAGTGTAATGATACAGTCTAGTTATACGTTAAACTATCTTATTAAATGTGAGACGATCCTAATGGAAATTATAACGTCTTATTGTAAGTGATATAAACGTAGTAAGTGTAATGATACAGTCTAGTTATACGTGAAACTATCTTATTAAATTCGAGACGATCCTAATGGAAATTATAACGTCTTATTGTAAGTGATATAAACACAGTAAGTGTAATGATACAGTCTAGTTATACGTGAAACTGTCTTATTAAATGTGAGAAGATCCTAATGGAAATTATAACGTCTTATTGAAGGTGATATAAACGTAGTAAGTGTAATGATAAAGTCTAGTTATACGTGAAACTATCTTATTAAATGTGAGACGATCCTAATGGAAATTATAACGTCTTATTGAAGGTGATATAAACGTAGTAAGTGTAATGATACAGTCTAGTTATACGTGAAACTATCTTATTAAATGTGAGACGATCCTAATGGAAATTATAACGTCTTATTGAAGGTGATATAAACGTAGTAAGTGTAATGATACAGTCTAGTTATACGTAAAACTATCTTATTAAATGTGAGACGATCTTAATGGAAATTATAACGTCTTATTGAAGGTGATATAAACGTAGTAAGTGTAATGATACAGTCTAGTTATACAAACATGGACGGTGTAATCATTCAGTCCAGCTATACGTGATGCAATCTCATTATGTGTGTGACACGATCCTAATGGAAACTATAACTTCTTATTGTAAGGGATACAAACATAGAAGGTGTAATCATTCAGTCCAGCTATACGTGATGCAATCTCATTATGTGTGTGACACGATCCTAATGGAAACTATAACGTCTTATTATAAGGGATATAACATAGAAGGTGTAATCATTCAGTCCAGATATACGTGATGCAATCTGATTATGTGTGTGACACGATAATAATGGAAACTATAACGTCTTATTGAAGGTGATATAAACGTAGTAAGTGTAATGATATAGTCTAGTTATACGTGAAACTATCTTATTAAATGTGGGACGATCCTAAAGGAAATTATAACGTCTTATTGAAGGTGATATAAACGTAGTAAGTGTAATGATACAGTCTAGTTATACGTGAAACTATCTTAGTAAATGTGAGACGATCCTAATGGAAATTATAACGTGTTATTGAAGGTGATTAAACGTAGTAAGTGTAATGATACAGTCTAGTTATACGTGAAACTATCTTATAAAATGTGAGACGATCCTAATGGAAATTACAACGTCTTATTGAAGGTGATATAAACGTAGTAAGTGTAATGATACAGTCTAGTTATACGTGAAAAAATCTTATTAAATGTGAGACGATCCTAATGGAAATTATAACGTCTTATTGTAAGTGATATAAACACAGTAAGTGTAATGATACAGTCTAGTTATACGTGAAACTATCTTATTAAATGTGAGACGATCCTAATGGAAATTATAACTTCTTATTGAAGGTGAAATAAACGTAGTAAGTGTAATGATACAGTCTAGTTATACGTGAAACTATCTTATTAAATGTGAGAAGATCCTAATGGAAATTATAACGTCTTATTGTAAGTGATATAAACACAGTAAGTGTAATGATACAGTCTAGTTATACGTGAAACTATCTTATTAAATGTGATGCAATCCCAATGGAAATTATAACGTCTTATTGAAGGTGATGTAAACACAGTAAGTGTAATGATACAGTCTAGTTATACGTGAAACTATCTTATTAAAAGTGAGACGATCCTAATGGAAATTATAACGTTTTATTGTAAGTGATATAAACGTAGTAGGTGTAATGATACAGTCTAGTTATCCGTGAAACTATCTTATTAAATGTGAGACGATCCTAATGGAAATTATAACGTCTAATTGAAGGTGATATAAACGTAGAAAGTGTAATGACACAGTCTAGTTGTACGTGAAACTATCTTATTAAATGTGAGACGATCCTAATGGAAATTATAACGTCTTATTGTAAGTGATATAAACACAGTAAGTGTAATGATACAGTCTAGTTATACGTGAAACTATCTTAATAAATGTGAGACGATCCTAATGGAAATTATAACGTCTTATTGTAAGTGATATAAACACAGTAAGTGTAATGATACAGTCTAGTTATACGTGAAACTATCTTAATAAATGTGAGACGATCCTAATGGAAATTATAACGTCTTATAGTAAGTGATATAAACGTAGTAAGTGTAATGATACAGTCTAGTTATACGTGAAACTATCTTATTAAATATGAGACGATCCTAATGGAAATTATAACGTCTTATTGTAATAGATACAAACATAGAACGTGTAATCATTCAGGCCAGCTATACGTGATGCAATCTCATTATGTGTATGACACGATCCTAATGGAAACTATAACGTCTTATTGTAAGGGATACAAACATGGACGGTGTAATCGTACAGTCCATATATACGTGATGCAATCTCATTATGTGTGTGACACGATCCTAATGGAAACTATAACGTCTTATTGTAAGGGATACAAACATGGACGGTGTAATCGTACAGTCCAGATATACGTGATGCAATCTCATTATGTGTGTGACACGATCCTAATGGAAACTATAACTTCTTATTGTAAGGGATACAAACATAGAAGGTGTAATCATTCAGTCCAGCTATACGTGATGCAATCTCATTATGTGTGTGACACGATCCTAATGGAAACTATAACGACTTATTATAAGGGATATAACATAGAAGGTGTAATCATTCAGTCCAGATATACGTGATGCAATCTGATTATGTGTGTGACACGATAATAATGGAAACTATAACGTCTTATTGAAGGTGATATAAACGTAGTAAGTGTAATGATATAGTCTAGTTATACGTGAAACTATCTTATTAAATGTGGGACGACCCTAAAGGAAATTATAACGTCTTATTGAAGGTGATATAAACGTAGTAAGTGTAATGATACAGTCTAGTTATACGTGAAACTATCTTATTAAATGGGAGACGATCCTAATGGAAATTATAACGTTTTATTGTAAGTGATATAAATGTAGTAAGTGTAATGACACAGTCTAGTTAAACGTGAAACTATCTTATTAAATGTGAGACGATCCTAATGGAAATTATAACGTCTTATTGAAGGTGATATAAACGTAGTAAGTGTAATGATACAGTCTAGTTATACGTGAAACTATCTTATTAAAAGTGAGACGATCCTAATTGAAATTATAACGTCTTATTGAAGGTGATATAAACGTAGTAAGTGTAATGATACAGTCTAGTTATACGTGAAACTATATTATTAAATGTGAGACGATCCTAATGGAATTTATAACGTCTTATTGTAAGTGATATAAACACAGTAAGTGTAATGATACAGTCTAGTTATACGTGAAACTATCTTAATAAATGTGTCACGATCCTAATGGAAATTATAACGTCTTATTGTAAGTGATATAAACACAGTAGGTGTAATGATACAGTCTAGTTATACGTGAAACAATCTTATTAAATGTGAGACGATCCTAATGGAAATTATAACGTCCTATTGAAGGTGATATAAACGTAGTAAGTGTAATGATACAGTCTAGTTATACGTGAAACTATCTTATTGAATGTGAGACGATCTTAATGGAAATTATAACGTCTTATTGTAAGTGATATAAACACAGTAAGTGTAATGATACAGTCTAGTTATACGTGAAACTATCTCATTAAATGTGAGACGATCCTAATGGAAATTATAACGTCTTATTGCAAGTGATATAAACGTAGTAAGTGTAATGATACAGTCTAGTTATACGTGAAACTATCTTATTAAATGTGAGACGATCCTAATGGAAATTATAACGTCCTATTGTAAGTGATATAAACGTAGTAAGTGTAATGATACAGTCTAGTTATACGTGAAACTATCTTATTAAATGTGAGACGATCCTAATGTAAATTATAATGTCTTATTGTAAGTGATATAAACATAGTAAGTGTAATGATACAGTCTAGTTATACGTGAAACTGTCTTATTAAATGTGAGAAGATCCTAATGGAAATTATAACGTCTTATTGAAGGTGATATAAACGTAGTAAGTGTAATGATACAGTCTAGTTATACGTGAAACTATCTTATTAAATGTGAGGCGATCCTAATGGAAATTATAACGTCTTATTGAAGGTGATATAAACGTAGTAAGTGTAATGATACAGTCTAGTTATACGTGAAACTATCTTATTAAATGTGAGACGATCCTAATGGAAATTATAACGTGTTATTGAAGGTGATATAAACGTAGTAAGTGTAATGATACAGTCTAGTTATACGTGAAACTATCTTATTAAATGTGAGACGATCCTAATGGAAATTATAACGTCTTATTGTAAGTGATATAAACGTAGTAAGTGTAATGATACAGTCTAGTTATACGTGAAACTATCTTATTAAATGTGAGACGATCCTAATGGAAATTATAACGTCTTATTGTAAGTGATATAAATACAGTAAGTGTAATGATACAGTCTAGATATACGTGAAACTATCTTAATAAATGTGAGACGATCCTAATGGAAATTATAACGTCTTATTGTAAGTGATATAAACGTAGTAAGTGTAATGACACAGTCTAGTTATACGTGAAACTATCTTATTAAATGTGAGACGATCCTAATGGAAATTATAACGTTTTATTGTAAGTGATATAAACGTAGTAAGTGTAATGATACAGTCTAGTTAAACGTGAAACTATCTTATTAAATGTGAGACGATCCTAATGGAAATTATAACGTCTTTTTGAAGGTGATATAAACGTAGTAAGTGTAATGATACAGTCTAGTTATACGTGAAACTATCTTACTAAATGTGAGACTATCCTAATTGAAATTATAACGTCTTATTGAAGGTGATATAAACGTAGTAAGTGTAATGATACAGTCTAGTTATACGTGAAACTATATTATTAAATGTGAGACGATCCTAATGGAAATTATAACGTCTTATTGTAAGTGATATAAACACAGTAAGTGTAATGATACAGTCTAGTTATACGTGAAACTATCTTAATAAATGTGACACGATCCTAATGGAAATTATAACGTCTTATTGTAAGTGATATAAACACAGTAAGTGTAATGATACAGTCTAGTTATACGTGAAACTATCTTATTAAATGTGAGACGATCCTAATGGAAATTATAACGTCTTATTGTAAGTGATATAAACGTAGTAAGTGTAATGATACAGTCTAGTTATACGTGAAACAATCTTATTAAAAGTGAGACGATTCTAATGGAAACTATAACGTCTTAGTGTAAGGGATATAAACATAGAAGGTGTAATTGTACAGTCCAGATATACGTGATGCAATCTCATTATGTGTGTGATACGATCTTAATGGAAATTATAACGTCTTATTGTAAGTGATATAAACACAGTAAGTGTAATGATACAGTCTAGTTATACGTGAAACTGTCTTATTAAATGTGAGAAGATCCTAATGGAAATTATAACGTCTTATTGAAGGTGATATAAACGTAGTAAGTGTAATGATAAAGTCTAGTTATACGTGAAACTATCTTATTAAATGTGAGACGATCCTAATGGAAATTATAACGTCTTATTGTAAGTGATATAAATACAGTAAGTGTAATGATACAGTCTAGATATACGTGAAACTATCTTAATAAATGTGAGACGATCCTAATGGAAATTATAACGTCTTATTGTAAGTGATATAAACGTAGTAAGTGTAATGACACAGTCTAGTTATACGTGAAACTATCTTATTAAATGTGAGACGATCCTAATGGAAATTATAACGTCTTATTGTAAGTGATATAAACACAGTAAGTGTAATGATACAGTCTAGTTATACGTGAAACTGTCTTATTAAATGTGAGAAGATCCTAATGGAAATTATAACGTCTTATTGAAGGTGATATAAACGTAGTAAGTGTAATGATACAGTCTAGTTATACGTGAAACTATCTTATTGAATGTGAGACGATCTTAATGGAAATTATAACGTCTTATTGTAAGTGATATAAACACAGTAAGTGTAATGATACAGTCTAGTTATACGTGAAACTATCTCATTAAATGTGAGACGATCCTAATGGAAATTATAACGTCTTATTGTAAGTGATATAAACGTAGTAAGTGTAATGATACAGTCTAGTTATACGTGAAACTGTCTTATTAAATGTGAGAAGATCCTAATGGAAATTATAACGTCTTATTGAAGGTGATATAAACGTAGTAAGTGTAATAATACCGTCTAGTTATACGTGAAACTATCTTATTAAATGTGAGACGATCCTAATGGAAATTATAACGTATTATTGAAGGTGATATAAACGTAGTAAGTATAATGATACAGTCTAGTTATACGTGAAACTATCTTATTAAATGTGAGACGATCCTAATGGAAATTATAACGTCTTATTGTAAGTGATATAAACGACGTAAGTGTAATGATACAGTCTAGTTATCCGTGAAACTATCTTATTAAATGTGAGACGATCCTAATGGAAATTATAACGTCTAATTGAAGGTGATATAAACGTAGTAAGTGTAATGACACAGTCTAGTTGTACGTGAAACTATCTTATTAAATGTGAGACGATCCTAATGGAAATTATAACGTCTTATTGTAAGTGATATAAACACAGTAAGTGTAATGATACAGTTTAGTTATACGTGAAACTATCTTAATAAATGTGAGACGATCCTAATGGAAATTATAACGTCTTATTGTAAGTGATATAAACGTAGTAAGTGTAATGACACAGTCTAGTTATACGTGAAACTATCTTATTAAATGTGAGACGATCCTAATGGAAATTATAACGTCTTATTGTAAGTGATATAAACACAGTAAGTGTAATGATACAGTCTAGTTATACGTGAAACTGTCTTATTAAATGTGAGAAGATCCTAATGGAAATTATAACGTCTTATTGAAGGTGATATAAACGTAGTAAGTGTAATGATACAGTCTAGTTATACGTGAAACTATCTTATTGAATGTGAGACGATCTTAATGGAAATTATAACGTCTTATTGTAAGTGATATAAACACAGTAAGTGTAATGATACAGTCTAGTTATACGTGAAACTATCTCATTAAATGTGAGACGATCCTAATGGAAATTATAACGTCTTATTGTAAGTGATATAAACGTAGTAAGTGTAATGATACAGTCTAGTTATACGTGAAACTGTCTTATTAAATGTGAGAAGATCCTAATGGAAATTATAACGTCTTATTGAAGGTGATATAAACGTAGTAAGTGTAATAATACCGTCTAGTTATACGTGAAACTATCTTATTAAATGTGAGACGATCCTAATGGAAATTATAACGTATTATTGAAGGTGATATAAACGTAGTAAGTATAATGATACAGTCTAGTTATACGTGAAACTATCTTATTAAATGTGAGACGATCCTAATGGAAATTATAACGTCTTATTGTAAGTGATATAAACGACGTAAGTGTAATGATACAGTCTAGTTATCCGTGAAACTATCTTATTAAATGTGAGACGATCCTAATGGAAATTATAACGTCTAATTGAAGGTGATATAAACGTAGTAAGTGTAATGACACAGTCTAGTTGTACGTGAAACTATCTTATTAAATGTGAGACGATCCTAATGGAAATTATAACGTCTTATTGTAAGTGATATAAACACAGTAAGTGTAATGATACAGTCTAGTTATACGTGAAACTATCTTAATAAATGTGAGACGATCCTAATGGAAATTATAACGTCTTATTGTAAGTGATATAAACACAGTAAGTGTAATGATACAGTCTAGTTATACGTGAAACTATCTTAATAAATGTGAGACGATCCTAATGGAAATTATAACGTCTTATAGTAAGTGATATAAACGTAGTAAGTGTAATGATACAGTCTAGTTATACGTGAAACTATCTTATTAAATATGAGACGATCCTAATGGAAATTATAACGTCTTATTGTAATAGATACAAACATAGAACGTGTAATCATTCAGGCCAGCTATACGTGATGCAATCTCATTATGTGTATGACACGATCCTAATGGAAACTATAACGTCTTATTGTAAGGGATACAAACATGGACGGTGTAATCGTACAGTCCATATATACGTGATGCAATCTCATTATGTGTGTGACACGATCCTAATGGAAACTATAACGTCTTATTGTAAGGGATACAAACATGGACGGTGTAATCGTACAGTCCAGATATACGTGATGCAATCTCATTATGTGTGTGACACGATCCTAATGGAAACTATATCTTCTTATTGTAAGGGATACAAACATAGAAGGTGTAATCATTCAGTCCAGCTATACGTGATGCAATCTCATTATGTGTGTGACACGATCCTAATGGAAACTATAACGACTTATTATAAGGGATATAACATAGAAGGTGTAATCATTCAGTCCAGATATACGTGATGCAATCTGATTATGTGTGTGACACGATAATAATGGAAACTATAACGTCTTATTGAAGGTGATATAAACGTAGTAAGTGTAATGATATAGTCTATTTATACGTGAAACTATCTTATTAAATGTGGGACGACCCTAAAGGAAATTATAACGTCTTATTGAAGGTGATATAAACGTAGTAAGTGTAATGATACAGTCTAGTTATACGTGAAACTATCTTATTAAATGGGAGACGATCCTAATGGAAATTATAACGTTTTATTGTAAGTGATATAAATGTAGTAAGTGTAATGACACAGTCTAGTTAAACGTGAAACTATCTTATTAAATGTGAGACGATCCTAATGGAAATTATAACGTCTTATTGAAGGTGATATAAACGTAGTAAGTGTAATGATACAGTCTAGTTATACGTGAAACTATCTTATTAAAAGTGAGACGATCCTAATTGAAATTATAACGTCTTATTGAAGGTGATATAAACGTAGTAAGTGTAATGATACAGTCTAGTTATACGTGAAACTATATTATTAAATGTGAGACGATCCTAATGGAATTTATAACGTCTTATTGTAAGTGATATAAACACAGTAAGTGTAATGATACAGTCTAGTTATACGTGAAACTATCTTAATAAATGTGTCACGATCCTAATGGAAATTATAACGTCTTATTGTAAGTGATATAAACACAGTAAGTGTAATGATACAGTCTAGTTATACGTGAAACCATCTTATTAAATGTGAGACGATCCTAATGGAAATTATAACGTCCTATTGAAGGTGATATAAACGTAGTAAGTGTAATGATACAGTCTAGTTATACGTGAAACTATCTTATTGAATGTGAGACGATCTTAATGGAAATTATAACGTCTTATTGTAAGTGATATAAACACAGTAAGTGTAATGATACAGTCTAGTTATACGTGAAACTATCTCATTAAATGTGAGACGATCCTAATGGAAATTATAACGTCTTATTGCAAGTGATATAAACGTAGTAAGTGTAATGATACAGTCTAGTTATACGTGAAACTATCTTATTAAATGTGAGACGATCCTAATGGAAATTATAACGTCCTATTGTAAGTGATATAAACGTAGTAAGTGTAATGATACAGTCTAGTTATACGTGAAACTATCTTATTAAATGTGAGACGATCCTAATGTAAATTATAATGTCTTATTGTAAGTGATATAAACATAGTAAGTGTAATGATACAGTCTAGTTATACGTGAAACTGTCTTATTAAATGTGAGAAGATCCTAATGGAAATTATAACGTCTTATTGAAGGTGATATAAACGTAGTAAGTGTAATGATACAGTCTAGTTATACGTGAAACTATCTTATTAAATGTGAGGCGATCCTAATGGAAATTATAACGTCTTATTGAAGGTGATATAAACGTAGTAAGTGTAATGATACAGTCTAGTTATACGTGAAACTATCTTATTAAATGTGAGACGATCCTAATGGAAATTATAACGTGTTATTGAAGGTGATATAAACGTAGTAAGTGTAATGATACAGTCTAGTTATACGTGAAACTATCTTATTAAATGTGAGACGATCCTAATGGAAATTATAACGTCTTATTGTAAGTGATATAAACGTAGTAAGTGTAATGATACAGTCTAGTTATACGTGAAACTATCTTATTAAATGTGAGACGATCCTAATGGAAATTATAACGTCTTATTGTAAGTGATATAAATACAGTAAGTGTAATGATACAGTCTAGATATACGTGAAACTATCTTAATAAATGTGAGACGATCCTAATGGAAATTATAACGTCTTATTGTAAGTGATATAAACGTAGTAAGTGTAATGACACAGTCTAGTTATACGTGAAACTATCTTATTAAATGTGAGACGATCCTAATGGAAATTATAACGTTTTATTGTAAGTGATATAAACGTAGTAAGTGTAATGATACAGTCTAGTTAAACGTGAAACTATCTTATTAAATGTGAGACGATCCTAATGGAAATTATAACGTCTTTTTGAAGGTGATATAAACGTAGTAAGTGTAATGATACAGTCTAGTTATACGTGAAACTATCTTATTAAATGTGAGACTATCCTAATTGAAATTATAACGTCTTATTGAAGGTGATATAAACGTAGTAAGTGTAATGATACAGTCTAGTTATACGTGAAACTATATTATTAAATGTGAGACGATCCTAATGGAAATTATAACGTCTTATTGTAAGTGATATAAACACAGTAAGTGTAATGATACAGTCTAGTTATACGTGAAACTATCTTAATAAATGTGACACGATCCTAATGGAAATTATAACGTCTTATTGTAAGTGATATAAACACAGTAAGTGTAATGATACAGTCTAGTTATACGTGAAACTATCTTATTAAATGTGAGACGATCCTAATGGAAATTATAACGTCTTATTGTAAGTGATATAAACGTAGTAAGTGTAATGATACAGTCTAGTTATACGTGAAACAATCTTATTAAAAGTGAGACGATTCTAATGGAAACTATAACGTCTTAGTGTAAGGGATATAAACATAGAAGGTGTAATTGTACAGTCCAGATATACGTGATGCAATCTCATTATGTGTGTGATACGATCTTAATGGAAATTATAACGTCTTATTGTAAGTGATATAAACACAGTAAGTGTAATGATACAGTCTAGTTATACGTGAAACTGTCTTATTAAATGTGAGAAGATCCTAATGGAAATTATAACGTCTTATTGAAGGTGATATAAACGTAGTAAGTGTAATGATAAAGTCTAGTTATACGTGAAACTATCTTATTAAATGTGAGACGATCCTAATGGAAATTATAACGTCTTATTGTAAGTGATATAAATACAGTAAGTGTAATGATACAGTCTAGATATACGTGAAACTATCTTAATAAATGTGAGACGATCCTAATGGAAATTATAACGTCTTATTGTAAGTGATATAAACGTAGTAAGTGTAATGACACAGTCTAGTTATACGTGAAACTATCTTATTAAATGTGAGACGATCCTAATGGAAATTATAACGTCTTATTGTAAGTGATATAAACACAGTAAGTGTAATGATACAGTCTAGTTATACGTGAAACTGTCTTATTAAATGTGAGAAGATCCTAATGGAAATTATAACGTCTTATTGAAGGTGATATAAACGTAGTAAGTGTAATGATACAGTCTAGTTATACGTGAAACTATCTTATTGAATGTGAGACGATCTTAATGGAAATTATAACGTCTTATTGTAAGTGATATAAACACAGTAAGTGTAATGATACAGTCTAGTTATACGTGAAACTATCTCATTAAATGTGAGACGATCCTAATGGAAATTATAACGTCTTATTGTAAGTGATATAAACGTAGTAAGTGTAATGATACAGTCTAGTTATACGTGAAACTGTCTTATTAAATGTGAGAAGATCCTAATGGAAATTATAACGTCTTATTGAAGGTGATATAAACGTAGTAAGTGTAATAATACCGTCTAGTTATACGTGAAACTATCTTATTAAATGTGAGACGATCCTAATGGAAATTATAACGTATTATTGAAGGTGATATAAACGTAGTAAGTATAATGATACAGTCTAGTTATACGTGAAACTATCTTATTAAATGTGAGACGATCCTAATGGAAATTATAACGTCTTATTGTAAGTGATATAAACGACGTAAGTGTAATGATACAGTCTAGTTATACGTGAATCTATCTTATTAAATGTGAGACGATCCTAATGGAAATTATAACGTCTTATTGTAAGTGATATAAACGTAGTAAGTGTAATGATACAGTCTAGTTATACGTGAAACTGTCTTATTAAATGTGAGACGATCCTAATGGAAATAATAACGTTTTATTGTAAGTGATATATACGTAGTAAGTGTAATGATACAGTCTAGTTAAACGTGAAACTATCTTATTAAATGTGAGACGATCCTAATGGAAATTATAACGTCTTATTGAAGGTGATATAAACGTAGTAAGTGTAATGATACAGTCTAGTTATACGTGAAACTATCTTATTAAATGTTAGAAGATCCTAATGGAAATTATAACGTCTTATTGAAGGTGATATAAACGTAGTAAGTGTAATGATACAGTATAGTTATACGTGAAACTATCTTATTAAATGTGAGACGATCCTAATTGAAATTATAACGTTTTATTGAAGGTGTAATAAACGTAGTAAGTGTAATGATACAGTCTAGTTATACGTGAAACTATCTTATTAAATGTGAGGCGATCCTAATGGAAATTATAACGTCTTATTGTAAGTGATATAAACACAGTAAGTGTAATGATACAGTCTAGTTATACGTGAAACTATCTTATTAAATGTGAGACGATCCTAATGGAAATTATAACGTCTTATTGAAGGTGATATAACGTAGTAAGTGTAATCGTACAGTCCAGATATACGTGATGCAATCTCATTATGTGTGTGACACGATCCTAATAGAAACTATAACGTCTTATTGTAATAGATACAAACATAGAAGGTGTAATCATTCAGGCCAGCTATACGTGATGCAATCTCATTATGTGTATGATACGATCCTAATGGAGACTATAACGTCTTATTGTGAGGGATATAAACATAGAAGGTGTAATCGTACAGTCCAGATATACGTGATGCAATCTCATTATGTGTGTGACACGATCCTAATGGAAACTATAACTTCTTATTGTAAGGGATACAAACATAGAAGGTGTAATCATTCAGTCCAGCTATACGTGATGCAATCTCATTATGTGTGTGACACGATCCTAATGGAAACTATAACGTCTTATTATAAGGGATACAAACATAGAAGGTGTAATCATTCAGTCCAGATATACATGATGCAATCTGATTATGTGTGTGACATGATCCTAATGGAAACTATAACGTCTTATTGAAGGTGATATAAACGTAGTAAGTGTAATGATATAGTCTAGTTATACGTGAAACTATCTTATTAAATGTGGGACGTGCCTAAAGGGAATTATAACGTCTTATTGAAGGTGATATAAACGTAATAAGTGTAATGATACAGTCTAGTTATACGTGAAACTATCTTATTAAATGTGGGACGTGCCTAAAGGAAATTATAACGTCTTATTGAAGGTGATATAAATGTAGTAAGTGTAATGATACAGTCTAGTTATACGTGAAACTATCTTATTAAATGTGGGACGTGCCTAAAGGAAATTATAACGTCTTATTGAAGGTGATATAAACGTAGTAAGTGTAATGATACAGTCTAGTTATACGTGAAACTATCTTATTAAATGTGAGACGATCCTAATGGAAAGTTATAACGTCTTATTATAAGTGATATAAACACAGTAAGTGTAATGATACATCCTAGTTATACGTGAAACTATCTTATTAAATGTGAGAAGATCCTAATGGAAATTATAACGTCTTATTGAAGGTGATATAAACGTAGTAAGTGTAATGATACAGTCTAGTTTTACGTGAAACTATCTTATTAAATGTGGGACGTGCCTAAAGGAAATTATAACGTCTTATTGAAGGTGATATAAACGTAGTAAGTGTAATGATACAGTCTAGTTATACGTGAAACTATCTTATTAAATGTGAGTCGATCCTAATGGAAATTATAACGTCTTATTGTAAGTGATATAAACACAGTAAGTGTAATGATACAGTCTAGTTATACGTGAAACTATCTTATTAAATGTGAGAAGATCCTAATGGAAATTATAACGTCTTATTGAAGGTGATATAAACGTAGTAAGTGTAATGATACAGTCTAGTTTTACGTGAAACTATCATATTAAATGTGAGACGATCCTAATGGAAATTATAACGTCTTATTGTAAGTGATATAAACACAGTAAGTGTAATGATACAGTCTAGTTATACGTGAAACTATCTTATTAAATGTGAGACGATCCTAATGGAAATTATAACGTCTTATTGTAAGTGATATAAACACAGTAAGTGTAATGATACAGTCTAGTTATACGTGAAACTATCTTATTAAATTTGAGACGATCCTAATAGAAACTATAACGTCTTATTGTAATAGATACAAACATGGAAGGTGTAATCATTCAGTCCAGCTATACGTGATGCAATCTCATTATGTGTGTCACACGATCCTAATGGAAACTATAACGTCTTAATGTAAGGGATATAAACATAGAAGGTGTAATCATTCAGTCCAGATATACGCGATGCAATCTCATTATGTGTGTGAGACGATCTTAATGGAAACTATAACGTGTTATTGGTAGGGATATAAACATAGAAGGTGTAATCATTCAGTCCAGATATACGTGATGCAATCTCATTATGTGTGTGAGACGATCTTAATGGAAACTATAACGTCTTATTGTGAGGGATATAAACATAGAAGGTGTAATCGTACAGTCCAGATATACGTGATGCAATCTCATTATGTGTATGACACGATCCTAATGGAAACTAAAACGTCTTATTGTGAGGGATATAAACATAGAAGGTGTAATCGTACAGTCCAGATATACGTGATGCAATCTCATTATGTGTGTGAGACGATCTTATCCGAAACTATAACGTCTTATGGTAAGGGATACAAACATAGAAGGTGAAATCGTACATTCCAGATATACGTGATGCAATCTTATTATGTGTGTGACACGATCCTAATGGAAACTATAACGTCTTATTGTAAGGGATACAAACATAGAAGGTGTAATCGTACAGTCCAGATATACGTGATGCAATCTCATTATGTGTGTGACACGATCCTAATGGAAACTATAACGTCTTATTGTAAGGGATACAAACAGGGAAGGTGTATTCATTCAGTCCAGCTATACGTGATGCAATCTCATTATGTGTGTGACACGATCCTAATTTAAAATATAACTTCTTATTGTGTAACACACTTTAGACGGTGTTACATATTAAATTAGCAAATTTCAGAAAACAAACGAGAATAAATTCAAAATTGTAATAATGTATGACTATGTAAAAAAATTGTTATGTATGATAAATATTTTTAATGAGATCTCTGGCTGATAGTGACATCTAGGGAGAAAAACTTAAAACAAGTAATCAAGCTAGGCATGCGCGCCCCGGATGCGCGATAGGTAGGAAGGGTGCTCGCGACTAATCTTTCTCTCTCATTTGGCCAAGATGTAACAAGGAACGGACGTCTTCAAAGAGCAAGGAAATTTATTTGATTTTTTTATTTTAATTAATGTAAAGTATTATTTTATTTTAATCATGGCATAGAACACGGCATACGATACCAGGTACAAGATGGGTCGCTGACTTATTGAGGGCTTTTCCCCTATGCTTTTCCACGAAGATGATGCCAGGCTTTACCGAGATTTTCCACGAGGAGGAAGCGAAGTTACGACAAGTTAATACAGCTAAGTGGGCGATTTAAAACTTTTAAAACTTAAATTCAAAATTTAAAAATGTTTTGCAGCAGAATTCTAAATAATAAACATTGAACTTTTTAACTAATAAGCATAACTATAATTACGCATCTTTTGGTGCCAATATGTTCACATTAAATTATTAAATTTGATTATACAAAAAGGCAAGTAAGCTCGAATACATGTTCATTTTCAGCCATTGATTAATTAATTAATTGAAGGATTGCTATCCTTAAAAATTTATAATAGAATTAAAAATGTTCCATAATCCGTAACTGAGTGTTAAAAATTTATGTGTCATGATTTTAATTTATTTTGTCTGTCTATCTTAAAATAGAAGATTATAATTTGCTTTAATTGAATTTAAAAGAGTCATTATTTTACCAGCGCACAATTCCTTGCATTTCAGATTAACAAGCCTTAAGAATTAATTCAATAATATTCTGCTAATTTTAATGATTTAACTTGGTAATTTAAAATATTTTAATGTAACCGAGTTATAGCTTCTATTGCGTTACAGACAGATGTCTCGTTACGCCTGAACTGTAAGCTAGAAGTGAATATTAAATGTTTTAAGAGTTATAAATAAATAAAGTCCAATTTGTAAAATTATAAACCGTTACACAAAATGCGCAACTCTGCTTGTTTTATTTTATAACATCCGTTACACAAAATGCGCAACTCTGCTGTAAAAATTTGAAATGTAAATTTGTGTGTTGGCAGAAAGAAAATTTAAAAATGGTTGAAAATAAGCGATTTCATTAAATATATTCAAAAGGTAAATTCACAGTGTAAAATTTTGTAAAATGTATAAGTTGAACGCAAAAGGATGTAGCAGGTAGCTTGTGTAAGCAGTTTGGTAAAGTTAGGGAAGAAACCAGTTATAACCTGTTTTTACTTGTATTGTAGTCAAGGTCAGAAACTCTTATTGTTCAAAATATTCGTCAGGTCTGTGCGTAGTAAGTTTTAGATTTTTAAAAGTTTGTGCATGGCCTTGAAAGCTAATTGTAGAGTACCAGTGTTTACACAGCTGCGAGCCTGTTTAAATATTTCGAGTTTGCTTTGCTTTGCTATGCCATCAACATTCCGTTTGTTTTCTGAACTTCTGGAGTAAATCAAGTGTGTGTGTGTGTGTGTGTGTGTGTGTGTGTGTGTGTGTGTGTGTGTGTGTGTGTGTGTGTGTGTGTGTGTGTGTGGTTGTGTGTAAGTATAGCTTGACCCAGGTCAAGTTTCTATTCAATTGACATGAAACATCATTCTATTAATACAAGTGAGAAATATTGCAGAGCTGAGTCAAAGTAACGTTTTATGAGTTTAATATATATATATATATATATATATATATATATATATATATATAAATATCGCAATATGTTTTCTTGTGTATTAATAAAGAACAAAAGTCAAAATACAAATACAAGAATTATATTTGAATTTACAATTCAAAGCTTTTCGTTGGCTAACAGTACCAACATCATCAGGAATATTAAACAATTCATAATTGAATTGTTTAATATTCCTGATGATGTTGGTACTGTTAGCCAACGAAAAGCTTTGAATTGTAAATTCAAATATAATTCTTGTATTTGTATTTTGACTTTTGTTCTTTATATATATATATATATATATATATATATATATATATATATATATATATATACTATAAGATAAAGTACTAGGCTTTAGATTAAATTCAGTTAGTTGCTAAAATAAATATCTATAGGATTTAGCAAAGAAAGGCACAAATAGTTTTCTAGTGCGGACAAAGCAGGTACCATGTCATTATCCTTTTCCAGGAAAGCTATAAGTTGAGTCCGGCAACCATAGACAATAGAGAAGGGTCCATAGTGGTTAGGACGGGAAATCCAGCGGCCGATATAGCCTGGGAAAATAACCGTGTACTGTTAGGTTTAGCTAATTGTAGAACTGTGGGAAACTTACAAAGAACGAATTGGTGGTAGTGGGTAAGATTAGATTTTTAATAAAAACTAAATGATCGCGAGTTAAAGAGAAGTTGGAGGAGAGTCTCAGAGGAAGACGGATTGGTGGGGACGGAAGTGTTGTAAAGGGAGAAACTGATTAAAATAAGTAAAGAGTTTTTTTTATAAGTAAATTTTAAAAACGTGCGACGTAAAAGTTGTTTTAGAAATATAAAGTAAGTTTTTTTGTGTGTCAAGTGTAAGTGCAGAAGGTAATAACCAAGGTCAGGATTTCAGGGACTCTTCAGAACAATAAGTATTATTTGAATATAAGTGTAGCCAACAGACATCTATCTTTTAGTTCAGAACAAATTTTAATTTCATCAAAATTTATAAAAATTATTCGAGTTTTACCATTTCTAATTTAAAAATAAGTTCCCGTAATAGCGACCCGAGCGCAAGACTAAAATTTTATTACTGTTTTTTTGTTATGTTATTTTATTAGAAATCTAAAGCCTCAGAAGTCCACCTTTATCATTATAATATTAGTTAAGATATCAATCCTGTCACTGCAAATTATTAATATAAATTTGGAATAATGTGTAGAGTTAATTGAAGAGAATAAATGCAAGTGATGTTTAAAAATTGATACGATTGTTAATTCTTTATAAACCTGAAGGTTTATTAGGTAAGGTAAATAAATAACATTTAAATATAAATTTAATTATAGCAAAAGTTAAGTTATAATATATATATATATATACATATACAGTAAACTCCCGATTATCCGTGGGCGGATTAACCGGTTTGCGGATTATCCGGGGTCTGCCATTGTTTTACAAATATCCAATTTTTATTGTGTTTTAATTTCCAAACAGTGAATTACGACGTAAATACATACAAGGCTTAATAGAAGTTAAGATGGAGGGAATAGATATGTAAGTACTAATTTTTACATTGAAAGGGAAGCATCCCGACGCGGGTCATCGAAATAAAAGGGGCGAGCAGACTACTGGATATAAGAGACAATGACAAAATGCTTGGACGCCCAAAAACCTAATGTGTATATCATAATATTGTAAACAAATGACAGCTAATCTTGCCTATAAATAGTCTAGGACGTGACATATGCATTATCCATATCTGTCATATACATTACCGATCTTTATGGCTTTGTGACACACGTGACACAAGTAGACACCGTGCGACAAAATGGTTCTCAAGAAACTTAGATCGCACATTAAAGCTAAATCAATGCTCACAAAAAAATGACGAAAGTTACAGATTTTTTTGTTAAAAGGTGAAAGTATTTTGTGTAAAGGAAATTACATATGTACATACATACTTACTTTTGACATATACTTATGTAGGTGTTGTAAATAGTTAGACATATAAATGTACATGTCATAATCCGTCAAATACATCGACATTTTAAATTATTTTCTATATTTATTTTGTCCTCTGAAGATTATTTGTGAATTGCATTAACCAGTGTCATTATTTATGTAACTTATGGTATAATAATCGATTATCGATCGTTTTGCGTATTCTTTGTTCATAGCGGGTTATCCAGGAAATTCGTTATCCGGCGTTGCCGGGCCACCCTAGTCCACGAATAATCGGGGGTTTACTGTATATACATATATATATCGCAATATGTATTCTTGTGTATTAATAAAGAATTAAGTCAAAATACAAATACAAAAATTATAATTGAATTTACAAAGCTTTTCGTTGGCGAAAAGCTTTGAATTGTAAATTCAATTATAATTCTTGTATTTGTATTTTGACTTAGTTACATATGTATATATATATATATATATATATATATATATATATATATTGATATATATATATAATAGAGAATAAAATTGCTAACCGAGGGATATTGTAGACGTCTATGGGAGGAGCTATACATCTGAGCTAGATGTTTTCATCGTGACTATTCTTATAATTTTGTTTTATCCTAATGTGTCTTGGCATTAATTGTTTGCTAAAGGTGCGAACGTTTGATATTTACATCATATTATAAGTAATTTATTTATATATGTTTTCCACATATTTCAGGTAAAATAAATTACTTTACGAACCAATTACACGTGCATTTCATCCGACAAACTCCTATAGAAATTAGTCTAATTGTTAGGTTAATTAAATAATTAAAATTTAGGCATCAAGGAAGCACATTTATGGAAAAATACCTCCTGCCTGAGTTAGTTACAGTTACAGTCTGCGTATCTGCGTAAGAGAATACAGCCAGTGAGTAAATATACACAATATTCTTTTTGTTACAACTTTTATAAGACTGGAAGAATATTCCCTATAACAAGATACTCTTAAATTTCTGTAAGGCTACTTTTTATGATGTGTATATTACATCATTGGGTTATCTTTGAATTTTGTAGATTAATTAAAAGTACCAAAGGGTTTATAAAATGAAATTTGTAAAAAAGGGTGATCCGCGAATAAAAGGGAAATCGTTCTAATTGTATATTGCCTAGATAACCACTTTGCTATAGCCTACAACAAACTTTTATCAATAAATGTTAATATTCTCAACCTTTTGTCAATAAAACCTAGTAAAAGTAACGTTTTGCTTATAACATTGCAGAAACTTAGCTTTTTGATAGTTTTTATTGACTATGTCATTACGCATTTATAGTTGTTCTAGATTCAGGTGAATTTTCTGATTGGCTAAGATTTGCTTACGTTAATAAAGAAAGCTTAAATAATATACATATTATACAAAAACATATATGAATTTTAAAACAATATTAGAAGAAATAAAATTCTAATGAGGGGGACAATCAAAAACCATTTTTCTATTTTAGCTTCAATATTTTGAGTCTTGGAATTTTTATATGTAATTATTATATTAATTTTGAGCATTTAATTTATTTTCACAGATCTTCACTATGTTCAAGTCAACCTTGATATTTGCTTTAATCGTCTTCGTGGCTGATTCCGCCTTCAATGCCGATGAAGAAAATCAGGAAGACCATAAGAAAATCTGAAACCTCCCGCCAAAATAGGTTTCGAGGGGGATAAACATGCGAAACAGTTTCAAATGAATCAGGCCAAAAAGTTAATTGAAATTATTACTATAAGGTAAGAACATTTCTAAACTTTACCAACACAATTGTCTACAATTGTCAACCAATGCTACAGAAAGACTACGACGAAGAACTTAATACCATAAAATACATCGCTCAACAAAACGGCTACCAACACATACTCATAGACAACATACTCAGGAAAATAAAATATAATCACCATCAAACAGCTACACATACACACCACACAAAAAACAACAAATACATATCCCTCACCTACCACAATGAAAACATATACAAGATAGCCTCCACATTCAAAAAACTCCATTACCAAATATTCTACAAAACAACAAACACTCTAAGAAAACATATACAACCGTTTCAAAAAGAAACTGACATATACAAACTCTCAGGTATTTACAAATTAACTTGCAACGATTGTCCCAAAAATTACATCGGTCAAACCGGCAGGTTATTCTATACACGCTTCGATGAACACATTACCCAAAGAAAACAAACAACCCCTAAGTCCAGCTACGCAAAACATTCTAAATACCACCCAACACACACCGGGTTTGTACCGACATACACATTAATTTAAATATTCTACACACATTAAAACAAAGTAAAATCTAACAACCTTAGAAAAATATGAAATCTACAAACACAACGCAACAGACAGGGAAAATATATTGAAAGACCACACACACTTTGGAGCCAATAGTATATTCCGATACATCACACAAAACGCCGACACCTAACCCACTGTCATAAATCCAACCCTGTCATACCAATTGTATACATCCCAAGGCCGCCAGTAGAGTGTTAGCTTCGTAAGAGGAACGACTGTTTTGAAACGCGTCAGCAAATAAGCAATTACGTATTCACTTAGTTAAGTAGTTTAAAATTAGTTTAATCAGTGAATCTAAGATGATTAAATCAAAAAACTACAACTGTCTACTTATTGTCCTCATTAAATAATAATCTCAAGGTTTTTATAATAGGATTAATTTTAAAAAAGATGAACTGTGCACATTATTATTTAGTGGATGTAATAACGCTGAACTCAGTCATAAGGTTGCTCCTGTCGTTATGAAGTCATGGAACTAGGTCATTGGGGTTAGATTATTACATCTGTGATGTTTAATTGGGACCAAATGAATCAATACCATCATCTACATCCGGAAACTTTAGATATAAAAATGTGTTACTTTTAATGTTTTTTCGGATGTGAAGAAACAACTTTATTAAATTTTTAGGATTTAGAGAATATTGAACTAATTACATTCTTTAAAATGTATTAAGTATTTTGTTCTAAAAGAAATATTATATAATAAAATCAGTGAAACATAATAAGGTATTAAGTGGGTTTAAATTCTATTTCCTTACCAGTCATTTAATTATCACAAATCTTTAATGTTGTTCAATCTACTACATTTGTAATTTAATACGTTTCTGGCGCGTATTTTGTTTCTCATAATTTCACTTATCGGGAAAATTGTTATCAAAAGTATTTCTGAAATATTTATAAATATCAATATAAAGAACAAAAGAAAATAGAAATAAATAAGACATCGAAATGACAGCATGGTAGTGTGAAATATAATTGTTGTAGTTTCGTAACGTGATAGATAAACAAAATAGGTTACATAAACAATTACATTCCAAATGAAATAGAAATATTTTAACTTATAGAGCATCTTTGGAATCAATATAAATAAGAAGAAACGAGTTCGTATTGTTAGGAAGTAAAATTCAATTATTTGTTATTGTATGAAGGAAAACTCATATTTTTGGCAAAAGAATAATTCAAAGGAAGTGGTTGTAATTAGATTTTGCTTAGGTATAACTTTTAAAATGAAAATGGCAGCTTAAAGGAATATACAAATAATATTAAAGATACTGGTAAAATTGTTATCATATATTTAAAAATTGTACGCTCTCTTTATGAGCGCAAGATATGGTTAATGCTAATTTACGAAATTAAGATAGGGTTGTATTAACAACAGTACGCTATTTTCTCTTTCTAATGGTTCCTGTGTTTCAAATTAATGCCGAGTGGTAATTATAAGAAGCTTATTACATTTAAGTTTTTAAAAGACAAATTTCAGCTAAATAGCTCAACAAATAATGATAAATAAAACATGTGTGCGGAAGTGACTAAAAACAAACTTTACCTAATTAACAGTTGTGACAATATATGTTGTGAATGAATTTATTTCCCTTTTAGGGAAGACGATATGAAGCACTCTCTTGGAAGCACTCACCTAGATCACCATCATCAGCCAACGTGAGTATATAGTATACATAAAATAGACAAACATGTATACATGTACTTCGATCGCTCGCCAATACACACGCGCATAAACATATAATATATTCATTATGTGTTCCATATATATATATATATATATATATTTTAGGTTTACTCTTATGTAACAAGATTATTTATTCAAAGATTATTTTAATTATAGAACTCGGTTTTGAGCGCCACTTATCTCTATTATTTATATTATTGATCTCTGAGTTACACTGAAATAACACACAATTTACAGGTTAAGATAATTTAATTTGGTTTTATCAAAATTACAGTAATATTTAAATGAGAATTTCTTAATTTATATTAAATTTGCCTTGCTCAATTATATTAATATACAAGAGACTCCTAACCTTCTTTCTTTTTTTATAAAAAGCTTAATTTACATAAATTTGTTTTGATCTCGAGGTGGGTGTATAAGGTTCGGAATGCAATTGGAGAATCTTAAATTAATACTATTTTATAGTTCTGATTTTATGGATATGGCTTTTATGGATTAATAAATAAAATTTTATGTGATTGGCAAATCAACAGAAAAGTGATTGTTCAAAGATTATTGAGAGAGTTATATTATTAAAATTTGATGTTCACCTGTTCGTGGCTCGTGGTCCTGAAGTTCCTTTCATGCACTATATTCACAATCAACTTTCGACGATTTATTTATTATTGACTGGTTTCGGTAATATTCTTAATGTTCGCTGCTTTCGACTATTTTCTTAACATTCACTGCTTCCAACGATTTAATTTATATACACTGTTTTCGACGATGTACTTAATATTCTCTGCTTTCGACGATTTACTTAATAAAATTGCAGGTAGCTTGACCGACGTCTTCTCCCAACGAACGTTCCTGGATGACCTACCGTTTTGATTTTTCACCCAATTAACTTATCTAATCTTATCCCTTCTCTCTTAGTTTACACCAATCACATTTCTTGATTTTAACTTTTTAAAGTATATTTTGAAATTTAATGTCTTTTTGTAACTGACTTTCTCTTAACGGTACCAAGGTTTTTTTCTTAATTTTTTTTTTGAGCGCCCTTGATACTTAAAACTGACGCCTTTTTTTACGAATTTATGGTACTATAAAGTAATAATAACATCAGTTTGGCCTTGTACATTGTAATTCTAATTTTACAAACTTAATTTATAGTTCTCTTTAGTGTCCCTGTTAACATATCGTTATATATTATATATATATATATATATATATATATATATATATATATATATATATATATATTATATATATATATATATATATATATATATATATATATATATAGTTATACTATTAATAATTCAATTAATCTTATTGAACATTTAAATCATATTAATATAGATAAAAATACGAAATTGATATCCTTTGATATTAAAAATATGTATTCTAACATTCCTATCAAAGAGACTATTGAAATAATAAAATCTAAAATTTCTCAATATGAAAAAGATAAAAAATTAATTTTAGAAATTGTTAATACATTGAAATTAATATTAAATCAAAACTATTTTTCATATAATAATAAAATTTATAGACAGGAAGATGGTTTAGCTATGTGTTCCCCTTTATCGAGTATAATTTCTGAAATATTTTTACAAGAAATAGATAATAATATAAATGCAATTATAAAAAAGTATGATAAAAATGGACATTGGTTTAGATATGTGGATGATGGGTTATATGTATCAAATAATAATAATATTAATTTAATAAATATATTAGATGAAATAAATAAAATTAATAATAGTATCGATTTTACATATGAAATGGAAAATAATGGTAAAATAAATTTCCTAGATATCACAATTATTAGAAATGAAACGAGTTTAGAATATATGATTTATCGTAAACCTACATTAACCAATCAAATAATACCTAATTATTCCAACCATCCATATAATCAGAAAATGGCTGCTTTATATAATCTTCTTTACAGAATGAATAAAATTCCTATGAGCAATGAAAATAAAATGAGGGAAAAAACATAATATACCAGATAGCCGTAGAAAATGGTTACAAAAAGAAAACGGTAGATAAATTAAATTATAATATATTACATAAACAAATAAAAAATAATATTCATTACAATAGTAATAGTATTAATAATAATACTGTATGGAGTACTTTTACTTACACTGGTTTTGAAATAAAAAATATTTCCAAATTATTTACTAATAAAAACATAAAAATTGCATATAGAACCAATAATAGAATAATAAATATAATTAACCATAATAATAATATAAATAGTAGGCCTATACATGAGAAAAATGGAGTATATAAATTAGAATGTGAATTTTGTAATAAGGTTTATATAGGACAAACAAAGAAAAAATTAAAAGAAAGGTATAAAGAACATTTTAATGCTTTTTTAAAACCAAATATATATAAGTCTAATTTCGCAACACATTGTATTAATAATAATCATATGTTTCCTAATATAAATAATATGAAAATTATAAAAGAAGTAAATAAAGGGTTAAAAATGAACGTATGTGAAGCATTTGAAATTTACAAACATAATATTAATAACAAATTAATAGATGAACAAATTCAAATACGTTCTAAATACCATACTTTCTTTAATGTATATAATGTTGTGGCAGCAGTGGAGTAGGTTTGGCAATATTGTAATAGATTTGGCAACTGTGTATTGCTTTATCTAGTAGCTTCATGTTTGTTAGACAGTTTGTTTGTTTTATCATTCTTAATATTGTAACTCCTGAAGATGTTGGTAATGTAAGCCAACGAAAAGCTTTGAGTTTATTGTTCAATAAATTAAATATTCCTGTATTTGTGTATATTATTTGATCTTAAAAAAATATATATATATATATATATATATATATATATATATATATATAAAATACGATTTCTTGTTTACTAATTTAAAACAACATAGGTTATTCAAATACAAGAATATTTATTATTTATATTCAAAGCTTTTCGTTGGTAAACAGTACCAACATCATCAGGAATGAAAATTACAATAATGTAAGATATAGGCCTGTAAGTAAGCCTATATCTTACATTATTGTAATTTTCATTCCTGATGATGTTGGTACTGTTTACCAACGAAAAGCTGTGAATATAAATTATTAAATATACTTGTATTTGAATAACCTATCTTGTTTTAAATATATATATATATATATATATATATATATATATATATATATATATATATATATAATATTTCAACAAGAAGATAATTTATAAAACACTCAGATAAACACTGTCTATTTTTCTTAACAGTGTGCTAAGCCTCTGAAGACTCTGTTGATAAATATTAGGCCTACAAATTACTAAATTTAAACCTTATATGGCTTTGTTTTCTTAAATATTGTTGTTGTCGAAATGCTGGTTCCTTAATAAATCAATATTTGACAAGGAAAACATCATCTAAATATTTTAATAAATATACTTTTACATATTAATGCTTTTATTGTTACTGATCTTTGGTTTAGTGTTATAAACATTTGCTACATCTGTTATGTACCTTTTAATGATGAATGCTTTTTCAGATTATATAAACAATTTCATTACACGCATTTGTAGACCGAATGGAAACTTTTTTTATTAAGTGAACAAACCTAAGTAATTTTTTTGGAATAAAATAATAATAATTATAAAGGGTTTACCTTATAACTTACATAATCATTTACACATTATTTTTATAAAGTTTTATATTGTTGTTTGATTATCGGATAGTTGTTTTATTATTATTTTCTGCATATATTAGTAAAAAAAAGAATTAAAAAACTGGTTTTCAAGCATATTTTTAAATAACTATATATTTATTAAAGTAATATTAAACTATATCCCAAAACATATTTTCTGTCACTATTACTGTATTTATTTGAAGATATATATTTCATATAACAGTTAGGTATCTATAAGCAATAACATAAACATAAGGTCTGAATGACTTGAAAATTGTCAATAAATGTTCTCTCATTTTAAGTATCCACTATGTTTCCAGGACGATAAAATGTTCAAGCCTACTACAATCCTCTTCCTCACCACCCTGTTGGCGTTTGTTGTAACTTCTGCCACCGCCGAGGAGGAACTTCAGAGGGAGCAAAGGAGCCCTTTCAGCCTAAAGAAGTTAGTGCACAAAGCTGTAGAAAAAGTTAAGGACTTCGTTAACCATGTTGACCAAATCAGTAGGGGTGTAGCCGTTGGTGCAGGTACGGTGACCGGACGTTTTGGTATCGAAGGCAGAACTAGGAAATGATCTAATAACTCCAGTCAAAACTTGTAACTGATATAAAGACTCCATTGATTTGTGAAATAGTAAAATATTCTTACAAACAAATTTAAAACAGTATCAGTAACAAATTTCAATATAAATGTTCTAACACTATGTTGAATTCTTTTTATAGTTATAACATACGTTCACTTTGCTTTCATTTTACAAATTTATTATATACGGCAAGTACTATCATAGAAGCAAATGCTTCGGGTTTTTTTATTACTAAAGATACTCACACAATTACTTCAGTAGTTGGTTATTTAACAGCAAGAATCCGTTTCCGGTTATATAAAAGCTCTCCATCTTTGTCTACTCTGTGTTGTGATTAACTAATATTAAAAAGCAGATAATGTTCACCCATTCAAGACCAGGATTGTAGATCTCCTTAGAAGATTATCCTTCTCGCACTTTAATAAACATAAGACCTACACTTTAATATAAGAATTAACAGTTACGTATTATTTTCTAGAGGAAGAACAAATTAATTTTTTGTTTTAATATAAAAGATAGATCTGTATTACTTCTTCATACAGTGTATTCTGCTAATTTATTTATTATATTTACCTATCATATATAAATAAAGGAATTCGTATGCTTTTATGCAGAAACATTATTTATAAAAGCCTATAACAGTCCAACTATAATGTATGTTATCAATTGCACTGCATGAAACATCAATCAATTAACAGGATTAATTTATAGGTTTCTACAGAAGATTTGAGAATATATATTTGCACATATATTTGTTAACCTACTTTAACGGGGATTAAATTAACAAATGCTAGTAGTGTATTTTCAAAATTGTCTATGATGTAATGCAAATTTAATTTCAATTAGCTATGCTGTTTTCCCCAATCAATACGTTTAAGAATTTATCATGAACAACAGAAAACATAATTGAATATCTTAATATTCCACGGAAAACAAGCTGTTCACAATTAAACTTTGGAAATAATAGCTAATAGTGATGACAAGCCCCAAGTAATTAAAAAGTAAAATAGTTTGTTTACTATATTAATTATGCTAAAGAAGAAAAATGACAAACATTGCTACTTCAACGCCCAGATGGCTCCTTGAAGCGAGCACTAATGCTACACAATCAGTAATATATAAGAGTCTGCCTACTACAGAGTTCATTAGAAGTGCCATTGTTTTATGAAAAAGGATAAAAATAGTAAAATGCAGCAGCCATTTCACAATAGTTCTTCGCTTTACGCATTAAGGTAGGCTATATCAATAAAAGTTGAAAAATGACAACCCGAATGTTAACAGAGCATTTAAGAAAAACTTATGTATATATACGGTTTGTATTTTGACTCCTATCTTAAAGTTATTCCATTCAGTAAAAGTTCTGATTGTTATTTTATATAAACCAGTTATTTAAAATTTAAATAAAATACCTTTTGGCTTCTTATTCTGTTCAACATATTCTGGAAAAAAGATTATATATTTTTTGTTATTTATATATATATATATTTTTTCTTAAAAATCGCTTTTGCACCTAATCTGGACAAGAGATTATGTGTAAATCTAATCAAGTCCCTTACACTTATTGAACTTCAATGTATTATATACACTTTACTGTCACTTATATAATGTAATAATTTTATTACTTTATAAATATAATCTTGATTTAATGGAGGAACATTCAACATTCGACCACAGAATAAAACAGGTGAAAGTTTTACATTTTATCTGCTAATCTTATAAAGTGTTACTGTGCTATTTCTAAAAGATTATTACAAAATTTATCTGCTCCTCCCGAATTTTTATTTTTCTCTGAGGTCATATTTATTTCCCTTTTATAGTCATCACTTATCAGAGTTCCCTTGTAGATGGGCTGCTTATAGCATTGATTCCTTAGCTCCTTAGCTTTTCTCGGTCAACAAATTCTCTTTGTCGTTTATTCTAAGTTGTATAGAGGTTGAAACAAATATAAGGTCTACTTATTTATACTTTTTTTAATTTTACGGTTATAGTAGGATTTTTTTCATTAGCGGATTGTTGAAAAGTCATTCCGTTGCCCCCGCTAACGATACCATCCTTTTTAAAAGGACAAAAGAAAATAACACGAAAAGAGAAGAAAATTAATTACCTGAAGAAGAATGAGAAAACAAACATAAATGTTTAGATAGTCTAAGTAAAAGTGGAAAGACAATATATGACAATTAGGTAAACAAAATACATTTTTTTAAAAATTAAACAAAAAATTTAATTTTTATAAAATTATTAACTTGTGACAAACGGTTATCTTTTCAAGTTGAATCGTTCAAGCATACAATCTTTAAAATACTTAAATCACATGGACAGGCTGCATTGAAACGCTACTCCAAGTTATAAAGGTTAGTTTGACAGACATGACGTAAACAAACGAGCTAGAACTGCTATCGGAGCCTGTTTATATTTTCATATCACAAACATTTCTATAAATAGATGTAGCATAACTTCTGCCCAAGACAAAGTCGCGTACCCGGCTCTTTCTGTTGGAAACATGCCAATTTCGGGCGATTTATTGTCAATGGGATATATTACCCCAAATCACCCCTTGGTAACCCCGTACATCCCCGACGAATTTTGATGATAAGGGACTAGGACCTTCGAAAATCTTCGAATGCCCATTTTTGGGCAATATTTTAGATGCTGGCAAGTTTTACCTCAATTCACCCACAGCGACACCCTCAGTCCCTTCCCGGATTGTGCATGGCCAACTTCGGTGCTAGGATTAGACTCAGCATTATTAAAAACCCCGAGTGATCATTTTATAACGATCTCTTAGCCTCTGACCTTTTTACCCCAATTCTCCATTTGCTACTCCCGTAGAGCCCACACACGTCCATCCCTGGTGTCTTTCGATGACGGTATTGAATTCAGCATCTTCAAAAGCTCTAAGGTAGTTATTTATCTGACAATTTCACCCCAATTTATCCCTTTGGTACTTGTGTAGAACCATCGCAGT
>JBAIZL010000001.1:354540282-354705282 GCA_036971475.1 Prosapia bicincta | reverse complement strand
AGCAGTTTTAATAAAATAGACATTTTTCAGTGTTCCAAAAATGATAATCAAGCTCTGCAAGCTAAAACGGATTCGTTGACCGACTTGCCTGTACAAGGAATAAATCCAAAGATAGCAAGTATTGCAGGCGGGGTGAGGTAGGTTAAATTCACCGCTATATATACTAGGTCTCTAAGATCTTAGAGACAGTCTGAAATAAATTTTTAATACGAGGTGCCGCGGAACGCTATGCTGGACCGCGAGTAAGACCGCCGTCAGGCCAGATGGACCAAACTTCAACGATTCCGACGTCTAGGACTACCAAGGGGTGAAGGCTCCAGACTCAGCCTCCAGGACGCATGAATTGAGGAAAACCACCACCGACGAACCAGTGATGGCGACTTCCGATGTCCAAGGACCAGGGAATCCAGACGAGAGACTCTAGGACCGGCAGGAACATCTTTGGCAAGTCATTTTCTCTATTCGATACCAGTTACGTCAAATTTAGTCAGTTAATTTTATTAAATTCAAACAAATATTCAAGCTTAAACAATGACTTCACTCTTTATAAAAATTAAATAAATTTTATGCTTAATAAAATGAATTTATGTGATCAGAATATTTCAAATGATAAATATTAAACTTACAAAGGGTTTTTGGCCATGAGCCATTTATTTTCAAGGAAATAAGACTTTTTTGAATATTATAAATTTAAAAATTATGTGTCATAAATATGAATTTACCAATTTAATATAGAAGATAAATTTTTATTATGTGTAATTTGGGAAATAATTTTATTTTTATGTAAATGTAATTGATATATATGGAAATTATAAGAATTTAAAGTATGAAAAACAACAAGTTATTTAGTGAATTGTTTTTGTCAATATAATTGTGTTCTATTTGAAAGGATAAATTTTCTTTTTTATTTAAATAAATAAAATTAAATATGTTATAAAAATCAACAGTATTTGCATTTCATACTGTGTCGAATAATCAATAAAAACTGTTTAGCTTTTTCCAACTAATATGAAAATGATTATTAAATCAGTAAACAAGTTTAATTAAATATCATTAATTGATAATAGTTAAAGCCTAATGTTTTTAAAGAGTTTCTCTCAACTAACTTCATTGAGCTAGCCTAAAGATTAGTTGGTTTTTTGTATAAAAGTCCAGAGATTTATCTACTGGCAGATCGTGTTTAAAAGGACACAGGAGCCTTTTAAAATAGGTAATTTAAACACGATCATATTTTGCACGTCCCCTGGCTGTCTCTGCAGATCATCATCAGGTGGTAAGACTCTGTGATTATTTTGTGTATTATTTTAAATGTGTTTCTTTCCAGCTGACTATTGAAATGACATGTGTAACTATATCTAGACCCTACATAATTGATAAACCAATTTTGGGGAGTTTATACTTATTTTAAATAGTAGTCAGCGGGAATAGACTTGTTTTGGGCCTGGCCCTATGAGCAGGAAATATACACGTAACTCAGGGATTTTAGCACGGTTTAACAAGCTGGGTGATTGGCAGATGTTTGGTTTGTTTATAAATAAGTTTTTTAAACAACAAAATTTTGGTATTCTGCGAGAAGGGAAATCAAATAAAGAGGGAGGGGACGTTGCAACACACACGCACACACACACACACACACACATATATATATATATATATATATATATATATATATATATATACATATATATATATATATATATATATATATATATATATATATATATAATAAACTTTGGATTTGTGTAAGTAGAAAAACTTTCTAAATGTTTAGCAACAACATATGGAATATTGTTGTTTTTATTTCTTAATATACTGTTTCACTTGAGGAATAATATAAATATATATTTTATATAAACACACATATATATATGCATATATTTTATAAGTGAATATTGTTGTTTTTATTTGTTATTATACTGTTTCGTTTGAGGAATAATATAAATATATATTTTATATAAACATATATATAATATATATATATATATATATATATATATATATATATATATATGCATATATTTTATAAGTTTTATATATGCGCATTTAAAATCCTTTATTAAACTACAAGCTTAATATAAAATTATTCCTAAAGAAAACTAAATTAAAGCTACATATAATAAATAGTATGAATATCCAAATAATAGCAATTATTATAAGTTATTTGGTAATATTTTCTGAGCAATATTCCCCCTCTTGTGCATTATTCTTGTAGTTATTATTAGCAAATAATGTTACTTCCAAATGTTATCGTTTCAATAAACTTTTTAAAAATAAAATGTTTAGCTTCGAATTAAGTATGACTAATAGTACCTAACAGATGGAAATCCAGTTGCGAAGGCAACAGGAAGAATGAGTGGGGCACAAAGGAGGAAAGCACTCTGGCTTTCCTACCATGAGGAAGCAAAGAAGGCGGAGGCGGAAGGCAGAAAACCACTGCCACCCCCTTTGAGGAAACACCGGTCCGGGCAGCGGAAGGGTTTGACGGAGGCTATGGCTAGAACCCGCCCTGTCGTCCCGGAAGCCAGTGGATCAGGTAGGACCTTAGGACGACAATAGAGAGAGAAAGGAAAAGGAAGGAAAGGAGTACTTCTAATCCTACTCCAGAGTCGGAGGTCAAGAGGTCTAGGCCTGCTGGGTCGGGAGGGCCGTCTTTCTTGTCGAACTCCGCCAATCTACCGAGGGTTGTTGTGACCTTTGGGGATGGTGTAGGCGTGAGGATGGAGATGGCGTCGTTCGACCACCTTAAGGGCACCGTCATGGACCGGACTCCGGGCACCCCTAGTGGAGGTTTTGTTCCGCGGTTCAGAGACACTCACCTAAGGGATGGATTCGCAGCATTTATTTGTGCTGAAGAGGAATCGGCAAAATGGCTGAGAGAAGTGGTACCGTCAGTTAAGCTCGAGGACGGGACTCAGGTAAGGCTAGTCCTGCCTGATGAACTCATCAAAAGGGGGAAAGTGACGGTGTTGTACCACCACCAAGAAGGGAGGCCACTCAGCTGGTCAAGCTCATGGGGATGCAAAACCCAGAAATTGACACTTCGAAGTGGAAAATCCTACAGTGCATTGAGCGGGGACCTGCAAGCCTCCTCTGCTTAGGATTGGATGAGGCATCGGCCAGACTATTAAAGGCAAGAGATGGGAAAGCCTTCCTGGGGACTGCAGAGGTCACTTTTAAGTGGAACTCTAAGGACCCGGAAGAGAAGGGCGAGAGAGAGAATCAGGAGAAGGCGTAGGAGTCAGTTGGATATGGCTGACCCTCGAGCAATGATCCTGCAAATCAACTTGCACCACAGTAAAAGCGGCTCGGTGGTCCTAACCAGGTGCTTAAATGTGAGGCACACATTACCAGCGCTTGCGCTGGTGCAAGAACCGTGGCTGGCCAGGAATCGTATAAGGGGTCTGACTGCAGCTGGGCGCACCTACGCAAGTGGGGAACATGAGAGGCACAGAGCATGCGTGATAGTCAGAGGACTAGAAGCCACGCTAATTCAAGTATTCTCAACTAAAGGCCTTGCGGTGGTTAGAATTCGAGGCAAGAGCGAGGTAAGTGGGAGCAGGGAGTTCATCGTGGCCTCCAGTTACTGCGCCCACAATAGAGAATCGCCCCCTGCAGAATTACGTAAGTTAGTTCGGTACTGCAGGGAGAGGAATATAGGAATCTTAGTGGGCTGTGATGCCTATGCTCATAATGAGGTGTGGGGCAGCACAGACACAAATGAGCGAGATGAGGAGCTCCTAGCCTTCTTGATTGAAAAAAACCTTGTGGTTTTAAGCACAGGTGCCGAGCCAACATTTGTCACTTCAAACAGAATGGAGGTTCTAGATATCCCATTCTGTAATAGACAAATGGTAAGGTGGGTGCATGACTGGCAGGTTTCGGATGAGCCCTCCATGTCTGATCACCAGATCATCACTGCTACGATGAGGGGAGTTGTCCCCCATGTGGTGTGGCTTAGGAATCCGAGAAGGACAAACTGAGAAGGTTTTAAGTCCTCGGTGAGGAGGCGGATGTCTGACTTCCGTGGTAAATATGGTACATCAAATGAACTGGAAAATACTGAGGCCTACATCAGGACTGCAATTTCCACGTCGTTTGAGGAAAATTGTCCTCTCTCGCGGATAACCACTGAAAGTGGTACAGCGAGTTAGAGGCAAGACGGAAAGAGACTAGAAGGCTCTTTAATAGGGCAAAGAAGAAGAAAACGGCGGAGACCTGGCAGGCATATAAAGACAGCCAGGGTCTCTATAAAAATCTTATTAAAGAGGTTAAACGTGCTTCTTGGGAAAAGTGGTGCTCAGAGACAAGCACACTGAGTGACACTGCTAGACTGTTTAAAGTGTTAGCAGGTGGACCGAGGGGAGAGCTTAAGTTTGTCAAGAAGACTGATGGTAGCTTTACTGACACACCGGAGGAAACACTGCGTCTGCTTATGAGGAACAGTTTTCCCGATATTAGACCGCTAGGGGACGGTGCTCAAAACCTCCGACATACTGGGCTAAGGGCGGACTGGAATATTGCTGGGTCCGTGGAGACTGCGCTGTTGTCGGTCGTAGACTTTATTAAGGGTCAGATCAACAACAAGGGGATATGTATTGGGGCTTTTTTTGATGTGGAGGGGGCTTTTAATAGTACCTCTAGACTGGCCATCAAGAGAGCAGCTATGGATCATGGGATTTCTGATGGAATTATAAATTGGATTATGAGTTCCTTGGAAAACCGGATAAGTACTGCATCCTGGATGGGGTGCACGATAAATGGGATGGTCTCGGAGGGCTGCCCGCAGGGTGGAGTGTTATCCCCTTTGCTGTGGAGCCTTGTCGTGGACGGCCTACTAAGGACACTCAGTGGAATGGGTGTCAAAGTGGTAGGATATGCGGATGACATAGCTATCCTTGTTAGGGGACCATTTAAAGAGGTCCTCAAAGACCTGCTTCAAGAGGCACTCAAGAAAACAGAAGCATGGTGCAGGGAGAATGCACTAAGCATTCAAGGAGAGAAATCTGTGGCACTCATCTTCACTAGGCGATATAAAACTAAATCGCTGGAGAGGATGGAAGTTGGTAATACCAAAATAAACTACGTTGAGAGCGCTAAATATCTGGGAGTTATTCTGGATAGGAAGCTACTCTGGCGTGAGCACTTGGAGGATAAGTGCAAAAAAGCCATAGCTACGTTCTGGCAATGCGGAGGAGCAATAGGCACAAGATGGGGTTTGGGTCCACGTCAGATGAACTGGATTTATTCCGCCATTGTGGTGCCGAGGTTGGTCTTTGCCTCTATCGTCTGGTGGGACAGGGCACAGAAAGAAACAAGTAAAAGAATGCTGGACCGCGCGCAGGGGCTCTTCTTTAAAGGCAAAACAGCTACAAGGATAATCACACCATGTGCGGCCATGAGGGTTATGTTGGGTTTTCCATCCTTGAGTCTTCAAATTAGGATGGAGGCAATGAAAACTGCATACCGGCTAAGCTGTACCGGGCAGTGGAAGACAAGTAGCAAACTTCATAAACAGCTATTTGGGGACTCACTGAAGAAGGAGGTGGATAGAACCTCAGGATAAGATACTGTCTCTTAAAAGGGAAAAAGGAAACTACAAAATTCTTATTCCTGCAAGAAAGGCATGGGCGGAGTATGGACCCAGACATGGTGAAATCTGGTTCACCGATGGGTCCAAGATGAAGGAAGGAGTGGGAGCAGGATTTAGTGGACCGAGACACCAAGACAGATTTTGTCATCGCCTGGAGGACTACAACTCTGTCTTCCAGGGAGAGGTGCTCGCGATCAAACTATGTGCTGAGGAAATAATAGGGTCTGGCAGAAGGGGCAAGACCATCTGGATTTGCTCGGACAGTCAGGCAGCTCTGAAGGCTTTAGGTAAGACTAGTACCAGCTCTAGGATGGTGGCTGAGGCTATGGCTTCTCTAGCAGAGCTGAGTAAGTATAATTTACTCAACCTAACCTGGATTCCAGGACATTCTGGCTGGATAGGGAATGAGAGAGCTGACGCCTTAGCAAAACAAGGGTGTATAACCCAAGGACCGTTGCTGAGGGCAGTGGGCATGCCGCCTCAGGAGGGGCGCAAGAGGATCACGGCACATATAGACAGGTTGTGCAGGGAAGAATGGAATGTGACCTTGGGATGTAACAAATCTAAGGTACTGTGGGGTTACTCAGGAGATTTGTGGGGCAAAGAACTACTCTCCTTAAGTATACATCAACTCAGAGCTACTGTAGAGCTGGTTACAGGCCATGGGAATCTGAGGGGGTTCCAATACAAAATTGGAAAATCTAGGTCCCCTGTATGCAAGTGATGCGACGAGGACCAAGAGGAAAGCCCAATCCACGTACTCTGTGAGTGTCCTGCTTTGGGAGCTGCAAGGAGAAAGTGGTTTGGCTGGCAGGTATGTACACCAGAGGATATCAGAAGATCTAGCATCAGGTGGGTACTTGATTTCTGCAAAGAGGTAGGTATCCACTAAGCTAGTCCTGTGGTAGGGATGGGAAAAGAGTACAAAGGCTGCAGCTACGTACTCTACACCGATAAGGTCCCTCCGAGTTTTAGCAATAATAATAATAATAATAATACCTAATTGTACATAAGTAGATATTAGATTCGAGTTTATAAAATGGAGAAAACTGACCTGAGAGTTATGCATAAATAAAATAAATTGTGTTGTTAAAAACAATTTAAGTAAAAGCAATATATGTCCTTGTAAGAGTTTACATAAAATCAGCATAATAAATTTTATTAGAGTCCAAGTTAGATTGGATTTTAATAAAAATAAATATTAGGGCCTACTGTATTTCTCTGAATGGAATATTTATTGCTTTTTTATATTCAAAGGGTTAAACAATTTCCCAACATTGACGCTTCTAAGCAGCAACAAACTGCAAACCTTTTTTCAGAACATTTTTCGACTTGATACTTCGCTTCTCAAGCTCTACCTTATTCCCATTTTTCAAAATAACAGTGGCAACAACCACGAGGAAGATAATAGCCAAAATCAAAGTCGACTTCAACATCTTGGAGACCTGTAAAGCAAAATTATTAAGTAGGATACAAAAAGTTATTTATTATCGTATCAATAATAATTCGTCAATATGATTTCATTGGAAACAGTTTTATATTCTAGAATCCGCAGGAGGTGGAGACTAGCCGCACCTACATTGGCGTCCTTTTCCGTACCTTACATAGTCTTCTCAGTAACATAAACACTACTCCCAAAACCCACTTCACTACTACTCACACAATTACACTTTAGACACACACACTGCATTAACACACTATCTTCACACATGAACACTCACATTTTCTCCTTGGGACTTTTGAAAGACTAGTGCTGAAAAACCCAGAGCTTGACAGACGGCTGTGAGCTTGCTCTGTCGAGACATAAGAGCTCTTGCTGGTCTGCCAGCCGCTTCGGCTCTTGGTCAGGGAGTGTTTGCGGTGCACAGTAGGTTATAACGAGTACTCGATTGATGTCCATCGAGTCGAGCTAAGGAGGAAAACTGTAGGTCTCAGAGATCTGGGAGTTGGAAATGATCTTTATGTGATCTATGGGAATACCAGTTCATGTAACAGGTCCTGTCACATCCATAAAGAAACTAAGAAACTGCTAGCTACAACTTGTAATAAGAACGAAACGCTTTCTTTCTTTAAAATGACTTCCTTATTTGACGAGGTCATGGGATCTGTGGCTTCCCATAGATCCTTAAATTCCTCAAAGATGGACAAATACGTAAAAGTAGCGACAAGCTCTTTCAACCTTATTTTGGACAAACTATAGATATCCGAAATCATACTCGCGGGGTACCAGTTTGACGGTGTCTGGCAAACTGCCAATAATTAAAAATAATTAATGAATACTTAGGAAATTATGGTATGTTTTGAAAATGGTTAAATACTTATTTAGAAATGCTAGATAAACACAGAAATTAGATAGGTTACTGTAAGTAATTACGCAAATTTGATCATAACTACTTCTAATTGTATGTAATTAGGTAATCATTATTAAATATCCGTTAATTATTTAATGTTTTATACTAAGCAACTCTTTAACAACGTTTTACGTCATAAGACATTGCAAAATATATTTCCATCGAACATCTGTTTGTAGCATCTTGATGTAATATGGATCACCTTTCATCTCAGCTGGCTTCCAAAACGTATTGTAAAATGTGGGCAATTAATTTAATTAATTAATTTATAATAATAAAAAAGTTTTTATTGAAATAGTTTTCTGATATTTGCGGTATTTATAAAGTCATTTAGGTTGAGGTTTTATACATAATAATTTTTGAAGCCTATAATTTCTCATGTTACACTGATATATATAAATGTGAAATAAGAAGTTTAGAGCTGGTTATTATGAGAGCTCAAGAAACTATCATGCTTCCACAATGTTTGTCTTATGAAAATATCACATTATTTAATAATATATTATTTCTAATGATATATTTATTATATTGTCTCAATTACAGAGAGTAATGGCCCGTAAGCACTCTGAATTTGTCAACAGCTTCCATTCTCTTGGCAGGCTATGTGGTATTAGCACTGCGTGTGCCAGTAATTCCATATCTTTCCGGCCCTCGTTTATTTTTGCCACACAATCGGTTGGTGTTTAAGGCCTACTGGTTATCACGACTGTGGCGCGAAAACACAAATTGCGCCCTACTTGCCGGTTTTTTGATCAAAGTTTTACGGCGGATTGTACCGTTTGCGCCAAAACAAACAGTACTGAAACAATTGTAAGATTTTATTTTATTTCTTTGACATAGTTTTTACAAACTATAGATGTAAAACGAAGCCAAATATGTTAGATTCTGGTTTAAAATATTCTATATGACCTCCGATTAGTTCTTGAGGGATTTGCATCATTTTGGTGAGGAGGGCTTGCTTCATGCTCGTTATTTTTCCCTAAAGTTAGACGATGGTTGTCGGTGGGTTATCACGAAATCATTTCACCTTGATCATTCCCCAGACGTAGGCGTGAGATGGTGAAAGATAGGAGAAGTGGGCTAGGTAACGAAAGTTTTTTCTGAGGGAGAAGAGGCGGTTGCCAAAGGTTTCTTGAAGGAAAGTAATGTTTTCTAAGGCATTGTAGCTGGTTGAGCCATATTGCCATAACCATGTGAACGAAAATGCAGATTTCAGGAACAACAAAATTTCCTGAGGCTTCCTATGAAACGACCAAGATTATTGTCTTCAACAAAGTATGGACCAATTTGGCCTCTTCTTGACACAGCGTATGAAATGGTTACACCACTACTATGACATTCGATAATTTTACATCCCTCAGAAACTCAGGTGTTCTGTAGTACATTGCTAACTGAAATTTTGCGGCTTTGTTTAACAATTCAAAGGTTCCACAGTTTTTATCTTGGGAAAACCACCAATGTTTTCAAATATTCTTCTCACCGATATATTACTAAAATCGTTTTCAAAGATGTTCGGTTTATGTTTCTTTTCAGTGACCGTAAAACGTGATGCAACACTCTTCCGTGGTTTTCATTTGTACATACAGTAGTTTAGAGTCCTGAAATGCCCTTCCGCTGAGTCAAAATACTACCTGATATTTGATACAACGCAGTGACATTTTTCAATAACAATAATATTCACGGCGTTTTTAGGCAGGTTTTTGTTAAAAGTTTCCTGACAAATTAGTGCATTGTGTGTCAAACCTGGCCATTCGCACCTGGACACACCTGGTCCAATTCCAAATGAGTAAAAATAATGGTCTACGATAAAGATTTTGTTTATAGTAGTTACCACCATGTCAGCAAAAACTAACCTCAAATGAAGTGAGTTAACACGAATAAGTGGCAACAATATAAATTTGGCCCAGCTGATCGAGAGGGCAACTACAACTGATTCAGTTTCAGAACTGTTTATTTTGGCACATACGGTACTATCGACGTGGCTTCAGTCTTCAAGTAGTCACTGTATAGGTCATATCCAGAAGCACTTTTGACTGGTGATCCGTCAGTGAATTCTTCAATCCAGTTGTACTTTCTCTATACATCCAAAATGGTTTCCAAAGCAGTGGCGTTTAGGATGTCGAGATCACTAAAAGCCTTAGAATATGTATGATTTAGAAGCGACAGTTTTCCCTCAGGTTATGATGGGAACACTGTGTGATAGGTTGGGAATTTATATGCTTGCCCAAGCTCTATATTGTATTTATTTCTAATTTGGTCGGGAAGAATGAGTTTTGTTTGTGTCCTGATTCGCGATGTCGCAAGATTTTATTTCGCCCATTGTATGTAGTCGATTCTCTTTGCCCTCCCCCAGAACTCGAGAACTGATTTCTCCCCGTGGCTTTGCAGTGTCTCTACTTCTGCTTGAAAATCATCGCATTTATAGGTGTTGATATTGCTCCACAGTTATTTTTCGAGGTGCGTTGCTTTGGACAACCTCTAATTTCCTTGGGTTAATATCGGAAGAGAGAGCGATGACTTCAGGAGCATATTCCCTATTTGGGGGTACATACGTTTTATAGGGTGTCCCCATCACATCCTGCCTTGCTCCCCATTTTGAAGTTGCTCAGCTTTAAAGGCGTGGAAGAGTGAAGTCAGCACTGCGAAAGAAGATTAGTTTACTTCAAACTCAGATACCCTATCACCACAATGGTAACCCTACATGTAAATAACCTTAAGAAGTGGGGCTCGCTCAGGTTTCGCCCAACCCCGTAAAAACGTTTCGTCACTGTTGCAGGAGAAAAAGAAAATCATTGTTTTCACTTTGCCTTGAAATAAAATACTACGTGAAAATACCTGAGTGACTAAATAAATTACCGTCATAAATTTAAATTATGCAAAATTATATAAAAATGTTAACCTAATCAAACATTATATAACTAGCATAAGTAATAAATAAATGTTATCTTAATATAATAAATTACTCTCAAGTAATGTAGTTATAGTAGGGAAAGAAAAACGTATATAAGCTAATCACTCAATGTAATTCCCTGAATTTCCCTGTAGGAAGTATACCTCGTTTTTATATAAAAAATATGTAGGTGAATTTTTATTACATATTTTGTTTCCTTCCCACTTAAGAATTAATTATGAGTCAGTAATATTTAACATGAAGATAAATATTAAATTTGTTAAAATTAGTTAATTTTCAATTATTTCATCTATTTAAATCACTGAAATAATTTTTCTGTTAAATATAAATAAATTGCATATTCAGTAATTCCATAGATACGGAAGTAAATTAAGGAAATGACAAAACAAGACGTCTAATTATCACGATAGAATGCCGATTAAGGAACGAATCGGAAAATAGAGTAAAAATGCCATTTATGTATATATATATATATATATATATATATATATATAAAGAACAAAAGTCAAAATACAAATACAAGAATTATATTTGAATTTACAAATCAAATATAATTCTTGTATTTGTATTTTGACTTTTGTTCTTTATTAATACACAAGAAAACATATTGCGATATATATATATATATATATATATATATATATATATATATATATATATATATATATATACCACGAATGCCACGATTCTCTTCCCCTAGGATAAAACGTCTTTTTACCATGAGATGTGTGAATTTTGTTTAACTACCCTACATATTTTTTAAAAAGTTTTAGTAAATTATCTTTCAATATAGCATACATTTTTAGTATTTTGTATCATAAAACTATTTCAATACCTAAAATGATTTAAAAATATTATCTTATATTGAATTACATTGAAGTAGCTCCAATACAAAAAGATGGATCATATGTAATCCCATTTTAGCAATCTAGCTCCCTATAAAACCTCTACAAATTATGTCAAACATAAAATAACACAACTGATAGAATTCTGATAACTCAGTAAGAAAAGCTACTACATTAAATAACGTATATACTACAAATACCTTAATATAAACTTTGCAATAATAAGGCGAAAACCAAATATGGTTGATTGAATATTTTTAAACACATTCTTGTTAAAATGAGCGAGAATATGTTTGTGATTTCAGAGGTGAAAAAATATATATTTATGCGAGTTTTACTCTGTGGCCTAAGTGTTGCATAAACTAGATTTAAACATGGCTCGTCTTAGAAGAGCATATATTGTACCTCAATGCAAGTGCCTCCTAAACCTTTCACTTCTGTTTGCAGTATATAGATATATGATCATATTCCATGTTTAATTCACGAAAAGGCATCGTGTGTCCAAACACCAACATCGCAAACTATAATGTAACGCCTATTCCTGTAGGATTTCATCTATTTTATTTCTCCATGCTGGACCATGTATATAGATATTTTACTATTAAGTATTTTTTTTTTTTTTAAATAGGTGTAATTTTTTTTTAATATAGGTATTTTTTTAATTAGTGAATAACAAACGAAATAATGATAGGCTATAGCAATTGACTATCGCTGTTCATTGATTCCTGAGATTCAAGAGACAACTCGTGTACAATATTTTTTTTATACCAAATGTTTTTACTTTTCCATTTACGTAGGTAGGTATACCACGATGGAATAGTTTGTTGATATTCTGTAGGCCTCTTCTAACCCTGTTCCTTTTTTGCTGAGCTCCAAGCAAAATTTGGTCTTTAAATGTTTTTATATGCTGTATATCAAAATCTATTAACATAAATTTTTAGGACAATCTGTGTGTGGTTAGAAGATTAGTACATAAGCAATAAGTCTGTTTTAGAGTTTATTTTAAAAGAATAAATTTATATATTTATTCTCTGCTTTCTAATGTTCTTGTGCTCTTCTTTCTTATAATTTTAAGCAAATTTTTAACACTGCATTTATTAATATTATTATTATTACTAAAACTAGGAGCTACTTCGTGAATCGGTGTAGAGCACTTAGCTGCAGCCTTTGTACTATCTTCTCATCCCTACCACAGGACTAGCTTAGTGGATACCTACCTCTTTGCAGAAATCAAGTACCCACCTGGTGCTAAATCTTCAGATACCCTCTGGTGTACACACCTGCCATCCAAACCACTTTCTCCTTGCATCTCCCAAAGCATCAACCCACAGAGTACTTGGATTGGGCTTTCCTCTTGGTCCTCGTCGCATATCGTCCACACAGGGGACCTAGAATTTTCAATTTTGTATTGAAACCCTCTCAGATTCCCATGGCCTGTGATCAGCTCTGTAGTAACTCTGAGTTGAGGTCTACTTAAGGAGAGTAGTTCTTTGCCCCACAAGTCTCCTGAGTAACCCCACAGTACTTTGAATTTGTTACATCCCAAGGTCACATTCCATTCTTCCCTGCACAACCTGTCTATATGTGCCGTGATCCTCTTGCGCCCCTCCTGAGGCGGCATGCCCACTGCCCTCAGCAACGGTAATTGAGTTATACACCCTTGTTTCCATTTAAGACCAACAATATTTTTTTTTGAGTTAATGCAGAAAAATCTTCTGTACTAATATTGCGTAACTTGCGCCGTCTATATGAATAAATGTATGCTATTATGCAGTAGAGTTTCGATAATTCTAGGTAAATGGGACCGAGGTCTACTCGAATTACCGAAAACACGGATTACACGAAAATACCTTCTGGCACATTATATAAAATTAATAAAATAACATTTTTATATTAAATTTGTATAAAATATTGTATATTATAATGCATATATAATTTTTTTATAAATTACATTTATAAGGGATACAAAATACGATTATAAGGCTTTATATAAACATTCCTTGAAAGCCCGACTTATATCCTTTGAATACCGTAGTGATATGAACATTTTTTGAAAGCCTGAATCATTTCCTTTGCACACCTTAATGGTATAAACATTTCTGGGAAAACCGACTCATTTCCTTTCAATACCTTAATCATATGAACATTTCGAGGAATCCCGACTCATCATTTTTTTTCAAATAGATAAAATAGGCTCAAATATAAATAGGCTTGAACTTAACGGAGACTCGAAACATCTGAACTCGGTATTTCAAGACTCTACTGTCAAAATATTAATTATAATTGTAATACCGTCGCTGATAGACATGAAAGGAAGTTCAATATTTTTGAAAAACAAATGCAAACAATGTAAAAAGAGAAATAGTATTAATGTGCATATTAGCCATAAATATATAATGCGGCTTCGTGTACACTACATGATGTTTTCTGTTTTTTTTTTTTAAATTAACATTATGATTTTTTAAAATGCATTTTATTACATTTTTTGTTGTAGTACAAGTAAAGGTGTAGTGTTTATTAAACAGGAATGTGTCACTTGCATTGCTAATGATTTTATAATTATTTTTTTATTTAAATTTAATATGGAGTATTCATACAAGTGATTCAATAATTCAACAAACCATTTAAATCTTTAACCATTATCATAGTTATCCCTTGACATGATACGTCACACTACTGGCTAATCTTTTGATTGCTGTTTTCGCCCCATTCAATACTTCCACAACTTTCCGGTAACCTTTCATTACTAAAGCTGCAGCTGGATACAAGACTTTGTCCTTAAATCCTCTTCTTTCGCGTTTCGCTACCTCCTCTTCCGCGAAGGACGCAGCCGTCGTGATGGCAACGATACCGGCCAGGATAATCAAAGTAGCCGTTTTAAACATTTTTATCGTCTACAAACAAATTTAAAAATTATAAAAGCAGATGAAACCCTTTAATTTTAAAATTAGTTTTAAAATTAATTGGTTTATATAAATTTAAATAAATTTTAAATTTAAAAAATCATATAGTTAAAATCATTAAAAAATGCAATTTTTTCTTTTATTATAAAATATGATCCCGTAAATCATCACATAACTCTCATTGCCATACAAAGTCAATATGTAGTATTTTATTTAAAAACCATTTCCACCTGTGTACAGAAATTGTTTCCTATACTTAGTATAGACCCCTACTATAAAGAGATAAATGTAGGTTTTCTCTTCACAAAATAAATCTCTAGCCAAAAATATAAATATATATTTTTATATTGAAGTTTCAAAATAAAACACACAACAACGCTATTTTACCGCTGTTATACTTACAGTAAATGTAATTTTAAAATCGAAACAATATTTTAAAACTAATGCTTTTATTTAAAATGAAAAATAAGTTTTTTCATTTGAAAAAATTCATGAATGATTTACCCAGACATAATGAAAAGTAAATAAATAGGACTATGTTATTAGTCCTACTATAGTCTTTAATCATTTTAATATAGTATATCATATATTAAAAGAGAAAATTCTCACCAATTATATTACAATTTTTGTAAAACGTTTATCTTATATGATAAGGTACACTTATTCAAGCTGCACTTGATGGAATACATAACTTATTCCAAATAACTTTACTGTTTTATGCATTTTTTTGGTTACGATAACATTGATTGGTCTTGTACAAAAAACAAATTCTGAACGGAGCAAAATCTGAACGGCAAGTATTGTTTGCTACATATATTACATTAGCAAAAATATTTAAAAAAATACTAATTGTTTAAAATTTTGTAATTAGGCTAATGAGTTTTATTATTTACTGAGATTTTTCTAATTCAATATAATTAGGCGAAAACGTTACATGCTTACAATTAATTTTACAATTTATTTATTAAAAATTAGTTTACCTAAACAAGTAATATTATTGATAACACATACCTTTAGGTATTCACATATAAATGTCAAAATTGTTTACCATGGTCACTATTCAGTAATATTAATTTCCCAAAGGTTGTATTTCAAGAATTTTTTTACTTACCTTAAATGCGTATTGCTATTACAGTTAATTAGACCATAGACGTCACACACATGCAACACACAAGAAAGTATTAACTAGAGCAGAATGATGTATGGAAGGTGAACTATAGAAGAAATATTAACAAAAATATGTTCTTGACATAATAATTTAATATAAACATACAAAAGCATCAAAACTTTGAAATATATATTAAATTATTATATTTATTACACAATTATCTCTTATTCGAATAACAACCTAATTATTTTAATTACACCATGTGTAGTCTGCATTAGTTTTCAAAAAGGTTTATTACATATTTATAGAGAGCAGCTGGTAATTTATTGCGAAATATATTAAACAGTTACAAATTTTAGCTTGTAATATTAAAAACACCCATTCATATGTTTTACAGCCCTATTGAAGTAACTATTATTGCAGAAAATTTTTCTTATCTTTGTTTACTAAAGTAACACTTACCTTGTATAATAAGGACAACCATTTTAGCAGATATATCCCACTTTCAACTGAGCAATTGGTTATTTTAGGTTTGGTTGTGGGGAAAAGTTGAGATTTAGGATTTAGGTGTTGGGTAATTTTTGAAAGAGGATTTGGAGTTTTCACGTCAAAACGTGAGTGTGAATTATAATGTAATTGGGTTGGGAAAAAGGTTGATTGTGTGAGTTGGGTTTAACTTGAAGTGTTTGTGTTTTTCGTACTTTTCGATTAATGGAAATCAGGTATTTTATTTAATTTTTTGCCTCTGTCAGACTTCTCTGATGTTACGTTTGTTAAGGTGTTGTTGTCTTTACATATATTTATAGCTTTGTTGGTCCCCTTGAAGAATCATCCTAAACCATCGGTCCTAAAAACACTTCCTCTGTCGTTCGGTATACAGTAGAGTCTCGATAATTAGAGGTAAATGGGACCTAGACCCCTTCGGATTACACGGAAATACGTTCAGGTCCATTAAAAATAATAGAAGTTTTATTAAACTCTAATATTATAACTAACAATCAACAAAATAAGTTTATAGAATTTTATAATAACTGTTCTTGGAAACCTGACCTATTTCTTTTGCATACTGTATTGATATAAACATAAAGTAGAAGCTAGACTTATTTCCTTTGCATACTGTATTGATTAAAATATTTTTTGAAATACGGACTCAGTCGTTTCCATAAGGTTGGATCTGAACATTTCTTAGAATCCCATCTTATTTGGTTTACATAGCGTATCGGTATAAACTCTTCTTGAAAGTCCGACTCATTTCCTTTGCGTATCATATTGATATAATAATTATATATTATATAATGATTTATTGAAAGCTCGACTTATCATTCCCTTTCAAATAGATAAATTAGGCTCAAATATAAATTGGCTGGAATTTAACGAAACTCGAAAGATAGGAACTCGGAATTTTGAGGTTCTACTGTATTTACTTTTAGAAACGTTATATTTAAAGATTTAAACGCATACAAATAAATCTGGTCGGCGTATTCTTTAATTATAAAGTATTACCACAAAATAAAGTTACCACTGACTGAATACAACAGCCATCCAGTTTTTTTGGAGTTAGGAAATCAAACGTTCGGCGTGTAATTTCTCAAATAGAAAATTATTATTAAAATCAGTTTATTAAATTTAAAAAATGTATGAAATGGAGAATAGTAGAAATGAACCAAGTAGGAAATGATATTTTTCTTCATAATAACTTTAAAAAACATTATGTCGCTTACGGATTCCAATAACAATGTTTTTTAAAGAATATATCACTCAATTGCGCCTTCTACTTTCGGTGCACTCTTTTTTGGGGGGGGGGGGGTTCTGAAGTTGTCAATTGGTGAACAAATTATGTTGGATTACTTCAACTTCTTGAGCTATCGGTTATATTAAAGGCGAGCAAGATATTAAATATGAAAGTAAAAAATAATGTATCAATTAAATCACATTCGTATTAGGAACCATAAAACCTATTAAAAACCGGTAAACCTGGATACCACGTGTTATTCATCCGACTATGCGGAACCTTTAAAGCTTACAAAATCAACATAGTATTAAGGCCAACATTTACGTTAGGTCAAAAATTTCTTAAATGTATAGTTTTAAGAATTTGGTGTTTTTAAAAAGAGCAAATTTTCTAGAATTAAATTACAACTTTAAAATTACCCAATTTTATTTGATATAATGTCTTAAAGCTTTTCCCAAATCCACCTGTTTTGAATAGGCTAAGCATCTTACTTTATTAAGAAACAAATTTAATCAATTAATATTAAATAAATTCACTAATTATAACAATTTTGGTATCTATTCACTCTTTGCTCACTCTTTATTGGTCCGAGAGTGACTGGTTTGCAAAAGCGCCTTAATTATGTGCCCCACCTGTGGGAGGGTTAAGCCATTTCAAGTTCTTTATATCTAGAATTTAAAGTGGTACTCCCTATTAAAATTAGAATTTGAAAAGATAACACTCCACACGTCTTGGTCGGCAACACAATTCTACAGATAGTAATTATATCACGAAATTATGACCGTTATCAACACTACCCCATTACCTGTAATACCCTGAATCGTTCTTCGGTACCATAAGGGATATTACACAATCTCAGGTGAAACAACTATTACATTAATTGCAGCCAACATATGAGTAATTATATCTGTCTAGTTTCGTAACTTATCCTCATTATGTTAAATTTATTAATGTAAAATATCTATTTGATGTGAAATAGAAAATAAATTACGTTACATTGGATGTAGCTCATAGCTTATAGAGTCTAAGTACAGTTGAAATTGAAAATAATAACTTAATGCTGCATATTCAATATGTCGTCTCGACAGTAGGGGATGGTCTTTAAAACCTTTTCCACACTGAAGTCTTAGATCCGATTCGACCTGTAAAAATAGAAAAAAAAGAACTGTAAATAAAAGCCTAGTACGAATTACAACATATTGCGTATTTCAACTGCCAGAAAAAGGCAATTGTATATAAAAGGCAATTAGGCAAAACTGATGAACATTACCACAAGTTAAACAAACTAGACTAAATCATGTAATAAACTGAAAAAGTAACAAAAGTAGAATAAGCTAAAGTTTAATGTAACAAATTATATTTATTTAACAAATTGAAATTTGTGAAAACAGCATAGATTTGTAAATATGGGTCGAATAAATAGTCTCGCACTCAAGGGACAAAAGATTGAACACTTAATACTATCACAACAGGTTTCGAAATATATAAAGTCATTTCAAATGTATTCACGGGCAAAAAAAGGATTTATTGAAGCTTGTCAAACAGGCCTATAGGGCTACTAGCAGTGACCTCTGGAAAGTTAGCAGATAGGATTAAGTAAACATGAAATATAAAAATAAGGTATGTATTTTTTAAAATTAAATATTTTGGAAAATTAAATAAATACGTTTGGTAAAATTACCCGCCTTTATAGGAATCCATGAAACAGAATTAAAGAAATATTAACGAGAATGAGGTTTGAGATTACAAATAAACAAACTGATTACTAAGACAACGCTACTTCAATTGAACCAAAACGAAAGAAACTGGGTTTACAAGTTATTTCTCGGGGACCTAATGCTTTTTTTAGCACTCCGAGAATTAGTGGAAGCCTCTGAAAAAGTGAGTGTTTTGTTAGTACTCCAGTCCCATCTTTATCACTTGCATGGGGCAACAATTAACCGCTAACCTTTGAAAATAGCATTGGTTTATTGTTTTCCCATATCTTGATTTAGGAAGAAAGTTATACCTCAGATTTCCTTCCCCGCTTGTCTGAAAGTCGGCCATCTTTGAACGCTTGCTTCATCTTCATCCTTTGTGACACTATGTCCTTTATCTTGTTGTTAATTTTGATTTTTCACTTTTGTTCTTTGAACTTTTCGCTGGAGCTTTTTAAATTTATAAATTTAGAGTCTGAGGCTCGATATATGCCTAATTTATGATTTATGTTGTCTTAATCTGAAATTTTAAAAAATACAGTAATTTATTTTGAAAATGATTTCCCTCTCAAGATTTCGCTCTTTGGCTTTTACAGTTTATTATGATTGAAAAGTTTGTACAACTTATTAACTCTACATTTCTTAAACGTTTCACTTTAGTGAATTTTAAACCTAATTTTTTTTGTTCTACTATATTCAAAATTGGAAAACATCACGCAAAACATGTTTTGCTTCTCCTTTAACGGAGATATCCCATAAAAATGGTTATGATAAATCACTAGGTTATATGTTAGCTATCACAGAAAACATTTAGTTTACTATTTTATCTATTTTGCATCTTATAAAATCACTGATGATACGTGACTAAGACACATCCTTATACTTTGAGAACTGGATGAATGCTAGCAAAATTGGCTTGGCTGCACTTTTCCCACCTTAACTTTTCCGGCTTGTTTTAAAGTGTCTCACTAATCACATTTTCTATAAATGGTCACCTATAAATGTCAGACCATCCTGTGGCGAGACTTGACATAATGTTTTCTCTACTCTTTACGATTTTCCTGCTCGTATAAATGATTCGCCCGCTTATAAAGATGTGACTGGTATTGCAGTTGACTACATGCAGAACCTTCCGTTTCCTTACATTCCTGTTTAGGAAAAATATTTCATTACATACAGCTGTAGGCTAATGAGTTTTGTGTTCATGATTTGATGAAACATTAGTCAGTTTTTTATTCCTATCATGAAGGTTTTGGACAGAAATGACCAAATAAAGTATGTTTTTTAATATGGAATTGTGTTTAGAGCTTGAGTAAAGGTATAAAGGTACTGCATATTTCATGACTCACCGGGCGAAAATCGACATTATACAGTGGTCAGATTTCTACTGTCCATGATTGATCGTTTTGACGAAATTCACCATTATTTCCGCTTACATGGGCATTCTTTCAATCTTTGTAATCAGGAATTTGGGATTGTAAAAAGAAAAATTCGAAAGAAGCATAGTATATATTTTCCTGTACATTATAAAAAACTGATAAAATCAAAGTCAAAGAAATTTACTGTGAAGGATGTTCAGCAAATCCACTTGTGAAATGATAGTGGATTTCAAAAACTAATGGCCTGAACATTGCAAGAAAAAACATTATTTCCAAAAGCTCATATGGAAAAAGTAAAGAAGAGAAGCATCAGTTTCAAGTGCCCACTTACTATAACTTCTGTTGTAAAAAATCAGAGCCTGGTGTCACTGAAGTTAGAAAGTTTATCGATTGACTTACTAATCTTCAGTTTGTATTGTATAAATATTATTTACAGAAATTAGCTCCTTTACCAGAAAAGACAGCGTATTCCTCAGTTCCCATAAACAAGAAGAAAATAAATGACGTAAAAAAGTCCTGCAATACATACTGAATGAATATTTGCCATTTTACACACAATTTGTAAGTGGCTTACTACTAAAGATAATGTCATTCCAAAAGAGGATATCTGAAGCTGGAACTATAATAAAAATGATACTTCCATTTAGCTTAAGTTCAATGCCATTCCAGAAGAGGATATCTGAAGCTTGAACTGTAATAAAAATGATACTTCCTTTTAGCTTAAGTTCAATGCCATTCCAGAAGAGGATATCTGAAGCTTGAACTGTAATAAAAATGATACTTCCTTTTAGCTTAAGTTCAATGCCATTCCAGAAGAGGATATCTGAAGCTGGAACTATAATAAAAATGATACTTCCTTTTAGCTTAAGTTCAATGCCATTCCAGAAGAGGATATCTGAAGCTGGAACAATAATAAAAATGATACTTCCTTTTAGCTTAAAATCAATTCCATTCCAGAAGAGGATATCTGAAGCTGGAACTATAATAAAAATGATACTTCCTTTTAGCTTAAAATCAATGCCATTCCAGAGGAGGATATCTGAAGCTGGAACTATAATAAAAATGATACTTCCTTTTAGCTTAAAATCAATGCCATTCCAGAAGAGGATATCTGAAGCTGGAACTATAATAAAAATGATACCTCCTTTTAGCTTAAAATCAATGCCATTCCAGAAGTGGATATCTGAAGCTGGAACTATAATAAAAATGATACTTCCTTTTAGCTTAAGTTCAATGCCATTCCAGAACAGGATATCTGAAGCTGGAACTATAATAAAAATGGTACTTCCTTTTAGCTTAAGTTCAATGTCATTCCAGAAGAGGATATCTGAAGCTGGAACTATAATAAAAATGATACTTCCTTTTAGCTTAAGTTCAATGCCATTCCAGAAGAGGATATCTGAAGCTGGAACAATAATAAAAATGATACTTCCTTTTAGCTTAAAATCAATGCCATTCCAGAAGAGGATATCTGAAGCTTGAACTGTAATAAAAATGATACTTCCTTTTAGCTTAAGTTGAATGCCATTCCAGAAGAGGATATCTGAAGCTGGAACTATAATAAAAATGATACTTCCTTTTAGCTTAAGTTCAATGCCATTCCAGAAGAGGATATCTGAAGCTGGAACAATAATAAAAATGATACTTCCTTTTAGCTTAAAATCAATGCCATTCCAGAAGAGGATATCTGAAGCTGGAACTATAATAAAAATGATACTTCCTTTTAGCTTAAAATCAATGCCATTCCAGAGGAGGATATCTGAAGCTGGAACTATAATAAAAATGATACTTCCTTTTAGCTTAAAATCAATGCCATTCCAGAAGAGGATATCTGAAGCTGGAACTATAATAAAAATGATACCTCCTTTTAGCTTAAAATCAATGCCATTCCAGAAGTGGATATCTGAAGCTGGAACTATAATAAAAATTATACTTCCTTTTAGCTTAAGTTCAATGCCATTCCAGAAGAGGATATCTGAAGCTGGAACTATAATAAAAATGATACTTCCTTTTAGCTTAAGTTCAATGCCATTCCAGAAGAGGATATCTGAAGCTGGAACAATAATAAAAATGATACTTCCTTTTAGCTTAAAATCAATGCCATTCCAGAAGAGGATATCTGAAGCTGGAACTATAATAAAAATGATACTTCCTTTTAGCTTAAAATCAATGCCATTCCAGAGGAGGATATCTGAAGCTGGAACTATAATAAAAATGATACTTCCTTTTAGCTTAAAATCAATGCCATTCCAGAAGAGGATATCTGAAGCTGGAACTATAATAAAAATGATACCTCCTTTTAGCTTAAAATCAATGCCATTCCAGAAGTGGATATCTGAAGCTGGAACTATAATAAAAATGATACTTCCTTTTAGCTTAAGTTCAATGCCATTCCAGAACAGGATATCTGAAGCTGGAACTATAATAAAAATGGTACTTCCTTTTAGCTTAAGTTCAATGTCATTCCAGAAGAGGATATCTGAAGCTGGAACTATAATAAAAATGATACTTCCTTTTAGCTTAAGTTCAATGCCATTCCAGAAGAGGATATCTGAAGCTGGAACAATAATAAAAATGATACTTCCTTTTAGCTTAAAATCAATGCCATTCCAGAAGAGAATATCTGAAGCTGGAACTATAATAAAAATGATACTTCCTTTTAGCTTAAGTTCAAACTATTTCTATATCTTTGTATTTTTGTCTATTTCTTTGTTAAGTTAAATGAGTTACGGTCTGAGTTGACAATGGGACATATCAATGAGACATATTTGTCCTTAACAAACAAAGTAAGTGCTACTATAGGCAAGTTCATAAGCATTTAAAAAATGTTTAGTGATAACTAGTAGCTCACGTGAAGATGGAATCAACAAATATTAAAAATAAACAAAGTTTTTTAGATTGTATTATTAATATTATACTGGGTAAATAATAATAATTTTAAAACATTTTTAAAACACAAACATTCAAGTTACAAATTCAACTGTATTTTTTTAATACAGCTACTTTTATTATTAAGACGTTACGTTAGTGTTTAGTATATGTATTACAAGACAATAACAATTTTATTTAAATGTATGCGCTTTAAAAATTTGAAATGTTACTATTTTATACGATAACATGTCATCTCCAAAATTATATTAATTTTTTTCTCAAATAAAAAGTAAATCTGTCAGGTGATATTAGCATTCACTCGGGTGTTTGGTTTGTATATATACATTTACAAAAATTATTATTTTTGTAACATTTACCTAACAAAAGATAAAGTGTTTTCTGTCTGCTGTAAATTACGTTTTTGACGAGAACAGGTTTTTCGACTTTCCGATTCAATTAGGTTTACTCAGTATACTTTAATTTATTTGTAATTAAACCTAAGAATTTGAAAGAACGAAATATGACTTATTTTTAATAAAGATAAAATTAGAGTAAAATGGGCATGGCAATTCTTATAAATCTTAATAAACTGATGTCTACTTCTGCTGTAGTCAATACTTGTATACACTTCAGTAACCTAGTCTATTAGGATTACTATAATAGTTCTGAGAATGTAGTTATTCCGAAAAGCGTCAACAAAGTAAGACATTGTAATATTAGGAGAGGCAGAACAATTTACTCAAAAGTATATGTATTGCTTATAGTTTGACAGTAGTTTATTAACTTGAAATTAAGCAAAAACCAGCTCAGTTGTGCAAATATGTAATTAGCCCATTACTCAAATTACACATGACGTAAATGAGCTATTTTATTGAAATAAATAGTTTTAGAAGTAATTGTTATAGGTAGCTAAACAATTAAATGTGACAGTGCTACAAATTTCTTTACCTTTAAATTATTCAATTTTATAAACAGCACCTTGTTTTCATTTCTTCCGCACGTCGAATAACATATCTATTCGGTATATAATTGTATTTAAAAGCATGAATTACATATGAGCATAGTCAAATAGCTCAATGCAATCTATGTAATTTATAATAGTTACGAAAAAAAAAAATATTTGGAAACATAGACGAAGGAGGGGCGGTAATTATAATAAGCAACCGGTACTATATCAAACACATTTGTCATTTCTAGGTGAATATTTAAAGGTGAGCATTATTAAGATGAATATTGAATTTATTTATTCCTTATATGAATTAGTTTCTATCATGCACAATTTTTAAATTGCTAGGCACAATTTAGACGTAATAATTATAGCTCATTATATCCGATTATTAGTAATAACATTGAATTTTTCTTTTAAAAATATTTTTTAAATATTAATATTATCAAAGAAACGTTTTTTATAAAATATTCTAGACAAAGTTGAATATTCTTTACAGTGTAGTAATACATTTTGAGATAAATTGTTTTAAAACAAATATGATTTTGTTCATTAACCCTTTCACTGTTATTTATATTATTTTTTTAAAATAGGTTTTATAAATGATATTCATTGTTTAAAAATGGTAGTAATTTTAAAGTTAAAAGAGTATGTCATATTTTTTAGAGTGTTTACATTTGATAAAAACCATTCGCAGCATGGTTAAAATGTAACGGAGCATAAAAGCAAGTTGTCTTATAAATTACTATTTCTACTTGAAAACATATTAAATTCAAACTTTAAGCAGGCTTAAAAACATTAACATTAGTAATAACAAAAATTAAATTCTTTGGTTTTTAGTGCACTACAAATGTAGAGATATGCTTCTGTACGCTATTTGTTGGATATCTGTTTAATATGTAGTGAGGTCATGTATTAAAAGCTTAGATGATCAATTTCATTATTGTTTGCAATAATAACTTTAAACTTACCCCGCGATACAAGAAATGCATCCATTAACTTTAAACTTACCCCGCGATACAAGAAATGCATCCATTAACTTTAAAAGTAAAGTTTTTCTCGTTTGTGTAATATTTTATTTTTGTTGAAGACTTCCAAAATGTTTAAAACGTCTACGCTAATGTACCTGGTCGCTCTCATCGCCATGACTACTGCGGCATCCTTTGCGGAAGAGGAGTTAATGGAACGCGAAAGAAGAGGAATTATTGATCCTGCGATCGCCCCCTTTGTAGTTGTGGGACTAGGAGCCAAATTATTAGCTCATGCGATAAAAGAAAGCATACAAGACGGTTTCAAAGCTATAAAGAACCATTTCAAGGGCTAGCGGCTAGAATCGTTAGAAATTGTTAAGTGTGATGACTGATTGTTGAATCAGTGCTAAGTGTAGTAAATATTATATTAGTTATTTAAATACATTTAGGCACCAACCTAGCATAATTTTCTGTTTAATGCTATACGTTCACCTATACATACCCAATACCATTATAAATACCACTATTACAGCTTTCTTAGTACTAAGAATATAAATCTAAAATAAACTACAAATAAACTGGAGTTAAGGTAACAAAAAATAACAAATTTTCGTCTCTGAAACCCAACAGATTTTGAAGTGAGTACCATTAAAATAAAGTCACCTGCTATCTTCTGAAGCTATTATATATACAACAACCCACCTCTTAGTAAAATCAGTTATGTTTCGTTAGATATTTTATGGTTTAAAGCTTTTTAATTAGGCTTTAGTAGGCCAATCGCCTACAAAATGTGTTTTTCAACAGAATTGTAATCTAAATTTAAAAACAGACTTTTCAAAATGATAGATTTTTAATAAAGTCTAGCTATTTTTTTTTTTTTTTTTTTTTTTTTTTTGCTAACATATACCAGGGTAAAGCATTCATGTTTTCTTACTGTAAACATTATAACACACTCTAAATAATTTAACAATGTGTCAGATAATTATAAATGTGAGTATTAATATGGCTGAATTATATGAAGCGTTTCAAAATTTGAATATTATTGTAAAATAGTTTCACCTCAAGATAAATACTAAGGGTTCAATGTAGTTTTGAAACAAATGTTGACCAAACTGAAATGATTTGGTTTTATTTGTTTTTTTTTTTTTTTATGCTTTACACCAAAAACTATTACAAATTAAAGAATGAAATTGAAAATGAAATTTTAATTTTCGTTTACTACTTTTTAAAATTTGTATTTGTAATTTTGTAAAACATTATTTTATTGATATTATACTACAACTATTTGATAATAGTAACTACAGATACTATAGAAATTGTACAATGTTAATATATATATATATATATATATATATATATATATATATATATATATATATAACCAAAATTATACAAAAATATATAAAAATAATTTATAAAAAAACAGGTGCTGACTATAGGCCTGTATGTTTTTTCTCTTTGGGAAAACAAAATACAGGTAGGACAACAACTAAAATGCCTCGTTTCTTCCTTGGTTTATCTATTCAGATGTTAGCTGATCTCGTCCTTATTTCTGTAATTGAAACTTATTTCTAGAAGGAATGGAAGGAAATATCAAAATTGCTTTAACTTAACAAATAAACCGTATTATAATTTTCAATAAATAAGTGCTAGTTAAGAGTCAAAACAAAATCGACAAAATTGTTGGCTTGGTCAGAAAACCGACTTTATACGAGGGATTGTATGTAAAAAAATATACGTCGCGTATCCGACAGATATCACAAAAACATCAAATCGGTCAACATAAATGTAAACTGCTTTGAGACGGAAAGGTTATTAGTGTAGTTAAAAAAAATAAATCAATCAATTAAATGCCAATACTAGCGCAACAGTAAATTATATTAATAGCTAAAATACTCAATGCAATTAAATAATGTTTACAAAAGAAGGGCAAAAAGATTTTTTAGTCTTGGAGAAGAGAACTATTTTCTGTTTACATTAAATACGTAGAAAGTTTTGGTTAGGAAAATCACTTTCCAGAACAAATGAGTGTATTGTTGCAGATGTGGTAATGGATCTTGTAGTGGATTATATACGGACGTTGCTATCCTGCTCGATATTAATATAGAAAATAAATTTTCTAAATTATGTAGATTATGTAAAACATTTCCCAATAAATAAATAATACATGCCGTGCCATGACGCAGTTTTATTTTATCGTAAAAACCCACCAAAAGAACATAGATTAAAAACAAAGTCATAACGCTAACAATTTATTTAACAAGAACATCTGCAGATTGACATATTAGCATACAAATATGATAATTAACAATTATAATTTACTATTTTCAAACAAAATAATTAATATAAATTACTTATTTACGTCATTTGAACTAGAAAACGCTGCAAAATAGTAATTTAATTATTTGTTTACACAACACAGCTGTTTTATAACCACAATTGTCTTCATAAAATGCCGCTAGAGGATAAAGAACGCTGGGAAAAAGATGGCCAGGTAAAATATTTTGTAGTAAAACACAAAAATAATATAAATTTTAAAAAAACAATAAAAGGTTTAAATTAACGACAAAGGTTATGGCCATTCTTCTGAGTTTTTATACAGAGTAGTTTTATAAACCTGAAATATGACACTAAATAATATTTTATATCCTTTACAAGCAGTTCCATTTTTTTATATTTTAAGCACAATTATCAATAAAGAAGGATTATAAACTTTCATAGTATCTTGCTGTTCTAAGATTATTAAGTATTGAAGGATAGATCTTCAGGTGCTTAAGGTTGTAAAGCCCTGATCAAGAAGACGGGGAATATAGAGAGTTCATCGGAAGAAGAAGTACCCCAGAAATTAAAAAAAGAGATTACAAACTTTGATTGTATTCCACCGGGGCTTAAGGTCAGATTGTTAAGGGTTGGATGGTGAATCTTCTGACGCTTAGGACTGTAAAGTTCTGATTGAGATGGAATGTAATATTAAGAGTTCTACAGTAGACAATCCCCACAAATGGGGATGGTATCCCTATTGATGGTATCCTGCTGGTCTCAGATTATCAAAGGTTGAATGGTAGATCTTCTGACGCCTAGGACTAAGAAGATCGTATTGAAGAGAAGAGTAATTTGAGAGTTCTTCAGAAGATATATATAAGGTTAAACTTTATGAAGCAGAAACGATCAACTACATTAAAGAAAAAAATACTTTTTAAAGTTTATTCAAGATTACAAAGAACTTGAGCGAAATGTGATTTAAAAAATCAAATAAATAAAACGAAAATAGGTATAGCTATGAAAAATGGCTGATAAAATCTGAAACTGATTACAAATAAATTGAATTCAAAATTGATAGTAACCCCTGATAAAATGAATTTAATGGTATGGATAGACCATTAATAAGGACAATGCGATCATTAATAGCGCCATAGTGCACAAAGTAGAGTGTATCAAAGAGAACCTAAACAGTCATATTTGAAAAATATGTCGTTGACCAACCCCTTTAATTTCCTGTACGATAGTGTTGTGAAATCATCGTATATAATAGAATATATTAGAGTCCGTATATCATTAACAATTAATGCATACTGTTCACGCCAGTACCTTGTGTTTGCATTCATTTAGTGCTTTATATTAATTTTAATGTTCTATTTAGAAACGTTTAAAAAACAATAATACTTTAGGTATTTATAACATTATATAAACAAAATTAAAAATTAAAAAGAATGATAGAATGAGCTACAAGTATGAGAGTGAATTCCATCACAATTAGTTACGTAATATTTCAGAGATCAGGTCTAGCTGGGCGCACTCTAATTTCGAAAAAAGGAAGGTATAGCTTAAACATTTTATATTTCAATTCAAGGACTCGTATTAATTTAATGTTTAATTACTACATAATAGTTTACGAAGGACATGACTATAGAGTAAGCCCTGTAGAATGTATATATTTATTGAATTTCCGTTCAAATTAAGAAATTAATAATTTCCAATTGTTTAAATAACAATTTTAATATTTAAATAATAAGGTTTTAATTTATGGTATAGTAAACATAGTAAAGAGTCAGATGTCAGTAAAATTTTGAATAACTGTTATTAAGACAAATTAAAAATTATGATAGCATGAAACTGTAATAACTATCTAAATTTGACAAACGATAGAGAAGTGAAACATTTCTAAGTGCCGAAAAATGCTAACTTGAGAACTAGGGCACGTAGAACTATCATCAACATTTTGAAATGACCAGAAAAATCCATAATAAACAATAGTGAAAACAGAATTTTAAAAACTCAAATAACAAAAACATTACAGCCATTTTAAAATAATAGACATTTTTCAGTGTTCTAAAAACGATAACGAAATTATGCAGGTTAAAACTGATACGTTGTCCAACCCGCCCGTACAAGAAAAGAAGCACGGAGATAGCCACGAGCTTAGAGCAGGGGGGAAGGGTTACATAGCCGCAATAAATACAGGAACTGAAGGACCTGTAAGGCAGTCTGTAAAAAAATTTAATACGAGGTGCTAACGGTCGTAATGACGGTCGAGAAAGACTTCCATCGACTGACCGGAAATGGCAACTTCCGATGTTCAGGGACCAGGGAATCCAGACGAGAGGACTCTAGGACCGGCAGGGAAATCCTTTGCCAGTCATTTTCTCTATTATATACAAATTACCGTCAAATTTAGTCAGTTAAATTTATTAAATTGAAATTACCAATTAAACTTAAACAATGACTTCATTCTATGTTGAAAAATTAAATAAATCTTAAAAGTAGTAAAATTAATTAGTATAACAAAAATGTTTAAATAATGAATAATAAATATTTAAATTTACAAAGTGATTTTGGCCATAAGCCAATCATTTTCAAGAAAATCAGATTTATTGAGTCATATAAATTTTAAAATTAATTATTATAAAATGTGAATTTAAGAAATTCAATCTTGAAATGAGAAGAAACAATTTTTATTATGTTAAATTTGAAAATAATTGTGTTTAAAAATGTGTAAATGTAATTAATGAATTATATATGAAATGTAGGATTTAAATATCTGAAAAGTAACGAACTATTAATTAATAATTTGTAAAGATAAAGAGAGAGTTAAATGTATTTTATTTGAAAAGATAATTATTTTAGTTTAAAATCAGTAATTAACTGCATTATAAAAATTCACAGTATTTGAATTTATCCTGTGTTGAACAACCAATAAAAACTTTTAGTTTTTTCCAACTGATAAATAATGATTATAAAATCAAAGTACAGTTTTAATTAAATTTCATTAATTAATAAATATATAAAATTAAGAACCTAATGTTTCTTCAAACGAGTTCTTTCCTGAGAACAATTTCATTGAGTTATTCTAAAAATTAGTTGGTTTTTTGTATTGAAGCCCAGAGACGAAGTCTACTGGCCGATCATGTTTAAAGAACACAGGAGCTTTTTAAAAAAGGTATCTTAAACATGATCATATTTTGCACGTCCCCTTGCTGTGCCTGCAGATCTTATGAAGGGGTAATATTCTATGAAAATTTTGTGTGTTCATATAAATGTTGTTTCTTTCCAGCTGACTATTTTACTGACATGTGTGACTATATACATACCCAACAAACCTGCCAACCATCTTAGGGGAGGTCATACAAAGGTTAAGGTAGAAGTCAGCGGGTATAGGCTTGCATTTGGGCATGGTACATTACGCGGGAACACAAGACAAATTTTAGGAATCTTAACATGGTACACAAAACGGTGTGAGCAGCAAATATATAAGTATATAATAAATAGTTAATTGTGCCAACAACGCCAAACAGAAGAAGCGGACCGGGGGAGGGACGTTGCAGTGTGTGTGTGTGTTTGTGTGGGTGGTTGTTTGAGTTTTACGGAAACATTAAATAAGTATTATGCTTGTTTTTAAAAACTATTTCTCTAGTTTTAATTCTTCCATTGCAACGTCCTACCTATCGGAGAAACAAGTCATATAAACAAAAAATTTTTGAAATCAATTCATGCTTTTTTCTTGAAGGAAAAGTTTAATTTTAATAAATAATTGTCTAATAATTACAATATATTTACAAGAAAAATATAAACTAGGTGTTGAAACAACTGTTCTACCGCATATCCTATAAAATAAATTCAGGTGTTTTTTGAAATATTATCACTTAATTTAAACTAAATAAATAGGGCGAATAATCTTTTACTTAAACGTTTCTCTCCCGTATAATCCTAAAATTAATTCATTAAATTTAATTTATATTTGAAACTACTGTATTAAGATCAATTGCCATCCACTACAACTTTTAAAAGATGTATTTTAACATCAGTGGATAAATGAAAAGTATTTTAATAACGATTGAAAATTTTAACAAGATATATGTACGGAGAGTTTAATTAATTGGAGGAATTTTTAAAAAAACAACCATAAGAACTTCATTATTGTTTTAGTCTAAGTTATAGAGCAGATTATATTGTGTTAGTAGATGAGATAGTAAACTATACGTTTTATACAGGAAAATACCCATCTCTTTCTCTCTCTCTCTCTCTCTCTCTCTCTCTCTCTTCCTCCCTCTCTCTCTCTCTCGTCCAACATAGAGAGTCCATAGAGAGTCCATAGAGAGTAGAGACCTAATAAATACACTTGGGCAGTTATATTCGTTGAACAAGGTATATGTAACGAGAGTGTAATTAATTGAAGGAATTGACAAAAAACAACTAAAGATTTTATAACTTCATATTCGTTTTATTCGGAATTATGGAACAGGGGTGTTTAGAAGATAAAATAGTAAACTATACATTTTATACAGGAAAATACCCATCTCTGTCTCTGTCTCTGTCTGTATGTCTCTCTCTCTCTCTCTCTCTCTCTTCCTCCCTCTCTCTCTCCCAACACACTCTCTCTCTCTCTCGTCCAACATAGAGAGTCCATAGAGAGTAGAGACCTAATAAATACACTTCGGCAGTTATATTCGTTGAACAAGGTATATGTAGGGAGAGTGTAATTAATTGAAGGAATTGACAAAAAACAACTAAAGATTGTATAACTTCATATTCGTTTTATCCGGAATTATGGAGCAGGAGTGTTTAGAAGATAAAATAGTAAACTATACATTTTATACTGGAAAATACCCATCTCTGTCTCTGTCTCTGTCTGTCTGTCTGTCTCTCTCTCTCTCTCTCTCTCTCTCTCTCTCTCTCTCTCTCTCTCTCTCACTCACTCACTCACTCACTCAACAATTGACTCTCAATCATTACACTTGGGTAGTTATATTCGTTTCCATCGTGTAATGTTTACAGATGTTGAAACATGTTTAAAGCGTTAATTTTGTTAATTCTGTAAATACTTTCCTGTAATTTTCAAAAATGTTTGAACTATGTCATAATTATATATAAAGGTTCAGAAATACTTTACAAATAATTTATTGTCAATTTTAAAATTAGTTCCTATATTATATTTTGTAAATAATTTAATTAGTATACTAAAAATGTTATTTAAAAATTTTCATACATTATTATTTGATGTGTTTATATTTTTTAAATCGTGGTTGTAAAACATTATTGCTTGAATGAAACATTTAGCCCCAGCTATTAGAAGAAAGTGGCCTTTTATTACTAGTATAAACAAATCATAATGTAAACATACCAACACTTGTTTCTTGGATTCTAACTAAATATATAATTTCTTGGATTTCTATATAAGTTTCTTTTTTCTCTCCATCAATTACATGTGTAGACTTCTTATGCTGACTATATTTAGTTTCCTCCTGCATAAATAATCTGCAGGATTTTTTATGCAGTGTTTAAAAATTAAATTTTAAATATGTTTTGGAATATAAATATCTTAATTTTCGAGATACGTATTCGAGGTCATTTTCAGTATCTTCTCATATCACTGGTTATTTGCAAAACAGTGTAAATGTAAGTTGGTAAACCGACTTTTCCCATCCATGAGACCAACAGTTTTTCATCACTTCACGTTTTTCTAATTTTACCGTAAATATTGTTGTTTGTCAAGGATATATCTAACAGAAACACAAATTTCTTTATATATCGGCTAGTTTTAATAAAAGTGGGTAAAATGTATTACATCCCAGTAAACGTATTCCTTGGCAGTATATATCTGGCACTTCTCAGTAAATATAGGCTACGATAATAAGAGCAGATGTAGGCACATCACTTTACAGTAAATGTATTACTTCGCAGTAAATGTCTGGGACTACTCAGTACATATAGGCTACTACAATAGAGTAGATGTAGGCCCATTACTTTAAAGTATATGTTTTACTTCGCAGTAAATGGCTGGCACTTCTCAGTAAATATAGGCTACGATAATAAGAGCAGATGTAGGCACATCACTTTACAGTAAATGTATTACTTCGCAGTAAATGTCTGGGACTTCTCAGTACATATAGGCTACAACAACAGAGTAGATGTAGGCCCATTACTTTAAAGTATATGTTTTACTTCATTGTAAATGTCTGGCACTTCTCGGTAAATATAGGCTACTGTAATAAGAGTAGATGTAGACCCATTACTTTACAATATATGTTTTACTTCACAGTAAATGTCTGGCACTTCTAAGAAAATATAGGCTACTATAGTAAGAGTAGATGTAGGCACATCATCTTACAGTAAATGTATTACTTCGCAGTAAATGTCTGGCACTTCTCAGTACATATAGGCTGCTATAATATATTAGACGCAGGCTTATTACTCTACAGTATTCGCTTTACTTCGCAGTAAATGTCTGACACTTCTCAGTACATATAGGCTGCTATAATATAGTCGATGTAGGCCCATTACTCTACAGTATTCGCTTTACTTAGCAGTAAATGTCTGACACTTCTCAGTACATATAGGCTGCTATAATATAGTAGATGTAGGCCCATTACTCTAAAGTGTTCGCTTTACTTAGCAGTAAATGTCTGACACTTCTCAGTACATATAGGCTGCTATAATATAGTAGACGTAGGCCCATTACTCTACAGTATTCGCTTTACTTAGCAGTAAATGTCTGACACTTCTCAGTACATATAGGCTGCTATAATATAGTAGACGTAGGCCCATTACTCTACAGTATTCGCTTTACTTCGCAGTAAATGTCTGACACTTTTCAGTACATATAGGCTGCTATAATATAGTAGACGTAGGCCCATTACTCTACAGTATTCGCTTTACTTAGCAGTAAATGTCTGACACTTCTCAGTACATATAGGCTGCTATAATATAGTAGACGTAGGCCCATTACTCTACAGTATTCGCTTTACTTAGCAGTAAATGTCTGACACTTCTCAGTACATATAGGCTGCTATAATATAGTAGACGTAGGCCCATTACTCTACAGTATTCGCTTTACTTAGCAGTAAATGTCTGACACTTCTCAGTACATATAGGCTGCTATAATATAGTAGATGTAGGCCCATTACTCTACAGTATTCGCTTTACTTCGCAGTAAATGTCTGACACTTCTCAGTACATATAGGCTGCTATAATATAGTAGACGTAGGCCCATTACTCTACAGTATTCGCTTTACTTAGCAGTAAATGTCTGACACTTCTCAGTACATATAGGCTGCTATAATATAGTAGACGTAGGCCCATTACTCTATAGTATTCGCTTTACTTCGCAGTAAATGTCTGACACTTCTCAGTACATATAGGCTGCTATAATATAGTAGACGTAGGTCCATTACTCTACAGTATTCGCTTTACTTCGCAGTAAATGTCTGACACTTCTCAGTACATATAGGCTGCTATAATATAGTCGATGTAGGCCCATTACTCTACAGTATTCGCTTTACTTCGCAGTAAATGTCTGACACTTCTCAGTACATATAGGCTGCTATAATATAGTCGATGTAGACCCATTACTCTACAGTATTCGCTTTACTTAGCAGTAAATGTCTGACACTTCTCAGTACATATAGGCTGCTATAATATAGTAGATGTAGGCCCATTACTCTACAGTATTCGCTTTACTTAGCAGTAAATGTCTGACACTTCTCAGTACATATAGGCTGCTATAATATAGTCGATGTAGGCCCATTACTCTACAGTATTCGCTTTACTTAGCAGTAAATGTCTTACACTTCTCAGTACATATAGGCTGCTATAATATAGTAGATGTAGGTCCATTACTCTACAGTGTTCGCTTTACTTCGCAGTAAATGTCTGACACTTCTCAGTACATATAGGCTGCTATAATATAGTCGATGTAGACCCATTACTCTACAGTATTCGCTTTACTTAGCAGTAAATGTCTTACACTTCTCAGTACATATAGGCTGCTATAATATAGTAGATGTAGGCCCATTACTCTACAGTATTCGCTTTACTTCGCAGTAAATGTCTGACACTTCTCAGTACCTATAGGCTGCTATAATATAGTCGATGTAGGCCCATTACTCTACAGTATTCGCTTTACTTCGCAGTAAATGTCTGACACTTCTCAGTACATATAGGCTGCTATAATATAGTAGACGTAGGCCCATTACTCTACAGTATTCGCTTTACTTAGCAGTAAATGTCTGACACTTCTCAGTACATATAGGCTGCTATAATATAGTAGACGTAGGCCCATTACTCTATAGTATTCGCTTTACTTCGCAGTAAATGTCTGACACTTCTCAGTACATATAGGCTGCTATAATATAGTAGACGTAGGTCCATTACTCTACAGTATTCGCTTTACTTCGCAGTAAATGTCTGACACTTCTCAGTACATATAGGCTGCTATAATATAGTCGATGTAGGCCCATTACTCTACAGTATTCGCTTTACTTCGCAGTAAATGTCTGACACTTCTCAGTACATATAGGCTGCTATAATATAGTCGATGTAGACCCATTACTCTACAGTATTCGCTTTACTTAGCAGTAAATGTCTGACACTTCTCAGTACATATAGGCTGCTATAATATAGTAGATGTAGGCCCATTACTCTACAGTATTCGCTTTACTTAGCAGTAAATGTCTGACACTTCTCAGTACATATAGGCTGCTATAATATAGTCGATGTAGGCCCATTACTCTACAGTATTCGCTTTACTTAGCAGTAAATGTCTTACACTTCTCAGTACATATAGGCTGCTATAATATAGTAGATGTAGGTCCATTACTCTACAGTGTTCGCTTTACTTCGCAGTAAATGTCTGACACTTCTCAGTACATATAGGCTGCTATAATATAGTCGATGTAGACCCATTACTCTACAGTATTCGCTTTACTTAGCAGTAAATGTCTTACACTTCTCAGTACATATATTCTGCTATAATATAGTAGATGTAGGCCCATTACTCTACAGTATTCGCTTTACTTCGCAGTAAATGTCTGACACTTCTCAGTACCTATAGGCTGCTATAATATAGTCGATGTAGGCCCATTACTCTACAGTATTCGCTTTACTTCGCAGTAAATGTCTGACACTTCTCAGTACATATAGGCTGCTATAATATAGTAGATGTAGGCCCATTACTCTACAGTGTTCGCTTTACTTCGCAGTAAATGTCTGACACTTCTCAGTACATATAGGCTGCTATAATATAGTCGATGTAGACCCATTACTCTACAGTATTCGCTTTACTTAGCAGTAAATGTCTTACACTTCTCAGTACATATAGGCTGCTATAATATTGTAGATGTAGGCCCATTACTCTACAGTGTTCGCTTTACTTCGCAGTAAATGTCTGACACTTCTCAGTACATATAGGCTGCTATAATATAGTCGATGTAGACCCATTACTCTACAGTATTCGCTTTACTTAGCAGTAAATGTCTGACACTTCTCAGTACATATACCCTGCTATAATATAGTAGACGTAGGCCCATTACTCTACTGTATTCGCTTTACTTCGCAGTAAATGTCTGACACTTCTCAGTACATATAGGCTGCTATAATATAGTAGACGTAGGCCCATTACTCTACAGTATTCGCTTTACTTCGCAGTAAATGTCTGACACTTCTCAGTACATATAGGCTGCTATAATATAGTAGCTGTAGGCCCATTACTCTACAGTATTCGCTTTACTTTGCAGTAAATGTCAGCACTTCTTAGTAAATTTAGGCGACTATATTATGAGTAGATGCAGGCCTACTACTTTAGAGTATATGTTTCACTTCGAAGTAAATGTACTATATTAACTTATTGTCTATAAACATCTGGTACTTGCCAATAGTATGTATTATAATAAATGCAATACGCCACTTTCAATATATTTGTTCTCAGTAAATTTGTGGTACCAAGCCAAAACTTTATTATGCCAAAAATGTTATACAATATATAAAATAATAGTAGTATTATATTTATAAAAGAATATATATAAGAATAGTAGTTTATCTGAAGAATTACTTTTTAGTAAATTTTGGTAATTTGTATACATTTCTGTAAACTAGAATATTTGGATACTAATAAAATATTTTGAGATTGGAATTATTACGAAACGCTTCAATGAGGAATAATATTGTAATATTAGAAAAGGCTGAAAAGTGTACTCAAATGTATAATGTATATCTTATAGTTTCACAATATTTGGTTATGTTGAAATATTGACAAAGTCAGCTATAGTATGAAAATATGTAATTGGTCTAGCATTACCCTACAAATTAAAATTACACATAACACAAATAATGACCTATTTCAATTAACTATATTGTTCTATAAATAGTTGTTAGTTAACAAATTAAATGGGACTATATTACAAATTTATGTTATGTACTTAATTTTTATAAAAAATATCTTGTTTCCATTTCTTCCTCGTGTTACTATTCAATATATAATTATGTTTAGAAACATGTAGCATATAAGTGCGATGTCAAATAGCTCAATACAATGTGCAATGTGTGTATTTAATTAGTAACTACGAAAACAAAACTTAACACTTTGATACATAGACGTAGCGGGGAGGTGGCTATACTCGTAGTAAGCAACTGCTGCAATAGCAAACACATTTGGCATTTATAGGTGAATATTTAAAGGTGAGCGCTATTAATCTTTATATAGGGATTTTTAATACGAATTAGCTAATATGACTTAACTATTCATTCACCATTTCTAGTTTTGTTTTGCCCTACATTTTTTGTCGTGGTAATTATACTATATCCGATTTTTTAATAAAAACACTGGATTTTTTCCTAAAATTAGTATTTTGTGATCAAAAAAATATGATGTCAAAATCAGGTTTTGAATAAAATATTTTGGACGAAGTTAATATTCTTTACAGTGTAGTCATTAGTTTTAGGGTAAATTGATTTAGAAAAATTTGATTTTGTTCATAGGCCATTTCTATGCTATTACTTTTGAAAAATAGGTTTCATAAATGGTATTCATCGTTTTAGTAATTTTAAAATTAAAAAAGTATTAAATTTTTTTGAGTGTGTTTACATTTGATAAAACCATTCGCAACATGGTTAAAATGTGACGGAAAACTGACTATTTGCCGTGGTGAATAAAAGCAAGTTGTCTTATAAATTACTATTTCTGCTTGAACGCACTCATTAAATTCAAATTTGAAGCAGGCTAGACAAATATTACTGCTTTGTTACAAAACACATGTACTGTGTTGGTTTTGTACTACAAATTAATAGTAATAGAAATTAAATTCTTTACGTTTTAGTGCATTACAGAGGTAGATACCCATGTGTACAAATTGTTAAATGTTGTGGTATAGCAATCAGTTAAAAGGTTAGCTGATCAGTTTCATTATTGTTAATGACAATAGCTTCAAGTTTGGTAAGGATTTTTGTGTAATATTTTATTTTTGTTGAAGACTTTCAAAATGTTTAAAACGGCTACCCTGATTTTCCTGGCCGCTCTCATCGCCATGACTACTGCGGCATCCTTTGCGAAAGAGGAGTTGATGGAACGCGAAAGAAGAGGATTTATTGGTCTGGCGAAGGCCCCCTTTGTAGTTGCAGAAGTAGCAGGCAAATTATTCGGGCACGTAGTAAGGGAAAGCATACATAACAGCTACAATGCTATAAAGAACCATTTTCAGGGCTAATGCAAGAATCGTTATAAATAGTAAAGTGTATTGATTGATTGTTGAATCAGTGCTACCTGTAGTAAATAATGAATAAAACACTCTAAAGCATCAACCCTGAATAACTTTCTTTTCGATGATGATTGTAATATAAAGATAAACTTTCACCTATATATACCCACTATAGTTATAAACAACAATAACTTACCCCTCTTAGTAGTAAAAATTGTGTAACTTTTTTTCTAATACCTCCTAACAGCCGATAAACGAGGTTTCATTAGACACCCCCGAGGGCTGCACTCTACGGTCTCCATTTATTATCAGCTGTTCTGTACATAATTGATTTCTCCGGTCTTTTTAAATTAAGATAGTAATTCAAGAAAAGAGTGCGTGACGTAAGGGACCAGGCAGGAACAGGCCAGTTCTAGTGGTGACCAAGGAGTCAATCTCCGATCGAGCGGATTTACCCCAAGCGATCCAGCTACTTTACTGGTAATCCTTTCATATTATTCCAACGACACAAAAAGGTAAAGCTTTCAGTATTTAAAAATTATATATATATATATATATATATATATATATATATATATATATATATATATAACCTCTGTTTTTAGGAAGTGCATATCCCACGGCACAATTTATTTTGAGGGTTGGGACTTTGTAAATTTTATTTTGGGGCATAACTGCATTATTTAGCCTTCCCTTTGCTATGTGACAATGTAAATATAAAAATAAACTACAATGTTGCTGGAGACAACATTACAAAAAAAAGAACTATTCGTACATAAAGAACAGAGTACCATAAAAATAAAGTCACCCACTATCCCCTAAAGCGCATATACAAAAAACCACCTTATAGTAAAACCAGTCATGATTTGTTAGATATTTTACTGTTTAAAGTTTTTTATTAAGCTTTTTGAACTAATTTGGAAAACAAATGTTAGAGTGTCTTAATTAACTTGTAATGATTTAGTTTTACTGTTTAAGAAATGTATATTTTGCACCAACAATTATTATAGATTAAAGAAGGTAAAGAAAATGGAATTTGAGTTTTTTATATATTACTTTTAGAAATTAGTAATCTTATTCCTATAAACATTTATTTTATTTAATTATTCGCCTCAAATATTTTATTGATATTCTACTACAACTAGTTTCTTATATTTTACTATACTATATACATAATACAACTACAACAAGTATACAACTACAAATACATCTACTCAATTGATATTGTACTACAACTGTTTTATCAATATTCTACTACATTTTAGTCAATATTGTACTAGATCTATTTTATTGAAATGGCGGCTGTTTTATCGATGTTGCACTGTTTCATTGACATTTCACTAAAATGTTTTTATTAATATTGTACTACCTCTATTTCATCGATATTTTACTAGAGTTAATTTTGATATTGTACTACAATTATTTTATTGTTATGACGGCGGTTATATTGATATTGCACTAAAACTATTTCATTGAACTTGCACTAAAATGTTATTATTAATATTGTACTACCTCTATTTCATCGATATTTTACTAGAGTTAATTTTGATATTGCACTACAATTATTTTATTGTTATGACGGCAGTTATAATGGTATTGCACTAAAACTATTTCATTGAACTTGCACTAATACTTTATTATTATTATTGTACTACAATTATTTTATTGTTATGACGGCAGTTATATTGGTATTGCACTAAAACTATTTCATTGAACTTGCACTAAAACGTTATTATTAATATTGTACTACCTCTATTTCATCGATATTTTACTAGAGTTAATTTTGATATTGTAATACAATTATTTTATTGTTATGACGGCGGTTATATTGATATTGCACTAAAACTATTTCATTGAACTTGCACTAAAATGTTATTATTAATATTGTACTACCTCTATTTCATCGATATTTTACTAGAGTTAATTTTGATATTGTACTACAATTATTTTATTGTTATGACGGCAGTTATATTGGTATTGCACTAAAACTATTTCATTGAACTTGCACTAATACTTTATTATAATTATTGTACTACAATTATTTTATTGTTATGACGGCAGTTATATTGGTATTGCACTAAAACTATTTCATTGAACTTGCACTAAAACGTTATTATTAATATTGTACTACCTCTATTTCATCGATATTTTACTAGAGTTAATTTTGATATTGTAATACAATTATTTTATTGTTATGACGGCAGTTATATTGGTATTGCACTAAAACTATTTCATTGAACTTGCTCTAATACTTTATTATTATTATTGTACTACAATTATTTTATTGTTATGACGGCAGTTATATTGGTATTGCACTAAAACTATTTCATTGAACTTGCACTAATACTTTATTATTATTATTGTACTACAATTATTTTATTGTTATGACGGCAGTTATATTGATATTGCACTAAAACTATTTCATTGAATTTGCACTAAAACGTTATTATTAATATTGTACTACCTCTATTTCATCGATATTTTACTAGAGTTAATTTTGATATTGTACTTCAATTATTTATTGTTATGACGGCAGTTATATTGATATTGCACTAAAACTATTTCATTGAACTTGCACTAATACTTTATTATTATTATTATACTACAATTATTTTATTGTTATGACGGCAGTTATATTGATATTGCACTAAAACTATTTCATTGAACCTGCACTAAAACGTTATTATTAATATTGTACTACCTCTATTTCATCGATATTTTACTAGAGTTAATTTTGATATTGTACTACAATTATTTTATTGTTATGACGGCTTTTATATTGGTATTGCACTAAAACTATTTCATTGAACTTGCACTAAAACGTTATTATTAATATTGTACTACCTCTATTTCATCGATATTTTACTAGAGTTAATTTTGATATTGTACTACATTTATTCTATTGTTATGACGGCAGTTATATTGATATTGCACTAAAACTATTTCATTGAACTTGCACTAAAACGTTATTATTAATATTGTACTACCTCTATTTCATCGATATTTTACTAGAGTTAATTTTGATATTGTACTACAATTATTTTATTGTTATGACGGCAGTTATATTGATATTGCACTAAAACTATTTCATTGAACTTGCACTAAAACGTTATTATTAATATTGTACTACCTCTATTTCATCGATATTTTACTAGAGTTAATTTTGATATTGTACTATAATTATTTTATTGTTATTACGGCAGTTATATTGATATTGCACTAAAACTATTTCATTGAACTTTGCACTAAAACGTTATTATTAATATTGTACTACCTCTATTTCATCGATATTTTACTAGAGTTAATTTTGATATTGTACTACAATTATTTTATTGTTATGACGGCAGTTATATTGATATTGCACTAAAACAATTTAATTGAACTTTGCACTAAAACGTTATTATTAATATTGTACTACCTCTATTTCATCGATATTTTACTAGAGTTAATTTTGATATTGTACTACAATTATTTTATTGTTATGACTGCAGTTATATTGATATTGCACTAAAAATATTTATTTGGTATTTTATTATAATTATTTTTTGTATATTCTACTACAACTATTTTATTGTTATTGTACTACAGCTATTTAATGGATATGGTGTTGTTTTTATTGATATTGCATAAAACATTTATAATTATATTGTACTCTAGCAATTTTATTGAAATGGAAGCTGTTCTATAGATACTACACTAAAACAATTTCATTGATATTGTACCATTACTATTTTATAACTACTTCAGAGTTATTTTATCAATAATGTACTACAGCTATTTTATTGATATGGCGGCCTTTTCTGTCATATTCTATTAAAAATATTTGATTAATATTGTACCAAGACTATTTTATCGATATTCTAGTACAGTTATATTATCAATATATAGCCTCATCTATTTTATTGATATTGTCATGTTTTTTTGTATTGCCCTAAAAGTATTTTATTCATATTGTACTACAGCTGTTTTATTAATATGGCGGCGGTGTTACGGATATTGCACTAAAAATATTTTATTAATATTTCAGCTGTTGTATTGATATTGAACTAAACTATTTTATTGATACTGTACGGCATCTATTTTATTCATATAGTGAGTTTTTTTTATATTACAATATAACTATTTTATTGATTTACTCTACAGATATTTTATTGAACTAGCATTAATCTTGCACCAAATGTTATTTATTTATATTGTACTCTAGCAATTTTATTGATATGGTCACTGTTTTATAGATATTGCACTAAAGCTATTTTATTTATATTTTACTACAGCTATTATATTGACATTGCTACTATTTTATTGAAATTAAAAAAAACATTTATTGATTTTTTGGTAGTTTTATTGATATAGCACTAAAACTATTTCATTGATATGGTACAACAGCTATTTTATTGATATGGCGTCTGTTTTATTGATTTTGCACTAAAGCTAATTCATTGATTTTGTACTTCAACTATTTTATCTATATTCTGTACAGTTATATTATCAATATTGTACAACAGCTATTTTATTGATATGGTGAACGTTCTTTTGATATTACACTAAAACTATTTATTTGGTTTGTCCTATAGGTGTACTATTATTATGGTGAATGTTCTATTGATATTGAATTGAAACTATTTTATTGATTTGCACTTCATACATCTTATTGGTACTGCACTAAAAACCATTTTATTTATATTGCACTAAAAGGTTATTTATTGATATTGTACTAATCCTATTTCATTAATATTGTACGACAACTATTTATTGGTATGGCAATTGTTTTATAGATATTACACTAAAACTATTTTTTTGATATTATAACTATTATACTGAAATTCTTTCAGTTATTTTATCAAAATTGTGCTACAGCTATTTTATTAATATGGTGAAAGTTTTTTAATATTACACTAAAACACTTTTAGTGATACTGTACAACAGCTATTTTATTAATATGGCTGCTGTTTTAAGGATATTGCACTAAAATTATTTATTCATACTGTTCTAAAGCTATGTTATTGATAAGATGACTGTTTTTATAATATTGCACTAATTCTGATTTATTGATATTGCACTAAAATTATTTATTCATACTGTACTAAAGCTATGTTATTGATAAGATGACTGTTTTTATAATATTGCACTAATTCTGTTTTATTGATATTGTACTAAAATTATTTATTCATACTGTACTAAAGCTATGTTATTGATAAGATGACTGTTTTTATAATATTGCACTAATTCTGTTTTATGGATATTGCACTAAAATTATTCATTCATACTGTACTAAAACTATGTTATTGATAAGATGACTGTTTTATAATATTGCACTAATTCTGTTTCATTGATATTGCACTAAAAATATTTATTCATACTGTACTAAAAGCTATGTTATTGATAAGATGACTGTTTTTATAATATTGCACTAATTCTGTTTAATTGATATTGCACTAAAATTATTTATTCATACTGTACTAAAGCTATGTTATTGATAAGATGACTGTTTTTATAATATTGCACTAATTCTGTTTTATTGATATTGCACTAAAATTATTTATTCATACTGTACTAAAGCTAAGTTATTGATAAGATGACTTTTTTTATAATATTGCACTAATTCTGTTTTATTGATATTGCACTAAAATTATTTATTCATACTGTACTAAAGCTATGTTATTGATAAGATGACTGCTTTTATAATATTGCACTAATTCTGTTTTATGGATATCGCACTAAAATTATTTATTCATACTGTACTAATTGATAAGATGACTGTTTTTATAATATTGCACTAATTCTGTTTTATTGATATTGCACTAAAATTATTTATTCATACTGTACTAACTGATAAGATGACTGTTTTTATAATATTGCACTAATTCTGTTTTATGGATATTGCACTAAAATTATTTATTCATACTGTACTAATTGATAAGATGACTGTTTTTATAATATTGCACTAATTCTGTTTTATGGATATCGCACTAAAATTATTTATTCATACTGTACTAATTGATAAGATGACGGTTTTTATAATATTGCACTAATTCTGTTTTATGGATATCGCACTAAAATTATTTATTCATACTGTACTAATGGATAAGATGACTGTTTTTATAATATTGCACTAATTCTGTTTTATGGATATCGCACTAAAATTATTTATTCATACTGTACTAATTGATAAGATGACTGTTTTTATAATATTGCACTAATTCTGTTTTATTGATATTGCACTAAAATTATTTATTCATACTGTACTAATTGATAAGATGACTGTTTTTATAATATTGCACTAATTCTGTTTTATTGATATTGCACTAAAATTATTTATTCATACTGTACTAATTGATAAGATGACTGTTTTTATAATATTGCACTAATTCTGTTTTATGGATATCGCACTAAAATTATTTATTCATACTGTACTAATTGATAAGATGACTTTTTTTATAATATTGCACTAATTCTGTTTTATTGATATTGCACTAAAATTATTTATTCATACTGTACTAAAGCTATGTTATTGATAAGATGACTGCTTTTATAATATTGCACTAATTCTGTTTTATGGATATCGCACTAAAATTATTTATTCATACTGTACTAATTGATAAGATGACTGTTTTTATAATATTGCACTAATTCTGTTTTATTGATATTGCACTAAAATTATTTATTCATACTGTACTAAAGCTATGTTATTGATAAGATGACTGCTTTTATAATATTGCACTAATTCTGTTTTATGGATATCGCACTAAAATTATTTATTCATACTGTACTAATTGATAAGATGACTGTTTTTATAATATTGCACTAATTCTGTTTTATTGATATTGCACTAAAATTATTTATTCATACTGTACTAAAGCTATGTTATTGATAAGATGACTGTTTTTATAATATTGCACTAATTCTGTTTTATTGATATTGCACTAAAATTATTTATTCATACTGTACTAAAGCTAAGTTATTGATATGATGACTGTTTTTATAATATTGCACTAATTCTGTTTTATTGATATTGCACTAAAATTATTTATTCATACTGTACTAAAGCTAAGTTATTGATAAGATGACTGTTTTTATAATATTGCACTAATTCTGTTTTATTGATATTGCACTAAAATTATTTATTCATACTGTACTAAAGCTAAGTTATTGATAAGATGACTGTTTTTATAATATTGCACTAATTCTGTTTTATTGATATTGCACTAAAATTATTCATTCATACTGTACTAAAGCTATGTTATTGATAAGATGACTGCTTTTATAATATTGCACTAATTCTGTTTTATTGATATCGCACTAAAATTATTTATTCATACTGTACTAATTGATAAGATGACTGTTTTTATAATATTGCACTAATTCTGTTTTATTGATATTGCACTAAAATTATTTATTCATACTGTACTAATTGATAAGATGACTGTTTTTATAATATTGCACTAATTCTGTTTTATTGATATCGCACTAAAATTATTTATTCATACTGTACTAATTGATAAGATGACTGTTTTTATAATATTGCACTAATTCTGTTTTATTGATATCGCACTAAAATTATTTATTCATACTGTACTAATTGATAAGATGACTGTTTTTATAATATTGCACTAATTCTGTTTTATTGATATTGCACTAAAATTATTTATTCATACTGTATTAATTGATAAGATGACTGTTTTTATAATATTGCACTAATTCTGTTTTATTGATATCGCACTAAAATTATTTATTCATACTGTACTAATTGATAAGATGACTGTTTTTATAATATTGCACTAATTCTGTTTTATTGATATCGCACTAAAATTATTTATTCATACTGTACTAATTGATAAGATGACTGTTTTTATAATATTGCACTAATTCTGTTTTATTGATATCGCACTAAAATTATTTATTCATACTGTACTAATTGATAAGATGACTGTTTTTATAATATTGCACTAATTCTGTTTTATTGATATTGCACTAAAATTATTTATTCATACTGTACTAATTGATAAGATGACTGTTTTTATAATATTGCACTAATTCTGTTTTATTGATATCGCACTAAAATTATTTATTCATACTGTACTAATTGATAAGATGACTGCTTTTATAATATTGCACTAATTCTGTTTTATTGATATTGCACTAAAATTATTTATTCATACTGTACTAAAGCTATGTTATTGATAAGATGACTGCTTTTATAATATTGCACTAATTCTGTTTTATGGATATCGCACTAAAATTATTTATTCATACTGTACTAATTGATAAGATGACTGTTTTTATAATATTGCACTAATTCTGTTTTATTGATATTGCACTAAAATTATTTATTCATAATGTATTAATTGATAAGATGACTGTTTTTATAATATTGCACTAATTCTGTTTTATTGATATCGCACTAAAATTATTTATTCATACTGTACTAATTGATAAGATGACTGTTTTTATAATATTGCACTAATTCTGTTTTATTGATATCGCACTAAAATTATTTATTCATACTGTACTAATTGATAAGATGACTGCTTTTATAATATTGCACTAATTCTGTTTTATGGATATCGCACTAAAATTATTTATTCATACTGTACTAATTGATAAGATGACTGTTTTTATAATATTGCACTAATTCTGTTTTATGGATATCGCACTAAAATTATTTATTCATACTGTACTAATTGATAAGATGACTGTTTTTATAATATTGCACTAATTCTGTTTTATTGATATTGCATTAAAATTATTTATTCATACTGTACTAAAGCTATGTTATTGATTAGATGACTGCTTTTATAATATTGCACTAATTCTGTTTTATTGATATTGCACTAAAATTATTTATTCATACTGTACTAAAGCTATGTTATTGATAAGATGACTGCTTTTATAATATTGCACTAATTCTGTTTTATGGATATCGCACTAAAATTATTTATTCATACTGTACTAATTGATAAGATGACTGTTTTTATAATATTGCACTAATTCTGTTTTATTGATATTGCACTAAAATTATTTATTCATACTGTATTAATTGATAAGAGGACTGTTTTTATAATATTGCACTAATTCTGTTTTATTGATATCGCACTAAAATTATTTATTCATACTGTACTAATTGATAAGATGACTGTTTTTATAATATTGCACAAATTCTGTTTTATGGATATCGCACTAAAATTATTTATTCATACTGTACTAATTGATAAGATGACTGTTTTTATAATATTGCACTAATTCTGTTTTATGGATATCGCACTAAAATTATTTATTCATACTGTACTAATTGATAAGATGACTGTTTTTATAATATTGCACTAATTATGTTTTATTGATATCGCACTAAAATTATTTATTCATACTGTACTAATTGATAAGATGACTGTTTTTATAATATTGCACTAATTCTGTTTTATTGATATCGCACTAAAATTATTTATTCATACTGTACTAATTGATAAGATGACTGCTTTTATAATATTGCACTAATTCTGTTTTATGGATATCGCACTAAAATTATTTATTCATACTGTACTAAAGCTATGTTATTGATTAGATGACTGCTTTTATAATATTGCACTAATTCTGTTTTATGGATATCGCACTAAAATTATTTATTCATACTGTACTAATTGATAAGATGACTGTTTTTATAATATTGCACTAATTCTGTTTTATTGATATTGCACTAAAATTATTTATTCATACTGTACTAATTGATAAGATGACTGCTTTTATAATATTGCACTAATTCTGTTTTATTGATATTGCACTAAAATTATTTATTCATACTGTACTAAAGCTATGTTATTGATAAGATGACTGCTTTTATAATATTGCACTAATTCTGTTTTATGGATATCGCACTAAAATTATTTATTCATACTGTACTAATTGATAAGATGACTGTTTTTATAATATTGCACTAATTCTGTTTTATTGATATTGCACTAAAATTATTTATTCATACTGTATTAATTGATAAGATGACTGTTTTTATAATATTGCACTAATTCTGTTTTATTGATATCGCACTAAAATTATTTATTCATACTGTACTAATTGATAAGATGACTGTTTTTATAATATTGCACTAATTCTGTTTTATGGATATCGCACTAAAATTATTTATTCATACTGTACTAATTGATAAGATGACTGTTTTTATAATATTGCACTAATTCTGTTTTATGGATATCGCACTAAAATTATTTATTCATACTGTACTAATTGATAAGATGACTGTTTTTATAATATTGCACTAATTCTGTTTTATTGATATCGCACTAAAATTATTTATTCATACTGTACTAATTGATAAGATGACTGTTTTTATAATATTGCACTAATTCTGTTTTATTGATATCGCACTAAAATTATTTATTCATACTGTACTAATTGATAAGATGACTGCTTTTATAATATTGCACTAATTCTGTTTTATGGATATCGCACTAAAATTATTTATTCATACTGTACTAATTGATAAGATGACTGTTTTTATAATATTGCACTAATTCTGTTTTATGGATATCGCACTAAAATTATTTATTCATACTGTACTAATTGATAAGGTGACTGTTTTTATAATATTGCACTAATTCTGTTTTATTGATATTGCACTAAAATTATTTATTCATACTGTACTAAAGCTATGTTATTGATTAGATGACTGCTTTTATAATATTGCACTAATTCTGTTTTATGGATATCGCACTAAAATTATTTATTCATACTGTACTAATTGATAAGATGACTGTTTTTATAATATTGCACTAATTCTGTTTTATTGATATTGCACTAAAATTATTTATTCATACTGTACTAAAGCTATGTTATTGATAAGATGACTGCTTTTGTAATATTGCACTAATTCTGTTTTATGGATATCGCACTAAAATTATTTATTCATACTGTACTAATTGATAAGATGACTGTTTTTATAATATTGCACTAATTCTGTTTTATTGATGTTGCACTAAAATTATTTATTCATACTGTACTAAAGCTATGTTATTGATAAGATGACTGCTTTTATAATATTGCACTAATTCTGTTTTATGGATATCGCACTAAAATTATTTATTCATACTGTACTAATTGATAAGATGACTGTTTTTATAATATTGCACTAATTCTGTTTTATTGATATTGCACTAAAATAACTGCATTGATGTTGTAATACAATTATTTTATCGATATTCTAGTACAGTTTTTTATCAATATTGTGCTACAACTATTTTATTGATATGGAGACTGTTTCTATATTGCGCTCAATCTATTTGATTGATATTGGTTGTTTTATTGATATTTTACTGACACTATTCTATTGATATTGTACTACAGCTATTTCAGTGACATGGCAGCTGTTTTATTGACATTCCGATAAAACTAATTCCTCGATATTGTACTACAACTGATTTATTGATATTCTACTACAGTTATTCTATCAATATTATACTATACCTATTTTATTGATATGGCGTCTTTTGTGTTGATAATGCGCTAAAACTATGTTATTGGTATTGTGCTACAGCTGTTTTATTGATTTTGCGGCTGTATATTAATATTGCACAATAATTATTCCATTGATATTGTCCTAAAGCTTTTTTATTGATATTGTCGTACAACTAATTTATTGATATTCTGCTACAGTTATTTTATAGATATTGATATGGGGACTGTTTTATTGATATTTCACAAATTTATTTTATTGATAATTGTATTACTAATATGTGTTTGATGCAGCAACTATATTATTAATATTGCACTAAAACTATTTCATAAGTATTGTACTACAACTATTCAATTGATTTGTTTCATATATATTTGTTTCATTAGTTGTAGGTTATATCTACTACATATATAGTTTCCTAATTGTTTAAATTCTTTAACCCATTTATTTATTTAAATCTAATACCCTAAAGTTTTACATTTAAAATTTGAACTTTTTCAACGTACTTTAAACAATTTACTTTAAACGGAATATTAATACAATTAAAAATTTAACCTTTACATAATATACTTTAATTAAAAAAATCCCTAATGATTTGTCCAAACTTCTAAATAGTGTATTTATAAAGTGACCCATGTACGTACGATATTACCAAATATATATAAACATTATAACAATATTTTAAACAAGTTTAAAAAATATCAAATATAAAACACGATTTCAGAATAGGAAAAATAAAAAATTTGTGACAAACACTTTTCTTCTAATAACTATGATAGATATGGGTAGTTCATATTACTCTTTCGGTATAATTGTTGCAAAATACATTTATCACAAGTAAAAGTAGATACTTAAGTAAAGTATTTACTCGATCTAATTTACTCAAACTAGAATGTACCTGTAGTAAGGGGGGGGGGCACTTCTTATCCACAAACTAGCTGGATATTTGTTTTTGTGAATTTGATTATTTATCACTTAAATAATAGTTACTACTTTAGGTAATCATCTTGTCTAAAATTGGGTAAAACGCCAGTAGATGTATATTATATTATATTAAATATTATATAATATTTACTATATTAGTAGTTAATGATATACTTTGAATAATTTGTACAAAATAATAATTACTATTATTGGTTTAGTGATATTATTGTATGATTAAAAGATTTATGATCAAAAGCGGAATTGGTTAATTAATAACCACTATCTAAATTAAACTGCAGGAAAGAGTATTTTTACGAGAAGTTAATTGCGGTCTTGCGGATAAGCTTACAAATGAAGCTATTAGAAGGGATGTAAAAGTAAAAGAAGATCCCCTAAATTACTAGACAAATAATAGTAGTATTTTTTGTATGAGAACGGAAGAGAAAACCAATGCGGTCGAACAGAGATGTGGTAAATCAGTTTATGAAGAATAAAGTTTTAAGTGGCGTTGAATGGGAAGATCGAGAAAAGTCATAAAAAATTGTAAGGTGTCAGTTAAATACTATACATACTTAAATAAGAAAAGTTTTAATAATAATATTTAAAACACATACGTAAAAAGGTCAATTTGAATATAAATATTTAGGATAATAACACAACAATATATAATTTCATATTTAATAAATATTTATTTTTTACAAATTTTGTCATTCTATTTTGAAGAATATCTATATATATGTAAGCGACTTTTAAATAAATATTACTATATTATATTTCAAAATTATTATGTAATTCTAGATGAAATCATTTAGTACTTATAATATCAAAATGACCTCATTAATTTTTATTTCTTAGGCACTTTTTTATTGTAAATATTACTATGCTATAAATATACTATTTACTGTGTGAATGCATGTTAGTTTTGAGTAGAGCATAGAATATATAAAATTTCTCTTATAGTACATTTATAAATATATTAGCTTTTAATTTTGTTTTGAAAAATATTTATATACGTTTTTTCCCAGTTCTGTCTATATCTTCATTTATATGCATGAATCACCCGAAAAATGACATATCTATTAATGCCCCGTTTCGGAAATAATATCTCATTTACAGAGCCTGATATTCTTTTCTTCTGATTATAATTTCATTGAATATTGTTTACCCATTTATTATAATATAAATTCAGGCTAACAACTCATCTTTTACGGAATGGCTTATGTATATGTAGCATATATAGTATTCTTCTTTATACTATAAATATAATAAAAATAAAAGATATGCAATCATAATTCATAAGTAAACTTTGTTAAAATTCTAAATAATGAAAATGATTTGCTTTAAATGGGTGTATTTATCTTGAATGAATCGTTCATTCTACTTTCTTATTGTAACTTTAAGAAAATGTTTCACCCACAAAAGCTGGTGTAAGTACTAAAAACACTTAGTGACTGCACGCTCGGTCCCGTTGGCCAAATAAAGTTTAGAAGAATGACATACAAGCTAAAGGAAAGCTAATTAGAACTATGAATGTCTCTAAATACATGGAACGAATAAAATTAAAATGCAATACGAAGTAATAAATGTGTTTTTATCCGTTTAAATGTTTTCATAAAATTAAGAAATAAAAAGTTTTTTTCATATCTGGAATACAGTTATAACTTTTTTCAACTTAAGAAATTACTATTAATATAAAATTAGTATAAGTCCGTATTACTATATGTACGTAAGAAGACAAATTATAAGATCGTCTGAAACCTTAATTTTTTTTAATTTCTTAATTATTAAATTTCATGAACTATTTTTTTAAAAATAATTTCTCAAAACAAGTATACTTTGTATGTTTACAAAGTATTTTTGTCATACAGCCCACATAAAATCGTAACCCTAGAATATGTGACCAAAATCGGGGTCTAAAAGTACAGGTAAAGTGTTGTTTTTTGACCTGTTTTAAGAGCCCATTGCTACAATTTTCTTTCAATTATCTCAAACTTGTAAATCCGAATTGATAACTAATTGTAAGTTTTTGTATAAAACCTAATTAAGGATGTTTCATACATTGGCAACATATCCTTTGACCATGTACTTTCTCATTTCCTCATGTGATCCCCGAAAAAGTTCTTACATCAAATTACATAAAAACATTGCTTACACAAGTGACGGCAAAGTAGTTCCAAAACAATAAACTGTATAATTTTTAGTTTCTCCTCCCAACTTCTTAGTTTACTGGTAAGCGAAAAACAAAAAAATACTTCAAATAACCTTTGAAAAATAATATTTAAAAATAATTCTAGATGCCTTAAGTGAGTCAAGTTATAACACAAGTAGGCCCTAGGCTATATACAAAATTAAAATTGAAGAACATAAAATTTAATTCAGAAAAACATGCTTAGAAGCATTTACAGTTTTGCGATTATGAAGTAAAAGAAATTCTAATTAAATAAATACATTTGTTTCTTTATTTATATTGTTTCTATATGAAATAAGATAATTTTTTTAAATAATTGTTAATTATTAACCTTTTTATTGTACGACTAATAGATTGTCTTAACCATTGGTTTTATTACTCAAATATAGACAAGTAATATAAGAATATTTAAAGTCAGTCCCACTCGTCGACAATGAAAATTTTTATTTTTGTTCCTTTTTATGTTTTAATTAGAATAATTATATATATATATATATATATATATATATATATGTGTGTGTGTATATATATATATATATATATATATATATATATATATATATATATATATCAGAACAACAATATTAAATGGCAAGATAAAAAGCGTATTTTCTTGGAAATTTCCATTTTATTTTCTATGTATGGTGTTGGACTATAAATTTTAATTGTTACTACTTACACGCCTTTTTTTGCTTGCATTATGTTGTAATTTCTTTCCGCTTTACTTTCGCATTCTCCGATTGTGAAGAAAGGTTCGATACCGCTAATCCAGATTGTTAGTCTCTTTTTTTCTTTTCATTCACCCATGAGCTTTATTTATGATACTGTGTGGTAACCATGGCACAATTTAAAGTTGTACAATGGAGGTTTCTATGACAACCAAATAGGAGCAGAAGAAAAATGCATATACCTATGGGAAAGTTGGCTCAGTACCAAAATCGCTAGACTTTAAACATAACGATACTCAGTTCGAATCGAAAATAAACTCCCAAATTTTATTAAATTTAATTTTTGAATAGATATTTGAAATAACTGTGTCCCTAGGTGCAAGATCAAGGCACCTATATTTTGTTCATCAGTAGTAGCTGTAACTGGAAGGATGAAAGCATATAGGATGAAAGATATATCCTATATCTGCCATTTGTTCAAGTGCACTGGCCTAACATTAGGCCTGGTCTAAACTGTCTTTGGTAAAGTAATCTTTTCAGATGGGGAAGATCTGAGTTGGAGTATTTCACCTTAAAAATATCAAATTCTTTCCAGATACCTTTTTATAGATACATAAAATAAATATAGTTATTAATATATATTCCTTTTACAATGACTCTGGTACACGGGAAGGATGTAACATATCATCATTAGATATTGTTTTAGAAGAACGGAATTTATTTCCTCCTTTCCAGCATATTCTTAAGTGCCGTGGTTAACCTTCCATCTCGCCAAATGTTCTTGTTTATAACACAAGATAAAAGAATGTTTTACATATTGGTACAGAAAGACCATTTCTTATTTTTTTAAAAAAATACTCATTGAACCATTTTGAGCCACCCAATTCGCATTTCATGGCCTCCTTTCTTTTATTTCATAACACTTATTAAGGCCAAAGATGTAAGAATTTTGGCTTTTTTAATCCTAATTTTTCAGAAATACTCAAATATCATCTACGTTCATATTTTGAAAATTGTTTAGTTCCCCTTCAGTTTGGTCGCAGCTGCTGTGGGATATTTCAGAAAATAATTTGGGTTTATAATTCTTCCAGTTATTTTAAGTATTGGCTGGGAACTATTCGTAAGCCGTTTGACCTTTTCTGTTTATGATTCTCTGGGTTCCAAAGTCTCTTTCTTGGTTAAGGTGTATTTGAAGGTCCGCTCACTGCAATGGATGCTTATAAATTATCAGATCCAACAAAACCTGATGTTGACAAAAAGCTCACATCTAAGCTGTAATACTTAACCTAGGCCTTCCGAAACCTTGTCCATCCAAAGTTAAATTGCGGTCAGTACAAAAAAAATAGTCTGGATCATTTTATAACTAACTAATTAAAAAGTGAAGTATGCTATTATTTATAAGCGACCCTTTACAAGTAATGAATATACCAGGGCAATATGATCGTTATGTTCTTTCCTTAAAACTATCTACCTACATCTATGTTCCTCATTTATTTTTAGACGTCACTGTATCAGGTAAAAACCTCTTTATGACTTTGTTAGACAGTACGTAGGTAACAAATTACAAAAGTTGCATTCAAGTAAAACTATTTTGTTATGTTCTCTTCTATTCAACCTTTTTCTTAGACATCTATGTCTATAAAATCCTGTTTATAACTTAGATAGGGAATGTAGGTGAATCATTTAAAGAAATGTCATACCGAGTTAATAATTTGTTATTTTCGTTATTTTAAATAACGCATACCTTATTTCCAAATAAACTTGAGATCTTGTTATGATATAATGAGGAAACATCTCTTGAAAGTATACTATGTGACGACCCCGATATTAGCTATCAATACGATACTAAACGTTTTAGGAGCTTTAAAACATTTCTAATTAAATGTATGATTGGTGCATAAAAATCAACCGCTAATATATTTTAAGTTTAAAAAAATTGAAAATGACATTTTTATTTTATAATACAAGCGACCATTTGTTAAAGCCTGTAACGGAGATCATCTGTTAAAAGATCATCTTAAAGATATTTTCAAAAAAACCTAATATGACAATTTAAACCAAAATGGGAAACATTTGAAGTGCTTAGATTTTATTTTTATATTAAATTGTTTTCCAATGAACATTCAGTTATGGATATTTGGTATTTACAAACAAAAAGTGCATTTTTATTTTACTACAACGACTTGTTTATTTTCTCACTTTAAATAAAAACGTTTTATTTTAAACGTTTAAGAGCTCTGAAACTTTTCCAATTGAATCTATAATTGGGCCTAAAACTCAACCGGTAATATATTAAAGGTTTTCAAACAATTGAAAACTACATATTTATTTTTTAATACAAGTGACCACTTGTCATAGACTGTAATGGATGTCATCTTGTTTATAATTTTAAAAAAAAACTATTATGAAAATGTAAGTCTAAATGTAAAAGTGTTTGAAGAGCTTAGATTTTATTTTTATATTTTATTGTTTTCCAATGCGCATTCAGTTATAGACATTAGGTACATACAAATAAAAGGTGCATTTTTATTTTGCTATATCGACTTATTTATTTTCCCAATAAACACGTTATTAATCAATTCTCAAGTGCACTGGGCCAACATTAACGCCATTCCTCAGCTGTTGACGGGCAGCGTGTCTAGCAGCATCAAAACCTTTCTTTAAGAGGGGTTTCAGGTTGATGCCTCTTTTCTCACGGTCTTCCTGATTTTCCTCATCAGCATTGACGGCGGCCACAGCCACGAAGACGATTAAAGCAAATATTAAGGTGGACTTGAACATCATGAAGGTCTGTAAAATATACAATAAAACACAAATATTTATTGTAAATAACACCATTTCCATGAACCAGCCTTGAGAAGTATTAATATTTGAGAGGTGGTTATTTTTCTATATGATTTGATACAGTATATAAGAGTCCTTCCCCTCTGATAATTCGAGAAACAGCAAAGCCCATCAGTACAATAAGGAAGTGTTTTCTACATTTTCATAAAAATATAAACGAATATGAGTAGTTTTCAAAAATGTGCAAAGATATAGATATTAGATGAACTTTTAAAAGAGGGAATAATTACAAAATCGACCTATGAATTGCGTTTATATATATAATATTTTCAAAGTTCTATTAGGGTAATTTAAAAAAAACAATTGTGTTTATATTAAACCTAAAAATGATACTGAACGAATAATAATTGTAATTCTATTAACACATGTGAATAGCATAGTTTTGTATAGCATTTAGATTCTAACCCTTGTAACAATGCAACGAAAGACCAAACAAAATGTGTTAGTAAATATTTTAAGGTTCTTATTACCTAACACATGTTTACAATAGGGATAGAGGCCATCTGTTGCAAGCGGAATATTTATAATGTAATGCCATTTAAACATTTTCATAAATTACTTGACACAATAGTTTTGAACTTATTTACCAATTTATAATTGAAGTTATAATAATATATATATATTTCCTGATAATATTAGGAAATCAACATTTATATTATATTTCTAAAATATGTTATATATTTCTTAACATTTCTTTTATATATATATATATATATATATATATATATATATATATATATATATTTATATATATATATATATATATATATATATATATATATATATATATATATATATATATATATATATATATATTCTTTTCTTATTATTGCAAACGTTTGTCATTCTATAAATGTGTTAGATATGATTTAATATTTCCGTTACACTATACAAGTGTAATAAGTTAACTCGCAGGAAGCCTAATTCATGTGACTAAGCACTTAATTCTTGCAAAATATATTTAATTTAGTTAAACCTAGATTCTTAAGTAAAATACTTACTCGGTCTAATTATCGGAACTAGAATGTAGCTGTAGCAAGTGAGGCCCTTCCTTTTATACGACCTGGCGGGAGAGGTTGTTTTGGTAAAATAAATTGCTTATTAATTAAACAATAATTTCGAATAATCATCTTGTCCAATGTTACATATAAGTCGTCAGAAGTAATTAATTAATGATAAGCAATGTAAATTGAATAATGAGTAGAAACTAATTTCTAAATACATTAATATTGTTGTTGAAGTAATTAATTCGTTGCGATAGTTGAAGTAAATAAATTGCAATCCAAACTTTCATGCATTTGTGTCAAGACATGTTAGATGAATGGTAAAATTTGAAGTAAAGTAAGAGAGGCAGATGGCATTAAAAAAATATACATCTAGCTTCTACAGCTCTCTTATTTCACAAATAAATTTGCAGAGAACTCGTCTTGTTTAAGCATAAAAAATCTCTGCTAAGCATTAAATCTACTGTCAGACCACATGACTTAATGTAAGAATAAAGTCTCCTCACTCGGTAAAAGTCTTCTCTATCCCTAAGGAATCTGATTGGTGTTTTTACCTTCGAAAAGGTTTTTGATTACGAAGATTTGAGAAATTTTTGTAAGGTGGAATACAGTGTCACCTGAAAAATCCTATGGCACTGGTTCACTGGCAGGTTTTTGCAAGGTTCGGGTTTCCGAAGGAAACTCTTGTTCAAAATTTTACCTTTGCAAGGGGAAAGCCTCGCTGGTCGTAACACTCGTTCACGAGTGTGTGCCGATTGGAGTAAGGGGCGCTGGTCAGAGGTAGGAGCCCGTAGCAGCCTACAGTTAGCAATCACGTGTTTTTAGTGATTATATCAGTAATGAATATCCATTAAGTTACAATTACGTTAACAAAAACGTTTTTCTAAAAATACATAAATTCTACATAACAATGAGGTAATTTAATATTGTGTTATTTCTTAAAAAGACATAAAAACATAATCCATAAGACGTATAAATAAAATGATTGAAAAAATGAATATTATTTTAATTTATATTGTTGGGTATATACAGTGCTTCACTGGAGGTAGTGGCCAATGGGGGCTTCCCCCTTTGCCATCCCTATAGAGGAAAAGGAGAACCTGCGTCATCCTACACTAGAAAATGTATAGTGCACATGCGCCGTATAGAAATTTAACTGCCAAGATTTACCTATAAATAAAATTACATTTTTTAGATTTATTTGTGACTAAAGTAGTAAGACCAATAGTTAATTCGCAAATTCAAATCTTAATAATATTTAAATGCAATAATAAGCTAGCGGAATATCCTTTAACAATATCAAATTATTGAATTAACGGACAAAATTTAAACAAAGTAGGATGCATTACAGTATCCTTCTGTTGATGATATCCGTGCCCCCCGGGCAACGTAATTACCTTAACGTAATTCTGGGTGCTGTATATAAATATATATATATATATATATATATATATATATATATATATATATATATACATATATATATATATATATATATATATATATATATATATATATATATTTATATAAATATACAAATATATATACATATAATACTAATAATAATATTAATTTTAATACTCTTTTGATGTTTTTAAGTAAATAGGATTTTTCAGGTGACACTGTGTTCCACCTTACAAAAATTTCTCAAATCTTCGTAATCAAAAAATTTTTCGATGGTAAAAACGCCAATCAGACTCCTTAGGGATAGAGAAGACTTTGACCGAGTGAGGAGACTTTATTCTTCCATTAAGTCATGTGGGCTGACAGTAGATTTAATGCTTAGCAGAGATTTTTTATGCTTAAACAAGACGAGATCTCTGCAAATATATTTGTGATATAAGAGAGCTGTAGAAGCTAGATGTATATTTTTTTAATGCCATCTGCCTCTCTTACTTTACTTCAAATTTTACCATTCATCTAAACATGTCTTGACACAAATGCATGAAAGTTTGGATTGCAATTTATTTATTTCAACTATCACAACAAATTAATTACTTCAACAACAATTTTAATGTATTTAGAAATTAGTTTATACTCATTATTCAATTTACATTGCTTATCATTATTTAATTACTTCTGACGACTTATATGTAACATTGGACAAGATGATTATTCGAAATTATTGTTTAATTAATTTTACCAAAACAACCTTTCCCACCAGGTCGTATAAAAGGAAGGGCCTCACTTGCTACAGCTACATTCTAGTTCCGATAATTAGACCGAGTAAGTATTTTACTTAAGGATCTAGGTTTAACTAAATTAAATATATTTTGCAAGAATTATGTGAATAGTCACATGAATTAGGCTTCCTGCGAGTTAACGTATTGCACTTGTATAGTGTAACGGAAATATTAAATCATATCTAACACATTTATAGAATGACAAACGTTTGCAATAATAAGAAAAGAATATATATATATATATATATATATAAGAAATGTTAAGAAATATATAACATATTTTAGAAATATAATATAAATGTTGATTTCCTAATATTATCAGGAAATATATATATATTATTATAACTTCAATTATAAATTGAAAAATAAGTTCAAAACTATTGTGTCAAGTAATTTATGAAAATGTTTAAATGGCATTACATTATAAATATTCCGCTTGCAACAGATGGCCTCTATCCCTATTGTAAACATGTGTTAGGTAATAAGAACCTTAAAATATTTACTAACACATTTTGTTTGGTCTTTCGTTGCATTGTTACAAGGGTTAGAATCTAAATGCTATACAAAACTATGCTATTCACATGTGTTAATAGAATTACAATTATTATTCGTACAGTATCATTTTTAGGTTTAATATAAACACAATTGTTTTTTTTAAATTACCATAATAGAACTTTGAAAATATTATATATATATAAACGCAATTCATAGGTCGATTTTGTAATTATTCCCTCTTTTAAAAGTTCATCTAATATCTATATCTTCTCACATTTTTGAAAACTACTCATATTCGTTTATATTTTTATGAAAATGTAGAGAACACTTCCTTATTGTACTGATGGGCTTTGCTGTTTCTCGAATTATCAGAGGGGAAGGACTCTTATATACTGTATCAAATCATATAGAAAAATAACCACCTCTCAAATATTAATACTTCTCAAGGCTGGTTCATGGAAATGGTGTTATTTACAATAAATATTTGTGTTTTATTGTATATTTTACAGACCTTCGCGATGTTCAAGTCCACCTTAATATTTGCTTTAATCGTCTTCGTGGCTGTGGCCGCCGTCAATGCTGATGAGGAAAATCAGGAAGACCGTGAGAAAAGAGGCATCAACCTGAAACCCCTCTTAAAGAAAGGTTTTGATGCTGCTAGACATGCTGCCCGTCAACAGCTGAGGAATGGCGTTAATGTTGGCCCAGTGCACTTGAGAATTGATTAATAACGTGTTTATTGGGAAAATAAATAAGTCGTTATAGCACAATAAAAATGCACCTTTTATTTGTATATACCTAATGTCTATAACTGAATGCGCATTGGAAAACAATAAAATCTCAGCTCTTCAAAAACTTTTACTTTTAGAATTACATTCTCATAATAGCTTTTTTTAAAATTATAAACAAGATGATCTTCTAACAGATGATATCCATTACAGTCCATGACAAGTGGTCACTTGTATTAAAAAAAAATATATAATTTTCAATATATTGTTGAAAACCTTAAATATATTACCGGTTGAGTTTTAGGCCCCCATTATAGATTCAATTGGAAATGTTTTAAAGCTCTTAAAACGTTTAAAATAAAACGTTTTTATTTAAAGTGAGAAAATAAACAAGTCGTTGTAGTAAAATAAAAATGCACTTTTTGTTGGTAAATACCAAATATCCATAACTGAATGTTCATTGGAAAACAATTTAATATAAAAATAAAATCTAAGTACTTCAAAAACTTTCAAATTTTGGTTTAATTAGGTTTTTTTCAAAATATATTTAAGATGATCTTTTAACAGATGATCTCCGTTTCAGGCTTTAACAAAAGGTCGCTTGTATTATAAAATACAAATGTCATTTTCAATTTTTTAAAACTTAAAATATATTAGCGGTTGATTTTTATGCACCAATCATACATTTAATTAGAAATGTTTTAAAGCTCCTAAAACGTTTAGTATCGTATTGATAACTAATATCGGGGTCGTCACATAGTATACTTTCAAGAGATGTTTCCTCATTATATCATAACAAGATCTCAAGTTTATTTGGAAATTTGTTTAGGTATGCGTTATTTAAAATAACGAAAATGACAAATTTTTAACTCGGTATGACATTCCTTTAAATGATTCACCTACATTCCCTATCTAAGTTATAAACAGGATTTTATAGACATAGATGTCTAAGAAAAAGGTTGAGTAGAAGAGAACATAACAAAATAGTTTTACTTGAATGCAACTTTTGTAATTTGTTACCTACGTACTGTCTAACAAAGTCATAAAGAGGTTTTTACCTGATACAGTGACGTCTAAAAATAAATGAGGAACATAGATGTAGGTAGATAGTTTTAAGGAAAGAACATAACGATCATATTGCCCTGGTATATTCATTACTTGTAAAGGGTCGCTTATAAATAATAGCATACTTCACTTTTTAATTAGTTAGTTATAAAATGATCCAGACTATTTTTTTTGTACTGACCGCAATTTAACTTTGGATGGACAAGGTTTCGGAAGGCCTAGGTTAAGTATTACAGCTTAGATGTGAGCTTTTTGTCAACATCAGGTTTTGTTGGATCTGATAATTTATAAGCATCCATTGCAGTGAGCGGACCTTCAAATACACCTTAACCAAGAAAGAGACTTTGGAACCCAGAGAATCATAAACAGAAAAGGTCAAACGGCTTACGAATAGTTCCCAGCCAATACTTAAAATAACTGGAAGAATTATAAACCCAAATTATTTTCTGAAATATCCCACAGCAGCTGCGACCAAACTGAAGGGGAACTAAACAATTTTCAAAATATGAACGTAGATGATATTTGAGTATTTCTGAAAAATTAGGATTAAAAAAGCCAAAATTCTTACATCTTTGGCCTTAATAAGTGTTATGAAATAAAAGAAAGGAGGCCATGAAATGCGAATTGGGTGGATCAAAAATGGTTCAATGAGTATTTTTTTAAAAAAATAAGAAATGGTCTTTCTGTACCAATATGTAAAACATTCTTTTATCTTGTGTTATAAACAAGAACATTTGGCGAGATGGAAGGTTAACCACGGCACTTAAGAATATGCTGGAAAGGAGGAAATAAATTCCGTTCTTCTAAAACAATATCTAATGATGATATGTTACATCCTTCCCGTGTACCAGAGTCATTGTAAAAGGAATATATATTAATAACTATATTTATTTTATGTATCTATAAAAAGGTATCTGGAAAGAATTTGATATTTTTAAGGTGAAATACTCCAACTCAGATCTTCCCCATCTGAAAAGATTACTTTACCAAAGACAGTTTAGACCAGGCCTAATGTTAGGCCAGTGCACTTGAACAAATGGCAGATATAGGATATATCTTTCATCCTATATGCTTTCATCCTTCCAGTTACAGCTACTACTGATGAACAAAATATAGGTGCCTTGATCTTGCACCTAGGGACACAGTTATTTCAAATATCTATTCAAAAATTAAATTTAATAAAATTTGGGAGTTTATTTTCGATTCGAACTGAGTATCGTTATGTTTAAAGTCTAGCGATTTTGGTACTGAGCCAACTTTCCCATAGGTATATGCATTTTTCTTCTGCTCCTATTTGGTTGTCATAGAAACCTCCATTGTACAACTTTAAATTGTGCCATGGTTACCACACAGTATCATATATAAAGCTCATGGGTGAATGAAAAGAAAAAAAGAGACTAACAATCTGGATTAGCGGTATCGAACCTTTCTTCACAATCGGAGAATGCGAAAGAAAAGCGGAAAGAAATTACAATATAATGCAAGCAAAAAAAACGCTTGTAAATAGTAACAATTAAAATTTATAGTCCAACACCATACATAGAAAATAAAATGAAAAATTCCAAGAAAATGCCCTTTTTATTTTGCCATTTAATATTGTTGTTCTGATATATATATATATATATATATATATATATATATATATATATATATATATATATAATTATTCTAATTATAAAATAAAAAGGAACAAAAATAAACACTTTTATTGTCGACGAGTGGGACTGACTTTAAATATTCTTATATTACTTGTTTATATTTGAGTAATAAAATCAATGGTTAAGACAATCTATTAGTAGTACAATAAAAAGGTTATTACAATAGATTAATACAATAGAAGGTTAATACAATAAAAAATAACTGTAAATGCTTCTAAGCATGTTTTTCTGAATTAAGTTTTATGTTCTTCAATTTTAATTTTGTATATAGCCTAGGGCCTACTTGTGTTATAACTTGACTCACTTAAGGCATCTAGAATTATTTTTAAATATTATTTTTCAAAGGATATTTTAAGTATTTATTTGTTTTTCGCTTACCAGAAAACTAAGAAGTTGGGAGGAGAAACTAAAAATTATACAGTTTATTGTTTTGGAACTTTTGCCGTCACTTGTCTAAGCAATGTTTTTATGTAATTTGATGTAAGAACTTTTTCGGGGATCACATGAGGAGATGAGAAAGTACATGGTCAAAGGATATGTTGCCAATGTATGAAACATCCTTAATTAGGTTTTATACATAAACTTACAATTAGTTATCAATTCGGATTTACAAGTTTGTGATAATTGAAAGAAAATTGTAGCAATGGGCTCTTAGAACTTGTCGAAAAACAACACTTTACCTGTACTTTTAGACCCCGATTTTGGTCACATATTCTAGGGTTACGATTTTATGTGAGCTGTATGACAAAAATAGAATTTCAAAATTATTTCGAATCCAAAATAAACTCCCAAATTTTATTAAATTTAATTTTTGAATAGATATTTGTATACATACAAAGTATACTTGTTTTGAGCAATTATTAAAAAAAAAAATAGTTCATGAAATTTAATAATTATGAAATTTAAAAAAGTTTTAGAAGAGCTTATAATTTGTCTTTGACTTATAATAGTTTCATATTAATAGTACTTTTCTTAAGTTGAAAAAAGTTATAACTGTATTTCAGATATGGAAAAAACTTTTTATTTCTTAATGTTATGAAAAAGTTTAATCAGATGAAAACGCATTTATTACTTAGTATTGCATTTTCATTTTATTCGTTCCATGTATTTAGAGACATTCATAGTTCTAATTAGCTTTACTTTAGCTTGTATGTCATTCTTCTAAATTTTATTTCGCCAACGGGACCGAGCGTGCAGTCACTAAGTGTTTTTAGTACTTACACCAGCTTTTGTGGGTGAAACATTTTCTAAAAGTTACAATAAGAAAGTAGAATGAACGATTCATTCAAAATTAATACATCCATTAAAAGCAAATCATTTTTATTATTTAATATTTTAACAAAGTTTACGTATGAATTATGAATGTATATCTGCTACTCTTTTATTTTTATTATTTTTATAGTATAAAGTAAAATACTATAAATGCTACATATACATAAGCCATTCCGTAAAAGATGAGTTGTTAGCCTGAATTTATATTATAATAATTAGGTAAACAATTAGGTATTCAATGAGATTATAATCAGAAGAAAAGAATATCAGGCTCTGTAAATGAGATATTATTTCCGAAACGGGGCATTCATAGATATGTAGTTTTTCGGGTGATTCATGCATATAAGTGAAGATATAGACAGAACTAGAATTCAATTTAAAAACGTGACTCTCGGAGTTTGAACCTTTTGGGGAATGAGTTCTTTACAGTATCATCAGCTTAATGACCATGTTTTAGAATTGTGTAGGAAATTTGTTTAATAAAATAAAATCATTAGTTAATTTTTCAATTTAGTAAAATACAATAATTTTTATTTTTCCAATTATTGCATTAATCAATCCAGCAGAGTATGTTAAATGTAAAGTTTAGTTACTCTTAAGATAAATTTATAACCTTCTTACCCTTTTTATATTTTTATTCAAAATTAAAATGTTTCGAGAAGCTGTTTGTAAAACTAAAGTGTTTCTCACTATTTTTTTAAGTTCACTAGCTAAATATATTTAAAATTCAACTTAAAATTGAACAAAAAAAATTATTGGTAGATAAAATCCGGTGACTTGTGAGTCAGGTACAACTATTTATAAATGCAAGTTGGAGAGCAAGCCACGTCTGCTTAAATGTGGCTTTTAATCTTTATCTTTATAAATTATTAGGAACTCTTAGTTATTCTGAGGTTATTTATGAAAGAGGTAACACACACAGGTAATAACTACAAATTTAACAGCATTGGTGGGTGAACGATGGCATTTCAAGTCTTGCTAATTCGACATTAAACCAGTTTCTGTCATACTACAAGTGATATTTAACACCAAACGATGCATGTTCAATCTGTGAAAAATCAATGATAAAATGTATTTAGATAAATAATGTTTATGAGATTTTCAAAAACAAATATTTCTTTTAATCTATCAATTTTGAGATTGTTGTAAGGAAAAATCTACCAGTTGAAAAAAATCTTACTAGTTAAAATCTACTTACTGTGAACCTATAAAGTTGGTTCTACATTCAACCTCTCTATAAGTCAAAGTTTTTAATAATAACAGTTACTTATTGAAAGTAAAATTACAAATTTAATAATGCAATTTGTAAAGAAAAGTAATAGTCATCGAGAGATCCAAAAATATTTTACTAGCTATGAGTGTAGATAGTTGTTCTATTTAAAACATCGACAAATAAACGTGTAAATTGTAATAAACAAAAATAAAAGTCTAAAGGCAAAATATAGAAATGAAATGGAAAAATGCAAGGAAATGCGCTTTTTATTTTGACACTTGATATTGTAGTGATGACACGCACACACACACACACACACACACACACACACACACACACACACACACACACACACACATATATATATATATATATATATATATATATATATATATATTGTAGTTATAAACTAAAAAGGAAGTAAAATAAAATTTTTCCTTGTAGACGAGTGGGAATGGACTTTATACTTTTTTTACATTACTAGTTTATATTACTTAACTAATGGGTAAGACAATCTAGTAGAAGTACAGTAAACAATTGAATAATTAAACTATTATTTTTAAAAAATTATCTTCTTTCATATAGAAACAATAAAAATAAAGAAACAAATCTATTTATATAACTAAAACTTCTTTTACTTCATAATCTCAAAATTGTAAATGCTTCTAATACAAATTTTTCTGAATTAAATTTTATGCTATTCGGTTTAAATTTTGTAAATAGCCTACTTATGTTATAAATTAAACCTCTTACAAAATCTAGAATTAATTTCAAATTTTATATCTTGATTAAAGGTAATGTGAAATTATTATTTGTTTTCGCTTACCAGTAAACTCAAAAGTTGGGAGGAGAAACGGAGAATTATACAGTTTATTGTTTTGGTACTACTTTGCCGTCACTTGTGTAAGCAATGTTTTTATAAGATTTTTTTCGCGGATCGGATGATGACATGAGAAAGGACATGTTAACAATGTGTGAAAAAGTTTTAAATAGGTTTTTTACAGACACTCATAATTAGTAATTGATTCAGATTTGCAAGATTCTGTTAATTGAAAGTAAATTCTAGCAATTGACTTTAAAAACCTGTTGAAAAACAAAACTTTACCTGTCCTTTTAGACCCCAATTTAGGTCACATATTCTAGGGTTACGTTTTATTTGTGAGCTGTTTAAAAGAGAAATACTTTGTAAGTTTACAAAGTTTACTTGTTTTGGACAACTTTTTTTTTAATTAAATTTTTGAAATTTAATGATTATGATGTTAAAAATATTAAATATTTTCAGACGAACTTATAATTTGTCTTCCTACGTACTAATAGAAATACGGACTTATACTAATTTTATATTAATAGTAATTTCTTAAATTGAAAAAAGTTATAACTGTATTTTTTATATGAAAAAAACTTATTATTTTATTATGATTTTATTCGTTCCATGTATTTAGAGACATTCATAGTTCTAGTTATCTTTCCTTTAGCTTGTATGTCATTCTTCTAAACTTTATTTCGCCAACAGAACCAAGCGTGCAGTCACTAAGTGTTTTTAGTACTTAAAATTATAATAAGAAAATAAAATGAGTGAATCAATCAAAATAAATGGACCCATTATAAATGATCATTTTTAACATTTTAATTTAAAAAAACTTATTAATTATTAATAATATCTACTAGTTTTTATATTCTTCTATTATTGTAGTATAGAGAAGAATACTATGAATGGTACATATACATAAGAAATTGCTTAAAAGTTGAGTTGTTAGCCTGAATTTTTATTATATAATAATTAATTAAACAATATTCCATGAAATGATAATCAGAAGAAAAGAATATCAGGCTCTGCAAATGAGATATTGTTTCCGAAACGGAAGACTCAAAGATATGTCATTTTGGTGATTCAGCATATAAGTGAAGATATAGAGAGAACTGGGAAAAAAAGTAAATAAATCTTTTTGAAAACAAAATTAAAAGTAAATATATTTAAAAAACGTACTATGAGAGAAATTTTATATATTTATGCTCTACTCAAAACTAACATGCAGTCACACAGTAAATAGTATATGTATAGCGTAATAATTTTTACAATAAAACAAAATGCTAAAGACATAAAACTCCTTGAGGTTCTTTTGAAATAATGAGTACTAATGATTTCATCTAAAAATACATAATTATTTTGACATTTAATATGGTAATATTTAATTAGAACCCGCTCACATATACAAACATTCCTCAAAAAATAATGATCAATTTGTTTTTTTTTTATTTATTAAATATGAAATTCTAAATTATTGTGTTATTATTTTAAATATTATTATTCAAATTATTCTTATTAAAGTATGTATATCTTTGACACCTTACAATTTTGTTACACCGAAATAACTTACAATGCCACCTGCAATTTTCTTTGACTTTCATTCAACACCTCTGAAAGCTCTATTAAATGGGTTAAAGATTTTGAACAAATAGGAAACTATATATATATATATATATATGTACAACTAATGAAACAAATATATATGAAACAGACGCCATATCAATTAAACAGTTGTAGTACAATACCAATAAAATAGTTTTAGTGCAATATCAGTAATACAGTCGCTGTATCAAATAAATATTAGTAATAAAATTATCAATTAATAAATTGTAGTAGAATATCAATAAAATAGTTTTAGTGCAATATCAATAATACAGTCGCTATATCAAATAAATATCACTAATACAATTATCAGTTAAATAGTTGTAGTACAATACCAATAAAGTAGTTTTAGTGCAATATCAATAATACATTCACTATATCAAATAAATATCAGTAATACAATTATCAATTTAATAGTTGTAGTACAATACCAATTAAATAGTTTTAGTACAATACCAACTAAATAGTTTTAGTGCAATATCAATGATACCCTCGCTGAATCAAATAAATATCAGTAATACAAATATCAATTAAATTGTTGCAGTACTAAACCAATAAAATTGTTTTAGTGCAATGTCAATAATACAGTCGCTATATCAAATAAATATCAGTAATACAATTATCAATTAAATAGTTTTAGTACAATACCAATTAAATAGTTTTAGTGCAATATCAATGATACAGTTGCTGAATCAAATAAATATCAGTAATTCAATTATCAATTAAATAGTTGCAGTACTAAACTAATAAAATGGTTTTAGTGCAATATCAATAATACAGTCGAAGTGTCAAATAAATATCAGTAATACAATTATCAATTAAATAGTTGTAGTACAATACTAATAAAATAGTTTTAGTGCAATATCAATAATACAGTCGCTGTATCAAATAAATAACAGTAATGCAATTATCAATATTAAGTTTATGATATACGTTTTGTGAAATATCAATAAAACAGCCACTATATCAATATCTATAAAATAATTGTAGCAGAATATCAAACAATTCCCTTTTACCTTCGCATTCAAAATTTTGTGAATAAAGTTTCGATATCGTTAATCCAGTTTGTTAGTCTATTTTATTCTTTTCATTCATTTTTAATCCACGAAATTTATTTATGATATTTTGTAGTAACCATGGTAACAATTTAAGATTGTACAACTGAGGTTTTGACGACAATCAAATGGGAGCAAAAGAAAATTTCATATACTCATTTGAGTAATATACTTCTAGCTATGGGAAAGTTTGCTGAGTGCCAAAGTCGCTAGACTGAACATAAAAATACATTGTTCGAATCCGACATAAACTCCCCAATTTCAAATTTAATTATTTAATAGATATTTGAAAAAACTACGTTAACAATAATTGTCATCCACTATTGCAAAATATGTATTTGATCGTGATAGGATGAATAAAAATGTATTTTATTAACGATTGAAAATTTGTCTATGATAAGTATATAAGGAGAGTGTGAGCTATTAAAAGGAACTGAAAGAGAACCATTGAATACTACAATGAAATAAAGGTACATTAACGCGCAGACAACCTTTAATTCTTTCTCATCTGAAATCTATAATAAAAATATACCTAATCTAGGTTAAATAACGTGAAAATGTTTTATTGTGTTTTGAAATGTATTAATTGCTAAATTTTTACTGTAATCTTTAATTTGCATAAAACATGTATCTATGGTATATTATAAATCTTTCAGGTGCTTACCAAATTGTCATTCTGATTTTATATAGGATTTATAAAATAAAGGGTTTAGGTGGTATTCTGTAATGGTATTTATTTTACAGCATTTTGTGCCAAAAATACATACATTTGGGTTAAGTAATGGCTTCCTAAAGTTTTAAGCAACAAATCGCAAACTAAATAACCAAAAACATTTTAGAAATCTTTCATCATCTCTGTTGCTATCGAAACATTATGATGCCAGGTCGTCTTCAGGTATTATATTTTTGTCTTCCCAATGCAAGAGCAAGGGAACTATATTTTGTTCATCAGTAGCAGCTGTAACTGGAAGGATGAAAGCTAACAGACATCCTATATCTATCATTTGTTCGAGGACTAGCCTAACATTCTGGTCTAAACTATCTTTGGTAAAATCATCTTTTCTGTGGGCAAGATCTGGTTTAAAGTATTTCACAAATGTAAGAAATTTGCCTTTTATATTCCTAATATTCCAGAAACACTGAAACACTGAACTCGTATTATCTAAGTTCACATTTTGAAAATTTGTAGTTCCTCTTCAGTTGGTCACAGCTTCACGGTAGTTCAGAAAATATTTTGGCATTGGTAATTTTTCCAGTTTTGTTTTTATGTATTGGCTGTACACTATTCGTAAGCCATTTAACTTTATCTTTTTATGATTATCTGCGTTCAAAAGCCTCTTTCGAGTTTTAGGTTATTTAAAGGTTCGAGAACTGTAATGCATGCTAGAAAACTATCAGATCCATCAAAATATAATGTTGATGAATAGTTTACAATACTATTACCTATTAGAGGTAGTAATACTTAACCTAGGCCTACAAAACCTTGTCCATCCATAGTTAAATTGCGGTCAGTGCCAAGTTCGTCTAGATCGTTTTCAAAGTCACTGTTTAAATAGTGATATATAATATTATTACTAGCTCTCAATGTCATTTTTAAACTATAAAAAACATCTATATGTAATATATAACCAACAAATTGTAACTAAGGTTTATCTCAATAGTTTTCGTGAATTAGCTATGTTTCCATTTTGTTAGCAGTCTCTTAGATGTAACTTGAGTTAAAATATTTTTATTTAACACATTTCATTGTTAGAAAAATTAAAGAGTTAAAAGTAATTCTTTAAATAATATCTACCTCGATTTTGCAATAATATTTTTTCGTTAGTCCTATATAATTACATCTACCCTTCCTCATACTTTGTGGCAGAAACCACTGTAAGGCTTAAAACATCTTTATAATTTCGATAGAGAGTATGTAAGCTGCCCTTTACAAGTAATGCCAATCCCAGTGCAATACGATCGTTATGTTCTTTCGTTATATAACAACTAGTCATATCACAACTATCTACCTACATCTGGGCTCCTCATTAATTTTTAGACGTCACTGTATCACATAAGAAACTCTTTATGACTTTGTTAGAAAAATGGTAGGCAACAAGTTAAAAAAGTTGAATTAAAAGTACAACAAATTTGTTATGTTCACTCCTTAGCAAATCTAACTCCATCTACCCTTACACAACCTTTTTCTTAGACATTCATGTCTATAAAATCCTGTTTATAACTTCGTTCGGGAATAAGCGAACCATTTCAAGCAATGCCATACAGAGTTGAAAATTTGTCATTATCATTATTTTAAATACCGTATACCTAAAAAAAAATTCAAATAAACTTGAGATCTTATTTTGATATAATGAGGAAACATCTTCTGATGGTATAGTCACAGCATTACTGCTATGTGACGACTCCAAGATTAGCTATCAATAAGATATTAAACATTTTAAAATCTTTAAGACGTCTATAGTTAAATGTATAATTGGTGCCTAAATATAAACCAATAACATATTTTGGGTTTCAAACAATTTAAAATGAAATTTTTATTTTTTAATACAAGTGCCCATTTGTCATAGCCTGTAACGAAGATCATCTTTTAGTAGATCATCTAAAAACTAATATGACAATTTAAATCAAAATGGGAAAGTTTTGAAGTGCTAAGGTTTTATTTTTATATTTTATTGATTTCCAATGATAATTCGGTTAAGGACATTTGGTATTTACCAATAAAAAGTGCATTTTTATTTTACTACAATGACTTATTTATCTTTCCAATTGAAATATAATCGATATTTACCAACTCTCAAGTGCACTGGGCCAACATTAACGCCATTTATCAGGTGTTCACGGGCAGGATGTCTAGCAGCATCCCAACCTTTCTTTAAGAGGGGTTTCAGGTTGATGCCTCTTTTCTCACGATCTTCCTGATTTTCCTCATCAGCATTGACGGCGGCCACAGCCACGAAGACGATTAAAGCAAATATTAAGGTGGACTTAAACATCGTGAAGGTCTATAAAACATACAATGTAACACAAATATTTATTGTAAATAACATCATTACCATGAACCAGCCTTGAGAAGTATTAGTGCTTGAGAGGTGGTTTTCTTTCTATATGATTTGATACAGATTATAAGAGTCCTCCCCCTCTGATAATTCGACAAACAGCAAAGCTCATACAGTACAAGTAGGAAGTGTTTCCTACATTTTTATAAGAATATAAACTAATGTGAGTAGTTTTCAAAAATTTGCAAAGATATAGATATTAGATGAATTTTTAAAAGAGAGAATAATTAGAACCGACTAATCTATTTTCTTTTCCAAAGTAATTCATAATATTGATATATTGCATATTCAGAAGGTATATTTAGAACAGCACTACTATCAAATGAGTTTAAGGGAATCAGTAGAACAATGAAAATATCTTACAGAAATTGCATTTTGAAAAACACTTTCCTTTTCAAACCATGGTTTGCCTAAGTGCAAGGTGGGTAGCAAGCAACGTTGGCTTAAATGTGGCTTATCCACTTCCTCTTTATAAATGATTACCAACTGTTTGTGATCCTAACAATACTATGAAAGAGGTAACACACACTGGTAATGACTGCAAATTAAACAGCATTGGTGAGTGAAAGAAGGCATTTCAAGTCTTGTCAGTTGTTTGGTTCTTAAATAAAGCCCAGATTTTTAAAAACCATTAAACCTGTTTCAGTCATGCTAGAAGTGACATTTAGCACCAAACAATGCATGTTAAATCTGTGAAACATCAAGATAAAATTAATTAGGATAGATAACATTTATGAGGTATGCAGAATTAAATTTGTTTATTATAATCTAACAATTGTAAGGCGTTTAAATTGAATATTTAAACTTGTAATAAATATTTGAAACTGACTGTCGTATACGTAAAATTTCAATGATAAAAGACATTTGACAACAGATTAAATTATTTTAAAGAAGCCAGATCTAAAGCAAAATATCTAGTTAGATATTATTCAGACGTTTTAAAAAAAGATTTTCCCGTAATTGTTTATAAGAGATAAGCTTTGTTTATGGATGATAGTGCGAAATAAGGGGGGGGAGATAAAGAACAATAATTAATAATAACAATAGCAGTTATGTAAAATATTTACCTCTCCTGAGTATGAAGTATTGTGCTATGTTACGGATTAATTATATTGCTTGACTTTATATTTTTATCTTGTTTGTTTTATTTAACTTGTATGATAGCTTGACAATATGTAAGTAGTAGCCAAGCACTGAGGAAGCCTACCTCGTCGCCGAAACTAGTTTGTTGTGTGTGTGTTTATTAAAAAGTAATTTTTTGTGGGATTTTGAGTTCACTATTTTGACTTTTACCTTTGTAAATAGTTCTCACTAACTAAATTGTACGAGGGTTATTCATGAAATAGGGTTCCCATTACTTTTAAACATAGACAGCTCTATTTTTGTTCTTAATGTAATACATCATTTTAAAGCTTAAAACTTTTTCCGTTTCTGTCCAAACCCTTTTGAAAACGATGCTCCAACTGTTCTATCCCCATGAGTTATAGAATTCTGCCGCCAAACCTTTGGGGAATCGACTAACCTCTTCCTTGACTTCATATTCGGTACCGAAGCGTAAGCCACCCAAGTGTTTCTATAATTTTGGAAATAAATGACGATCCCTTGTGTCTAGGTCTGGACTATAGGGAGGTGACGCTCAACAGTCCAGCCAAAATTTGTCAGTGGTTCTTGAGTTTGATGTGAAACATGAGATCGAGAGTTGTCATGGATAAACCTCACACTACTGGGCAATCTTCTTCTCCGACGGTTCTGGATCGCAAGTCTAAGTTTTCTTAAAGTGTCGCAATATCTGTCGAAATTAAGTGTTGTTCCATGAGGCAAAAAGTCGATTGAGGCCCTTCCTGTTCCAAAAGACAGTTGCCATAACTTTCATAGTAGACTGTGTTTCTTCAAACCTCTTCGGTTTCGGCGAAGTTGAGTGACGACATTCACGCGATGGCTGCTTGGGGGTAAAGTAAAACGCCCGTGTTGAAATAATCATACTAGCAAAGCTTATAAAATGTAAAATTTAGAGACTCTTGAAATAAATTTATACCCTTCTTACTCTTTTTATAATTTTATTAAAAACTAAAATGTTTTAAAAAATTGTTTATAGAACTAAATTAATTTACTAGCTAAATATATTTAAATTTCAACTTAAATTTGAACAAAAAAGGAAATTATTGTTAAAGAAAATTGGTAAACTTGCGAGCCAGGTAAGACTAATTTACTTATACAGGCTTCGTTTCAATAACAGGTACGCTATCGTCTTCAGGCCTACAGTACGTAAGTACAGAATTAAAAATAACAACAATAACACTAGTTCACAAATAAACACAGCACAATCAATTGGGTACAATACCCTTTGTTTGTACGGTAGAACGTTTGGAGAGAGTACCCCTTTCTTGAGGAATGGGTTGCTTGAATACAACTCAGTACCACTATATACCTATCTGTAATACCTTTTCAGTTAAAAATGTTTTTTCTGAAACTTTGGGGTTTTACTATAGTTTTATTTCTATAATAATAACTTAAAAAATTAGTTGTTGTTATTAATTACGCTCTAACAGTTCTAAAAATTGAAAATACATATTTTTATAATGAAAATACTATATACCGTTTAAACAGTTGTAAAAGCAATATTACTATTGGACAGAAGCAAGTGTTATCATTTTAGTACTAGTCTAGATATCTAAAAGGGGCGGAGCATGCACTGATAGCCTAACACAATTTTGTTCATAATAATCTTCTGGGCACTTGGGTAATTGTAAAAACGTATGTCGTTGCCCCCTCACGTGGTCGACATACCGGGGGGGGCAGCTGTACTGGAACCTTCGTATCTTTTAAACTATAAAAGATAGAAAAATCAGAAGAATCGTTTTAAACTCACTATAATATGGACTTTAATAATGGTTTTTACGAAAAAATGACAGACTCTAATACATACTGTGTAAAAAACTATTATTTTCTTAAAAGTTTTATTTTCACTTTGGTTTTTTTGTGAATTTAAATTAGAAACGTAAACGTAAGCTGGAGCCTAGGATGAAAGTTCTTTTTAACGATAATTATCGTGTCTAAATTATGGTATTGTTGGAACGAAGTTAGTACTTTGATTTGGATCTTAGTCGGAAAGCAGATGTAATTGGTTATTTGTGGGAATATGTTTGTTAATAGGAAAAGTCGACCGATCAGCAGTTGAATTTATGGCAGCTTTTTTAATACGGAAAATGGATTTTTCGTTTTCTACCAAAATTATTATGTATTTCTGAAATGCATTTGTAAAGAATAAAATCCATGAGAATAGTGTCGCCACCCATGAGGAACATTTTAGATGTCAGTAATGATTGAAACCGTTATTTCTTTAAATAAAGTATGGTTTATTACTATCTATTTAAGCTAAGAAAAGGCTTTAGTGTAATTAATTTATTTATAGGTACTATTGCTTGTAAACATTTGTTTGTAGGACCTTGATTAAAATTTGTTAGCCATATAAGAATATTATAAATGCATATACTGTATAAGAGACCAATAAACGTTTAGAGTAAATTTATTTAAAGGTTGAATAATTAGATTCCATTTTATTTCAGTTTGTCCCATTTTGTAAACATGTTCATAAATTCTGTAACTTTTCTAACATATCTATGTCAGTAAAACATTCAGTACCCACGTTCAGAAGTAAAGGAAAGTAGTAGTGAAGATAGGGGTTGAATGTATTAAGAGTTAACATGTCTCAGGTTGCACATTATTCAAGTATTAATATTTTACAGCCCTGATTTAAATAAATCCTTCCAATATTGATATGTTTGTCAATATTTACTCAACATTTTTAAGATACGTTCTAAATTATACATAATAATTTAGGAGTTGTGTGAAATTGTAAGAAAAAGTATTATTCAAACTTAAAAACTTTGTGAAAGTGTTTCAAATTACAGGAAAGTATTTACTTAGAATATATTTGACAAAAATAATATCATAAACATGTTTCTTTCTCTTCAACCATTGAAAGTTGGAAACGAATATAACTGTCTATGTGTGGTCATTATCACTCAGCTCTGTATGCATAATTGTTCGGTTTGAGATAGAAAGAGTGAAGGCGAGAGGGGGTGATATGTAAATTTTGGTAAAAACATATATTTTACTATCTTCTCTACTAACACAATATAATCTTCTGGATTATTCTAACTATAACGAATAATTAGTTTTTAGATAGTGTCTCGTTTTCAATTCATTCAATTAGTTCACACTCATCCCTATATATCTTGCTCAAATTTTCATTCGATAATAAAATACGTTTTATTCATCCACCCAAGTTCAAACACATTTGTATTACTTGTAGATCATGATAAATTATGTTAGTACTACTATAGTACTACTATAGTCCTTTATAAATATAAATTCAATATTTAAATATAATGAATTGATTTTAGTTTTATATTTGAGAAACTCCTTTCATGAAAAGCCCAAGGTATGCATATTGTTATTTTGCTCCATTTGGCTTAAAATAAGTGATAACATATGATTTCATAAAACAGCAGGTTTTATGTTATACGTAATGTGGTAAAACTCATAGGCTATGTTAACTTTTTTATATAAACTGTAAATATTTATTAAAAAGGAACTAAAAAAAATTTGTCTGTCTTGAACTGAGTATGAATTAACTTAAAAACGTTTTCGCTTGTTACTTAGTAGGTAAAACGTTAAAATAGAACAATAAAATTAGAAGCATTATTTTTAAAAACTTACGTAATATTTATACAGTCGTCCTCGATACATGTTTTAAGCAATTACCTAATGACACTTTCTCCGGGGAATATTGAAGCCGTTTAGTGGAGGAGTTAGAACTATCTATAAATGACGTTATAATTAGCAGTCGGTATATGTTACACCTATTCAGATTGAGTATTCAATGTCAATTAGAATTCAGGGAATTTTATAGATTAGAGCTTGAATAATGTTTCAAGTTTACATAAACTACCTGTGCTCTATAAATAACTAAATAGCAATCTAATATATATACACGTTGGGCTTGAGTGAAAACATATATTTCAATACATATTGACAATATATTATATTGTACATATATATATATATATATATATATATATATATATATGTACATATAACATATTGTCAATAGCTCTTAGGTTTTATAAGATACAATACGATTCCTAGAGTCGAAGACTCAGTGAACAACTACGAACCAACCAGTTAGGCCAGGTTTTACAATGGTTCCTATATGTATGTCGTTTTCTTTCAACTTAGCCGAGGAGCTACGATGGAATTTTCGATATAAATACAAACTTAGTAATTAGATATAAACCTAAAAAGGTTTGATCGAATCTGAGAGAATTATATATTGGAAGACTAACAGCGAATTTAATATGATTGCTAGACTATATTAGGGACAAAATGCTTTAAAAACCTCGTCGTTACAGGCTGGGATTAGGCACTTCGTGTTTTAGGGGGGAGCTAGGTAACATTTTCTATACACATTGTATAATATACAAAGATAATGAATATATCGACATAATGTAGGTCATATTCATTTAACATTAGAGTAAATAAAATAAAATACCGTTTAAATAACTTAACAATGTTATCTAAAAAGTAATTGGATATGACGTAAGGGTAATTACAAATTATTTAACATACGAAAACTTGGAATGTATCGGAGTATCAGTGGGGAGAACTTGACAAAAGTTATTTAAATTCCTTCCAGTGTTTAAAAAATTAACCAGGATTGAAAAGAAATATGACGCTAATGAATTAAACTGATATCCTGCAATGCGGCTGCACCTGGTAATGTTGACTCTTGTCTGCTGTTTTCATCTCATAATGGGGCAAGTGGCCACAGAATATTGAGTATTTAGCATAGTACTCCTTATCCGAACATACACGAAACAAAATTCCATCTAATATATATATATATATATATATATATATATATATATATATATATTAACTATGGTGATATGTTTTCTTGTAATATAGTTAATAAATTAAAAATATCTCAAAAACAAGAATACTTTTAATGAATATATTTATTCAAAGCGTTACGCCGATAAGGCAAGGCACCAAACTATTTATAAGGTCAATGATGTTATAGAAAAAATTACATAAAGTGCAATACTTATAAACATACGGTCGTTTGTAGCACATATGATTTAATTTTGTAAATTTATTTTATTAGATAATTATTTTCCTGATGATGCTGGTACTATTTTATCGGCGATAAGCTTTGAATAAATATATTCATTAAAAGTATTCTTGTTTTTGAAATATTTTTAATTTATTAACTATATTACAAGAAAATTTATATATATATATATATATATATATATATATATATATATATATATATATATATATACATACATATATATATATATATATATATATATATATATATATATATATATATATATATATGTACAATATATCATTAAAATATTTAAAATTTAACTTTTCACTTAGGCCATATATTTAATTACCTTAAAACTCTTTTGTCTCACCTTTAGGTTTCTAATTATTTAACACTAATATCAATTTTAACATAACTTGCATTTATTCTTGGCACTTAATTAATACACAATATACCCATTTACCGTAATACTACTTAGTGAAAAGATTGATTCCTTAACTAATATTACAATTACAAAAAAAAACAAAGATGGACTCTTGAGGCTTTAGGTTATTACAATAAAGTTTAAAATGACAGTGTTAGTTTCCCTTTCTGGGGTCGTTATTATGAATCTTTTTTTATAAATTAGAAAGTAGTGATAAAAAACTAGATTACTATTTTATACTAAAGAATTTAAAATTGTTCTGAATTCACTGTTTATAAAGCTCTGTTGGCGAATTTTAATGTAAAAAAAGAACGTATTTATTGTTTGTTGGTTTCCTTGGATCTGGACTGTTGATACTGCTTCGCTGCACTTTCACATAACTAAATTATTTTTTTTAATTCTGCACAGAATTATCTACATTACCATTTAAATTATACAAATACTAAAAACTTCATTTCCCTTATTTCTACTAAAAAGATTTACCCTTTATTAACATTCCTGAAACTTGGTTCCCTCCAATACGTCTGCCTCTTTGTCTGAAGTTCCTCCAAGACTTCCTGATCACTTCCTTTTTCAACCTCGAATCGTCTCTCTCCCCTTACGTATTTCCAGTTAATTTGGTTGTTCCCATAAACATCTACAAAGATCCTGCCCTAACGGGACAGTATTATTATCCCAGGTATTTTGGAGAGTCTTATCTTGAAATAGTTAAACCTTTCTTTTGTTAGAGGTTCCCCAGCCCCTTTATGACTACACTCGTAAAACAAAAAATTGTCATGTACTTTGTCCGTAATTTTAGGAACTATCTTTGTCGCTTTTGTAAATTATTTCATCCAACAAATTTTTTTTTTATCAAGTGAATTTATACTTTAGCTTCATAGGTTATGTTGATATATATATATATTTATATATATATATATATATATATATATATATATATATATATATATATATATAGAGAGAGAGAGAGAGAGAGAGAGAGAGAGAGAGAGAGAAAGAGACAGAGAGGAGGAGAGATGTGTGTGTGTGTGTGTGTGTGTGTGTGTGTGTGTATGTGTGTGTGTGTCTGTGTGTGTGTGTGTGTGTGTCTGTGTGTGTGTGTGTGTGTGTGTGTGTGTGTGTGTGTGTGTGTGTGTGTGTGTGTGTGTGAGTGTGTGTGTGTGTTGAGACGGTCAGAATGGCCGCTGAAATTAAGAAATTAATAATTTCAAAATTTTGAATAACAAATTCAAGAATTAATTAATAAGGTTTTAATTTGTTGTATAATGAAACGTTGTAAAAAGTGAAGAAGCTAATAAATTCTTGAATAATTATTATTAAGACAAATTAAAAATTAAAATAAAATAAAACTGTAATAACTAACTAAAATTGACAAACGGGAGTGCAGTGAAAAATTTCTAGGTGCCGAAAAATGCTAACTTGAGAACTAGGCCACGTAGAACTATCACTGACATTTTAAAATGACGGCAAAATCCAAAAAGAACAGTAGTGAAAACCAAATCTAAAAAACTTAAATAACAAAAACGTTACATTTTAAAGAAATAGACATTTTTTAGTGTTCCAAAACCGATAGAAGAATTATGCAGGTTTAATCGGTTTACACGAAAAAAGCACGGAGAGAGTGACGAGCTAAGAGCAGGGGGAGGGTAACATAGCCGCAAGAAATACAGGAACGTGGACCTGTAAGGCAGTCTGTAAAAAATTTTTAATACGAGGTGTTGACTGTCGTAATGCCGGTCCTCGCCTAGTAAAACCACCAAGGGCCAGATGGATCCAAACCACCAAGTTTCTGCCGTCTAATTCGATCCACGGACGAGGACTTCAGACTCAGCCTCCGGGACGTGAAAAACAGAGGAAAATGGAGGACTTCCATCGACTTACCAGGGATGGCTACTTCCATAGTCCAGGAACCTGGAATCAAGACGAGAGGAATCTAGGACCGGCAGGAAAATTCTTAGCAAGTCTTTTTCTCTATTATATAAAAATAACGTCAAATTTAGTCAGTTAAAAATATTAAATTGAAAATTTTCAATAAGATAAAAATTAAACAATGACTTCACTCTAAGTTCAATTTTTAAATAAATGTTAAATACAGTAAAAATAACTTGTATGATAAAAATGCTTGAGTAATAAATAAGAAATATTAAATTCACAAATTGGTTTTGGCCATAAGTTAATCATTTTCAGGAAGACAAGATTTGTAGAATTATACAAATTTTAAAATTATTTGTTATAAAACGTATAATTCACCAATTCAATCTTAAAATCAAAAGACATAAAATTTTATTATGTTAGATTAGGAAAGATTTTTTGTTTAATGATGTACATGTAATTAATGGATTATATATTAAATGTCAAAATTAAATATATAAAAGATAAGAAAAATTTAACAATTATTTGCGAATATAAGGAAGACAAAGAAATAGTAAAGAGAGAGTCAAATGTATTTTAGTTGAAAATATATTTATTTTTATTTTAAAAAACAAGTAATTAAATGTATTATAAAAACTTTGGGTTTTTATTTTATCAAATTACAATTTTAATTAAGTTTCATTAATTTATAAATATATAAAATCCAGAGCCTAGTGTTTCTTCAAACGAGTTCTCTTCTGAGGACAAATTTATTGTAAAATTATTGACCTATTCTGAAAATTAGTTGGTTTTTTATATTGAAGTCCAGAGACGAGGTCTACTGGCAGATCATGTTTAAAGAACACAAGAGCCTTTAAAAAGGGAACTTAAACATGATCATATTTTGCACGTCCCCTTGCTGTGCCTGCAGATCCTCCTAAGATGGTAAGAGTCCTTGGAAATTTTGTGTGTTCATGCTATGTTGTTTCTTTACAGCTGACTTCTTTACTGACAGGTATGACTATTTAAAGAACCGACAAAACAAGTTACCATTTTGAGGGGGGGGGGTCATACAAACTTTAAGGTAGGACTCAGCGGGAAGTGGTTTGTGTTTAGGCGTGGTAAATAACGGGTGAATAAAAGACAAATTTAAAGAACGCTCGAGGCTACACGAGCACGAGAGCGGAACGGAGATAAGCAGGCGCAAATAAAAAAATAATAAAAAGTAACAACACCGTAACACCACTAACGTTACGAAAATAATATAATAAGTAATAAGAAGATAAAGCTAAGAGCGAGGGGGATGTTGTAGTGTGTGTGTGTGTGTGTGTGTGTGTGTGTGTGTGTGTGTGTGTGTGTGTGTGTGTGTGTGTGTGTGTGTGTGTGTGTGTGTGTGTGTGTGTGTGTGTGTGTGTGTGTGTGTGTGTGTGTGTGTGTGTGTGTGTGTGTTTATTGTAGAAATTTTCAATCGTTATTAAATACGTTTTTATTCATCAATGAAGTTGAAATACATTTTGTATTACCTGTGATGGAGGACAATTGATGTTAAAACAGTTTTTTCCAATTTTTATTTATGAATTTACCTTTAAGTTTTGTTGACTTAAGCAGGATTCGAGCTGAGTATCATTAGTTCAAAGTTTAGTGCTTTTGGCGATGAGACAACTTTCCAATAGCTAAAAGTGTATATCTAGAGCTATTAAATTTTACTTGTTCTACCATCTGATTTTCGTCAACTCCTCTATTATACAACTTTAAATTGTTGCCATGAACACCACACAATGTCATTAATAAACCTCATCGATGCCTCTTATTCACACTCTTCCTGATTTTCTTCATCAGCGTTGAAGGTAGCAACCGCCACGAAGACGATTAAACCAAATATCAAGAGGGACATGAACAACGTGAAGAACCGGTAAAAAACAAATAATATATCTTTTCTAGTCAATTCCTACTAAGTTCAACAAAGATAAAAATCTCATATTAGTTACTTTTTATATTATAATTACAATTATTATAAACACGTATATTTATCACAGAATCACAATAGTAAGTGACAAATTACAAAGTGAATTTTCTTGCAACTTTTCAGTAATAGCTGTAACTGGAAGTATGAAAGCTAACAGACATCTTATATCTGTCACTTGTTCATGGACACTGGCCTAACATTACTCCTGGTCTAAACTATCTCTAGTAACGTCATCATTTCCCGATGGGGAAGATCTGGGTTGGAGTATTTCACTTTAAATACATCAATTTCTTTCCAAATCTGTTTTATAGATACATAAAAGTGTAGAATAAATTTAGTATTGAATATATATATTTCTTTTACAATAGTTCAGGTAACACGGAAATGATGTAACATGTTTCACTACGCACTGGGTATCATCATTAGATATTTTTTTTAGTAGAACGGACTTTATTTAATCTTTTCCATCATATTTTTCGTGTCCTGGTTTACCTTCCATCTCACCAAATGTTCTTGTTTATCCCATTAGATAACAGAATGTTTTACATATTGGTACAGACACACCATTCTTAAAAAATATTAATTATTGAGCCTTCTTTGAGCCACCCAATTCCCAATCCATGGTCTCCTTTCATTTATGTCGTAACACACATTAAGGCCACAGTTTTAAGAGTCTTGCATTTTTTATTCCTAACTCTCCAGATATTTTGAAATATTATCTACGTTCAAATTTAGAAATATTGTAGTTCCATTTCAGTTTGATTACAGCTGCACGATAGTTCAGAAAATAATTCCCTATTGATAGTTTTCCCACTTTTGTTTTTAAGTATTGGCTGGGCAATATTTCTAAGCCGTTTTGATTTTATCTGTTTATGATTCTCAGCGTTCAAAAGTCTCTTTCGAGTTGTAGGTGTATTTAAAGGTCCGAAAACTGCAATGCGTGCTGAAGAACTATAAGATCCATGAAAATCTGATGTTGACGAATTCCGCACAATACTTTTAACTATTAGAGGTAGCAATACTAAGCCTAGGCGTACCGAAACCTTGTCCATCGAATGTTGACTTGCGGTTAGTGTGAATATCGTCTGGATCATTTTCAAACTCATTGTTTACAAAGTGATGTATGTTCCTATTACTAGGTCTCATTGGAATTTTATTACTTTGAAAACATCTATATTTATTATTTAACTTACAACTAAATTTTATCTTAATATTTTTCGTAAATTAGCTATTTTTCCATATCTTATGTTTTAATGTTTACAAAACACTAAAACTGAACACCTAAAACACTTAAATAACATTAAAAACACGGTTGTAGACACTACACAAGCTATATAACAGCAGTAAACATTAGCTCTAACTATGCCATTTGACTTAGACCACTTTCATTATCAGACAAAGAGCTGTTTTATTTAATTAATAGCATTCGAGCTGCTCCTAGTGGCTAACTTTTATATAGACCTATTGTCCAGTCCAGTGGTTAACAACAGGGAACCAATGTGTTAGTAGTCTGTTAGATGTTACTAAAATTAAAACATTTTTATTTAACACGTTCCATTGTTAGAACAATTAAAAAGTTAGAAGTAATCCTCTAAATAATATCTACCTCAATTATAAAGCTATATTCTTTCTTAATTTTATATAACTGCATCTACCGTTTCGTTAGCCAATACTGTATAGCTACTACGTAGAAAGGGAATGTAGGTGAACCATTTAAAGGAATGCCATACCGAGTTAAATATTTGTCATTATCGTTATTTTAAATACTGTATACCTAATCAAATTTCCAAATAAACTTGAGATCTTGTTTCGATATAACGAGGAAACATCTCCTGAAAGTATAGTCCAGCATTAATACTATGTGACGACCCCGAGATTAGCTAGCAATACGATACTACACGTTTTAAAAGCTTTATATTTAATAACATATTCTTAATGTTCTAAATCTTGATATGTTTGTATGATTGGTGCCGAAAAATCAACCGCTAATATATTTTAGGTATTAAACAAGTGAAAATGACATTTTTATTTTTTTAAAAAGTGACCATTTGTTATTACCTGTAACGGAGATCATCTATTAAAAGATCATCTTTTAATATTAAAACAAAAACCTAATATGACAATATAAACCAAAATGGGAAAGTTTTTGAAGTACTTTTAAAAGCTTTATAACATTTCCTACCTAATCTAAAATAGAGGCCTAAAATTCAACCGGTTTTTACAATAGAAATTTACTTTTTTATTTTTTAATACAAGTGACCACTTGCCATGGACTGTAATGGATATCATCTGTTAGAAGATCATCTTGTTTATAATAAAAAAAAAACTATTATGAAAATGTAATTCTAAAAGTAAAAGTGTTTGAAGAGCTTAGATTTTATTTTTATATTTTATTGTTTTCCAATGCGCATTCAGTTATAGACATTAGGTACATACAAATAAAAGGTGCATTTTTATTTTGCTATAACGACTTATTTATTTTCCCAATAAACACGTTATTAATCAATTCTCAAATCACTGGGCCAACATTAACGCCATTCCTCAGCTGTTGACGGGCAGCATGTTTAGCAGCATCAAAACCTTTCTTTAAGAGGGGTTTCAGGTTGATGCCTCTTTTCTCACGGTCTTCCTGATTTTCCTCATCAGCATTGACGGCGGCCACAGCCTCGAAGACGATTAAAGAAAATATTAAGGTGGACTTGAACATCGTGAAGGTCTGTAAAATATACAATAAAACACAAATGTTTATTGTAAATAACACCATTTCCATGAACCAGCCTTGAGAAGTATTAATATTTGAGAGGTGGTTATTTTTCTATATGATTTGATACAGTATATAAGAGTCATTCTCCTCTGATAATTCGAGAAACAGCAAAGCCCATCAGTACAATAAGGAAGTGTTTCTTACATTTTCATAAAAATATGAATGAATATGAGTAATTTTCAAAAATTTGCAAAGATATAGATATGAACTTTTAAAAGAGGGAATAATTAGAAAACCGACCTATGAATTGCGTATATATATATATATATATATATATATATATATATATATATATATATATATATAATATATATAATATTTTCAAAGTTCTATTAGGGTAATTAAAAAAAATAACAATTGTGTTTATATTAAACCTAAAAATGATACTGAACGAATAATAATTGTAATTCTATTAACACATGTGAATAGCATAGTTTTGTATAGCATTTAGATTCTAACCCTTGTAACAATGCAACGAAAGACCAAACAAAATGTGTTAATCTATATTTTAAGGTTCATATTGTCTAACAAATGTTTACAATAGTGATAGATGCGTCTTTTGAAACCGGAATATTTATAATGTAATACATTTAAACGTTTTCATAAATTACTTGACACAATAGTTTTGAACTTATTTACCAATTTATAATTGAAGTTATAATATATATATATATATATATATATATATATATATATATATATATATATATTTCCTAATAATATTAGGAAATCAACATTTATATTTTATTACTAAAATATGTTATATATTTCCTAATATTTCTTATATATATATATTCTTTTCTTATTATTGCAAACGTTTGTCATTCAATAAATGTGTTTGATATGATTTAATATTTCCGTTACACAATACAACTGTAATAAGTTAACTCGCAGGAAGCCTAATTCATGTGACTATGCACATAATTCTTGCAAAATATATTTAATTTAGTTAAACCTAGATCCTTAAGTAAAATACTTACTCGGTCTAATTATCGGAACTAGAATGTAGCTGGTGGGAGAGGAAGTCTGTCAGAAGTAATTAAATAATGATAAGCAATGTAAATTGAATAATGAGTAGAAACTAATTTCTAAATACGTTAAAAATGTTTTTGAAGTAATTAATTCGTTGCGATAGTTGAAGTAAATATATTGCAATCCAAACTTTCATGCATTTGTGTCTAGAGATGTTATATGAGTGGTAAAATTTGAAGTAAAGGGAGGCAGATGGCATTAACAAAATATACATCTAGCTTCTACATCTCTCTTATTTCACAAATATATTTGCAGAGAACTCGTCTTGTTTAAGCATAAAAAAATCTCTGCTAAGCATTAAATCTACTGTCAGCCCACATGACTTAAGAGTAAAGTCTCCACACTCGGTCAAAGTCTTCTCTATCCCTAAGGAGTCTGATTGGCGTTTTTACCTTCGAAAACGTATTTGATTACGAAGATTTGAGACATTTTTGTAAGGTGGAACACAGTGAAAAATCCTATTTACTTAAAAAGATCAAAAGAGTATTAAAATTAATATTCGTATATAAATCAATAAATAGATTAATATTGTAACGGTTTATAATTTTACAAATTGGATTTTATTTAGTTATAACTCTTAAAACATTTAATATTCACTTCTATCTTACAGTTGAGGCGTAAAGATACGTCTGTCTGTAACGCAATAGAAGTTATAAATCCGTTACAGTTAAAGTATTTTAAATTACCAAGTTAAACAATTAAAATTAGCAGAATATTCTTGAATTAATACTTAAGGTTTATTTACTTGAAATGCAAGGTATTTGTGCGGTGGTAAAATAATGACATTTAAATTCAATTAAAGCAAATCATAAACTTTATTTTAAAATAGACAGATGAAATAAATTAAAATCATGACACATAAATTTCTTTAACACTCAGTTACAGATTATGAAACCTTTTTTTTTTTTACATTACTTATAAATTTTTAAGGATAGCAATCCTTCAATTAATAAAATTTATCAATGGCTGAAAATGAACATATATTCGAGTTTACTTGCTTTTCTTGTATAATCAAGTTTAATAATTTAATGTGAACATATTAGCACCAAAAGGTGCGTAATTATAATTATGCTTATTAATTAAAAAGTTCAATGTTCATAATTTAAAAATTCTGCTTCGAAATGTTTTAAATTTTGAAATTAAGTTTTAAAAGTTTTAAAATCGCCCACTTAGCTGTGTTAACTTGTCGCAACTTCCCTTCCATCTCGTGGTAAATCTCGGTAAAGCCTGGCCTCATCTTCGTGAATAAGCGTCGGGAAAACCATGAATAAGTCTGCAACCCATCTTGTATCAGGTATCGTAAGCCGCCTTCTATGCCATGATTTAAAAAAAGAAATACTTTATATTAATTAAAATAAAAGGAAACTAAATACATCTTCTTGCCATTTGGAGACGTCCTTCCCTGGTTACATCCTGGCCTAATGAGACAGATAAATTAAAAGCAAGCAGCCTTCCTACTTACCGCGCATCCACGGGGCGCATGCATAGCTAGGTTACTTATTATTTTAAATTTTTCTCGATAGATGTCACTATCAGCCAGAGATCTCATTAAAAATATTTATCATACATAACAATTTTTTTACATAGTTATACATTATTACAATTTGGAATTTATTCTCGTTTATTTTCTGAAATTGCAAATTTAATATGTAACACCGTCTAAAGTGTGTTACATATTTTTCCCCCCTCTTGAAAAAAAAAATTGTGTCATTTCATTTTTCCCTTTTAATTATTTTTTTTATTAAATGTAACGATTTACGAACAACTCTTAAGTTAACAATCAAATTATTTTCTTTGGGAAAACATATCATAAACCCTTTAACATAACTTGCATGTCCGTAACTAGAACAAGCTTAGTTTAACCAACAAAAAATTTTTTTTTTATTACATTAACATAATACAAACAAATTATTTCTCGGATTTAGCATCCTTCAAAACAAAATTAAACCTTTTTTATTACAAATAAATCCATATCATCTCTTCTTTTACATTTATAAAACCTTGTATAGACATATACTCTTAAAATTTCACATAATGTTCCTTACTGCCTTTATTTCATTAAAACACTTTTATCAACTAATCGTACATAACATCAACTCACTTCAATAGTGGTTTTATTTATTTATTGTCTTTAAATACGAAGTTTACATATAAATTTATACCTAATTACATGATTCATTACTTCTGTATCTTTCATAAACATCATTTAAAAGTTGTTGCAAATTGTTCAGTTTTTTTTTTTTTTTGTTAAAGTGTTATTAATTATGTATTGTTTAATTTAAAGTAGTTTGTTTTGTAAAGTCAGTCCGTCTTGTACGTGTGGTCCACGTCATGAGTCTGGGACCATATAGTCTTACCCCTTGTGTAATTGTGTAGTCTAAGTCTAAATTAATAACCTTTTATTCGCATTACGAACAATTGCAGCGGTAGGGGATTTCCTACCCTCTTTTTAATTGCGAGATATGCACCTTGCGTATCTCATTTAAATTTTCTACCCCTTGTATCAAAACACTTACAGGGTTTAAGAAATATAATAATTTGTATGGACCTTTATATTTTACATCTAGCTTAGCTTGATATTTATCTATCTTTTTTGATAATGACTGATGCTTTACATACACCTTATCTCCTATTTTGAAAGGATGTACATTATCACCTTTATAGATACCATACTTTTTATTTTTCTCAATTGACATTTTAATATTTTTTATGGCTTTGTTAAGTCTGCTTGCTATTTCTGTTTTAGTAATTTTATTTTCTACAATGTCGTTCAAACTCCACAAATTTGTTAATAAATCATTTGGTTTAAAATTAAACATTAACTCAAAGGCTGAATGGCCAGTGGATTCATTGAAGGCTGAATTTAGACAAATTTGCAAATAATGAAGTCCTTCATCCCACATTGTTTGTTTATCATGAAAAAAGCTCCTTAACAAAACCTTAATATTTTTAATATATCTCTCAGCCTTATTGGCTCTAGGTATGTACGGCAGGGTTTTGATATGTTTTATTCCATTATTAAACATAAAATTCTTAAACTCAATGGCTTTAAAACATGCTCCATTATCAGACACCAAGAAACGAGGCATACCAAAATTAGCAAAAACTACATCTCTCAACTTGTTGATGACATTTACAGCTTTGGCATTTCTTAAAGGCATTATATAACAGAATCTACTTAAATCATCTACTGCAATTAACAAATGATTATGACCTTTCTTACTCCTTACTAATGGTCCCATTATATCTACATACAGTTTTTGCATGGGATTGTTTGATACAAAACTTACAAGTTTCCCATTATAAATTTTTGGTGCTTGTTTACAAGTAGCACATATTTGACAATCTTTAATTTTTTGTTTTATAAAATTACACAAATTAGGTCTATAGAAATATTGGTTAATCTTTGACATTGTTTTTAATTGACTAAGATGTCCACCAAGAAATGAAGTATGATAGTATTCGAACATCATGTCTTTCAAATTAACAGGCAAATAAATTTTTAATTTGTTTTTATCTTTAAACATTAATAGGCCTTTGCTCATACAAAATTTTTTATTGTTAGTTTTAGATTTAATACTTTCTACAATTTTTGTTATTTCAGGATCTGTTTTTTGATGTACTTTCAAATCTAGGTAACCTAAAGGTATTTGCGAAATTACATTAGCTTGAGGATTAGGACATTTGTTGTTGTTAATAGATTGGAATTTCTTCCCCTGTTTATCTTTTTTAAAGATTTCGTCCTTCGACTCTATCTCCACTATTTCGATATCAATACCTTCCCCATTATTGTGGATCCTACTAAGAGCATCGGCTACGACGTTCTGTTGCCCTTTTATGTGAAATATTTTGAAAGGTAGACTTACAATTCTCTCTAACCATCTTCCCAATTTGCCTAACTTTCGGAAATGTGTAAGAGACCATGATAAAGCTTGATTATCTGTAAGCAAGTAAAAGGGTTGTACCTCTAAGAATTTATAAAATTTTTCGATGCTAAGAACAATGGCTAAAGTTTCTTTTTCGTATACTGAAAGAGCTCTCTCTGAATCCGTGAATTTTTTTGAAAAGTAAGCTACTGGTTTCTTTTGATCGGCTTCATTTTTCTGTAACAAGCATGCACCAACGCCATGCTCACTGGCATCTGTCATCAGATAGAAAGGCTTGTTGTAATCTGCTATTGCTAAACAGGGAGGATTGGATATACAATTTTTTAAGGTGTTAAAACTTTTCTCACAGTCTTCCGTCCACTGGAATTTAACTCTTTTCTTCCTTAACTCGTTCAATACACTAGCAATTTTGGCATAATCTTTAATAAAACTACTGAAAAATGACACCATGCCTATAAATCTAGACACTTCCTTAGCATTTTTTGGTCTAGGAAAATTTTTTATTGAATTTGTTCTTTCTGGATCGATCTTAATTTGATTATGGCTCACTTTATTGCCCAAAAAATTAATCTCTTTACACACAAATTTTGCCTTGCTCAAATTTACAGTTAAGTTATTTTTACTCAATCTACTAATTACCTCTCTAACATGTGTCAGATGTTCTTCTAAACTATTACTATATATAAGGATGTCATCAACAAAGTTTAACATGTATTTAAACTTAATATCGCTAAAAATTCTTTCTATATACGAGCTTAATATTCCACTGCCTACATGCAAACCATATGGAATTCTCGTATAATTGTATTGACTAAAAGGTGTTGAAAACGCGGTATATTTTTTGCTATTTTCGGTAAGCGGTATCTGGTGGAAACTGTTACAAAGATCAATACAACTAAAATACTTAGCATTACCCAGATATTGATAACAATCGGCCATGTCGCCAATAGGATGTGAAACTCTTTCTATCAATTGGTTCATTTTGCCATAATTTACTACAAGTCTATGTTTATCACCCTTTGACACTAAAAATGAAGGGCTCAAATATGGGCTAGTGGAATGCTCAATTATTCCTTGTGCTAGTAAATCATCTATTATTCCTTTTAGAATAGTCATTTTAGGTGGACTGATGGGATATGGTTTAACTTTTACAATTTCTTCAGATTTTACTTTTAAATCAAATTTAAAATTTAAGGCTTTGCCAATCTTGTCAGTAAATACATTAGGAAATTGTCTTACTATTGCTTCTATTTCTTTAATTCCTTCTGGACTACCAATTTGTATTTTACTATTACTCGTTATATTGTTATTGCTTAAGGATTTAAAATTATTAATCTTTATTTTTACTGTAGGATCAAAATTAAAATAACATTCTTGTTTTGATATGTCTATTATTAAACCTGTTTCATGGATGAATGGAGTTCCTAATATCAGGGGCCAAGTTACATTATTTACAATATAAAATTTCACATACCAGCTAAAGTGTTTTATTTTTATTTTTTGAATGCAAAAACCTTTCACTTTAATTTCAGCATTATTAGCAGCTACAATAGTTTCCATATCTGACTTATACATTGTTATTTTGTTCAGCAATTTATTCTCTTGAATATATTTTTCATTAATTAAATTGATTGAGCTTCCAGTGTCAATAAGGGCTTTACTTTTATTGCTTATTTTATTTATTTTTATATCTATTGTTGGTAGCATAATTATTTTAGGTTGGATTTTCATCCACTTCCTATTTTTTACCATTTTCAAAACCCTTAGGCATTTGTTTTTATCTTTATTATTTTTATTAAAAATATGCTTTTTATAATTGACATTTTTCTTATTTACATTTTGGCAATAATTGACCTGATTACATTTGTTATTCTTTTTATCATTTGTATCGAAATTTACTTGTGAGTTACCTTTATGCTTAGCCAAAAATATATTTTTTACAAAATTGCGGGAGGTATTCCTGATGAATGCCTCCCTCTTAATTAGTTTTTTGAATTTGTTCTGCACACATTAGCCTTGTGACCCAATTTACCACACTTAAAACATTTAATTGGTTTATGGTTATAATTTTGATATTGAGGTGGTCTTTGATAGCGATTGTTACTATTACCATGGTTAGAATTATTATTGTTATAGTTACTATTGCTAGAATTACCATACATATTGGACTTCTGACATGCCCTGAACTGTTGCTCACTATTTCTATTTCTAACATGATCATTATATGTAATGTTTTGAATTTGCACAGACATTTCGTTGAAATCATTTAAGCATGTAGGGTTTCTAATAAATGACAACTTATTCCTGGTTTCTGGATTCATCCCTAATTTGATTAGTTCAACTAAATCATTTTCAGAATATTCACCTAACAATAATTCATTATGCTCTTTCAAAGATTGTACATAAAGAGGCAGGGGTTCGCCAATACCTTGAGGTCTATTAATCAAATCTCTTTTTAAATTTTCCCTAAGATTAATGGGTACAAATGTTTTTAAGACATTCTGGTGAAATTCCTTTAAATTACTGTTTTGTTCTAAAGCTGACAACAATTTATCCAATAATGGACCGGTTGCATAATTCATACTTAGTTCTAATATTTGATTATCGGAAAGCTTTACCTCATTTTTCAATTTCAATACCACTTTAATAAAATTTAACAATTTTTTAGATTCTAAACCATCTGTTGTAATGAACAATTTGAGATATCTCTCTAATGGATTTGTTAGCTTATTATACAATCTGAAATCGAACACAGCATTCTGGGGTCTTACATTAGTACAGACTTTATCTACATTGGATGTTATTGAAGCTTCATGGGTACTTAAGAACACTTCTTGTAAATTTTCTTCCGACATATTTTCTTCGGATAATTTTCTTACTACTTCTGTCTTTAAACTTACATCAACATTCAATTCCGTTATTGCTTTGTTTAAATCATTTAACTTTTTTAAAATATCATTAAGTTCATCCCTCATCTGTTGTTCGATCTTAAATTTTAGCAAAACATTACATCTAGTCGTTAAATGAATTACTTTAGTTTCTGATCTGACTGTATCAATAACTCTAGGATCGTCTTTTAAATCATTAACACTTTTCATCAAAGTTTTAAATTTTTCACTAATAACTGCAAATTCATTGTTTACATTTAATTTATCTTTCAAATGAATAGGATTAGCCACTATATTAACATCTTTTATAACTTTTCTTAAAATTTTTCTAATGTCAGATGCAACTGAATCACTTCTAAAATTGACATTTCTTAAATTTAATTCATATTCTAATTCCTCCTTTGACAGAAGGTCTATTTTTAAAGCCATTTCGTTTAATAGGATTATTTTCAGAAAATCCACGAGAATCTATTCTTAAACAGAAAGTCAAGCAAACTCGAAAGGTTGGAACACGTTTTATGCAAACAGGACGTGTACGGGCAGCTGTGTAAATAAATGTGCTCTACCACTGCTTTCAAGGACAAGCACAAACTTTTAAAAAACTAGAACTTACTACGCATAGACATGACAAATGTTTTGAACAATAAGAGTCTCTGACCTTGACTACACTACAAGTAAAAACTGGTTATAACTGGTTTTCTCCCTTAACTTTACCAAACTGCTTACACAAGCTACCTGCTAAATCCTTTTGCATTCAACTTATACATTTTATAAAATTTTACACTGTGAATTTACGTTTTGAATATATTTAATGAATTCGGTTATTTTCAACCATTTTTAAATTTTCTTTTTGCCAACACACAAATTTACATTTCAAATTTATATAGCAGAGTTGCGCAAATTGTGTAACGGTTTATAATTTTACAAATTGGATTTTATTTAGTTATAACTCTTAAAACATTTAATATTCACTTCTAGCTTACAGTTGAGGCGTAAAGATACGTCTGTCTGTAACGCAATAGAAGTTATAAATCCGTTACAGTTAAAGTATTTTAAATTACCAAGTTAAACAATTAAAATTAGCAGAATATTCTTGAATTAATACTTAAGGTTTATTTACTTGAAATGCAAGGTATTTGTGCGGTGGTAAAATAATGACATTTAAATTCAATTAAAGCAAATCATAAACTTTATTTTAAAATAGACAGATGAAATAAATTAAAATCATGACACATAAATTTCTTTAACACTCAGTTACAGATTATGAAACCTTTTTTTTTTACATTACTTATAAATTTTTAAGGATAGCAATCCTTCAATTAATAAAATTTATCAATGGCTGAAAATGAACATATATTCGAGTTTACTTGCTTTTCTTGTATAATCAAGTTTAATAATTTAATGTGAACATATTAGCACCAAAAGGTGCGTAATTATAATTATGCTTATTAATTAAAAAGTTCAATGTTCATAATTTAAAAATTCTGCTTCGAAATGTTTTAAATTTTGAAATTAAGTTTTAAAAGTTTTAAAATCGCCCACTTAGCTGTGTTAACTTGTCGCAACTTCCCTTCCATCTCGTGGTAAATCTCGGTAAAGCCTGGCCTCATCTTCGTGAATAAGCGTCGGGAAAACCATGAATAAGTCTGCAACCCATCTTGTATCAGGTATCGTAAGCCGCCTTCTATGCCATGATTTAAAAAAAGAAATACTTTATATTAATTAAAATAAAAGGAAACTAAATACATCTTCTTGCCATTTGGAGACGTCCTTCCCTGGTTACATCCTGGCCTAATGAGACAGATAAATTAAAAGCAAGCAGCCTTCCTACTTACCGCGCATCCACGGGGCGCATGCATAGCTAGGTTACTTATTATTTTAAATTTTTCTCGATAGATGTCACTATCAGCCAGAGATCTCATTAAAAATATTTATCATACATAACAATTTTTTTACATAGTTATACATTATTACAATTTGGAATTTATTCTCGTTTATTTTCTGAAATTGCAAATTTAATATGTAACACCGTCTAAAGTGTGTTACAATATATATATTGTAATTTTTATAATTTTATAACACACAACGGGGTTTTACTATTGAATGAATATTTAAATGAAGATATATAATTTCTAGTTAAAAACAAAAACTCATTAATAATTTAAATTCTTTATTATAACATTTTTTAATTCACACAATAAACAGAACAAAAAAAATAAAAGTTATCAAGTTTTAACACAATAGGCTAAACTCAATTCCTTCAATTTTAGTTACAAAATTTTATACCCTAGGCTATTTCTAAGATCTCTTAATATCTCGGGGTATATGCATGGGCTATATCTTTTAACTCTTTGGTTAAATTAAATAAATTTTGACAAACAAGATTAAATTTAGAAAATAGTTTTAATAAATAGCTTCCTCATGAAAAACTTAAATTTGGAATAAGCAAAAAGGTCCCTAAACTGTTTGAACTGGATTATGTTTCTTATTACTAACTATTAATTAATTACAAGATATTCTAATAATGTACAAATTTAAACTTCCTTATAATCTTAAAAGTTCACTAAAGTTTATTTTTATATTTCCCTAGGTACTTAACTTATCAAATATCGAAGTTCTGCTGGTCGCTCACGTAAGATTCCGTTCTCTTTAAATTTTACTTTTAACACACTTAATTTCTTTTTAGTTACTTCAAATTATATTAACACTGTATTATAGCTTTAAATTCACTTATCCTTGTTTTAATTTGGCCAATCTTCTTCACAAATCTGTATAAGTTTGACGAAATTCTTCAAATGGAATTTTGAATTCTCAGAGACGATCCGCTACCTCGGCGTCCCACGCCAGTCTGTTGCGTCCTTTCTTTTGAAAATATTTAAAATATGGCGGCGTCTCCTTCTTCCAAAACACATGTTGCATGTAATTTAGTTCGATTTCTTCCCACTAGAGTCGACTGTACTGACCTACTTCTTTGTTTTACAGCTGTTGAAGCGCCAACAACTTTGTTTTCACCAGTTTTAATTTCGTTAACATACTGTTTCAATTTTCCTATCCTTAACAAACCTTCCAGTGTTTATTTAATTATTATTATTTGTGTGTGAAGTGTCTTTACTTTTTTCTTTTGTAATAATTCCGAAATGTGTGTGTTTTTGAGCTGGATTTCTACAAACATAACCTCTAACCACATTATTTTCAATCGCGTTTTTTTACCTTCCATCTCTCCAGCAATTATTTATGCCCTATGTTACTTAAGTTAACAATTTTGTTTCCATATATTTATTATTATTAGATTATCTTGTTTTAATCTTATTTGTTAGGTTATTTGATATAACAAATTTCCTAATGGATTTTACAGTTCAAATATTTTGTTTATATTTTACAACCTTTTCTAGGCTTTTACCTAAAATTAGTTTCAATTTTAATCTAGCCAATTTCTTATTTGCTATTTTCAAAATGTTACATAGTCCCCAAATTTAGAAAAAAAATTTTTTATTTAAAATTCCTTTTTTTTCTCAATTTCCACATTTTGGAAATCACCTCTTAATAATTTTGTTTGTTTGCTGCCCTTCAATTACATATTACTTAACTTATCTTCTAACAATACAATATACTTATAGCTAACATTCAATCAACAATTCTTTAACAATTCTAACATATAGTAACAATAAATCATGTTCTGGTATTTACAATTCCTTCTATAATTATATTTTTTTTTTTACATTTATTATATTGGAATCTTTCCAATCATAAGTCTGATTCAATATTTATTTAACATATATTCTCTGATACCATGTCTTTAAATCCCAGCCTCTCCGAGTCATAGTATGTCTAGACTTGCTTATAGGTTAGGTCTTTGTTCTGATTTTTCTTTCTTAAAGTTTTGGTATTTTCTAGATTTCCTTTTGGTCCAATTGGTTATAACATTTCTCATTCCCTTATTTCTGTTTATTCCTTGTTTATTATTTCTCTCATATCTCACATTCTGCTTTTAGCTTCATCTAACTCCCATTTCTAAGTTATTATTTTATCTCCCCTTCCAATCTCACATCCAGTTCAATTATTTTCTTATATCATTTCAGTTTATTTTGTATGAAGTTTAACATCTAATATTTTTAAAGGTTGCAATCTTATATCCTCTATTTGATCATATCTATAGCTCCTTCGATTACACTGTCCCTATATCAACGAATATAAATTTTGTTTTAATACTTATTTATCATAGATTCATTTTTCTTTTATAATATATAATATATACGACAAAGTTCCATTATTTATCAACGCAGATTCTCCCTTACAATACGACGAAATTTAAATACACAAATACCATATTTTAATTATTACAACGATGCTTCAATATTTATCATCATAGATTCATATCTATTTTTATTCAATATTCTCAATATTCGACGAAGTTACTAATAAATTATCGTAGATATAGTTACCATCCCTTAAAACTTATCTCCTGCTAACGTTTTCTTATACACATAGTCACCTAGAGTTTATTCATATTGCTTTTTTCATCTATATTTAATATCTCCCTTCCTCTATATTTAATATCTCCCTTGTATCATAAACTTTTTTCAACAAGCTAACATGGAAAATCCCTCTAACTTTATTTACTCTAGCATCCTTTATTTCATAGGTTGCCTTCCCATATTTCTGGGTGATCTCATAGGGTCCATCGTATATATAGAATAACTTCGCCATTTCACCTTTTATGCCCTGAGGTTGCCAATTTTCTTTCACTAACACTTTGTCTCCAACATTTAATTCTTCTAGCTTATGGCTTCTATTAAATTTTTCTGCTCTTTTATGAGCCTTGTCCTTAATTCTTTTCCTAGCAATTTCTAAATGTCTCTCCAAATTTGTTAATCTTGGATTCCAATCTAATTTTTCTATTTCTTTTTGCCAAAACCTTTCATCCTGAATCCCTAGCTGTAGCTGGTTAGGTGTTTACCCTGTAGTTTCATGTGGAATTTCATTTATAGCTCTGTTAATGACTTCTATATACTTTCCCCACTCTCTATGGTTGTGATGACAAAATGTTCTTAAACACCTAATGATTTCTTTATCCACTCTCTCTACGATATTGCTTTGTGGCCTCCTTATTGGAGAAAATATTGGTTTCATTTTTCTACTCCTTATGTATTCCAGCCATCTTTTATTATTAAATTGGGTTCAGTTTGTACTCTCCTTACTATACCAAACTTTTCTAGATAATTTTCCAAACATTTAATCGCCTCCCCTGTGGTTGCTTTTCTTAGTTTATATATCTGAACAAATTTTGTGAATACATCTAATACTACAAGTAAATATTTATAGCCTCCTATACTTCTTTGAAATGGTCCTATAAAATCAATGGAAGTAGTATTAAATTGGGGCCGCTAAAAATTAAAAAATTTAAAATTGTGTGTGATTGCGGGTGCGTAGGTGTGTGTGACGTGAGAGGGTGGTATTAGTGTGAGTGTGTGACGTCATGAGGGGGGTGAGGGGAGGTAGTTGAGTTAAAAGTGCGTTTAAGTTTTTGTAGTAAAAGTAGTATTTGGATCTGAGTGTATTTAATGGAATACGAATTTAGCGGCCCCAATGAATACTGGAGAATTAGGGAGAAAATGCATTTAATATTTGGGTGATAGTATGCGATTCTTTGTATTAAAATCACTTTATTGAAAAGTGTATTTATTATTAAATGCACTTTAAGAAAAGTGTATTTATAGGTATTGGAGTTAATCTGATATTCAGGATATGATTGTTTTGGAACTATAAAATGCACTTATGAAAAAGTCACTTTTCGGTGATACGTTAATCTTTATTAATACTGTTCATTGTTTCAATTATTGACGAGCGTTCATCAACGCACATGTTACCTTCTCAGCAGACTGTTAACAAATGACTACTTAGCTTCAAGTACTCATATTTATAAATTAATATTTGGTGGGAGGTCTAATACTAAATACTTTAGTGGTGGGGGTTACCTTTCCTATACTAATGTTAGCTTAGAAGAGTGTCTGGAAGAAAACGTACTTTATAAAGATTGTCTTTTTAAATTCATATCTTTAAAATGTTAATGAATCAATTTTTTCGTTATTTATCAACTAAGGACTCGTAAGACATATATTTATTATTATGAAAAGACCATTTACATTTTTTCAAGGTCAAACAAATGGCGTTTTAAAAAATAAATGCGTTTTTACAGTACCGCTCACAACTATTGTAAAAGTTACATTTTTCTGCAACACATAACTGTTCGTTAAATTACAAGTTATAATAATTATATCACTAAACACATGTTGCGGTTCTACAGTAATGAATCCCGTCTGTGGAATGTAGCCATGCTAAAAACCTCATCCGTACATGTGGTCATGAACTTGAATCATGTTTTTATCTAAAAGACTAGGCGAGTTTAGTCCTTGAAACTGCAACCGATTTAGACCCTGTTACAAAAACGTTTCATGCACATGTGAATAAATTGGTTATGTTTCTTCACTCTCTCTCTCCAGACAGTAATTAATTCCGTAGCAGGAGTCACATTGTAAATGAAAAGACATAGCTCTTTAAATTATTGCACAGAACCTAACCAATCATATCTTTTAAATAAATATAATACAAACAATTTTATTTATTTTAAATTTTTTTAAAAATCTTTTGAAGCTTGTCATATTTACCTTATCCATTATTGGTGTCGGAAATGTAAAATAAGACTGTTTGTTGTTGTATATATATATATATATATATATATATATATATATATATATATATATATATATATATATATATAGATATCTGGTGTCAATATGTCAATGGAAAAATTAGAGAAAAGTGATTTTCAAACCATGTAAGTATAAAGTGAATTTATTTTTTTTAGTTGGTTTCCTCACCACAGTAAGTTTAAATATATATATGTATTGACCTGTTATGCACAATAATACATATATATAAATCTACTAAGCTGTACAACTCAAGGGCGCGTTAAGAGTTTTTTTTATGTGGAACTCTTTCCCCAGTAGGCCTATAAACCACAAAAAAAGTAATTGAATTTAAAATTTAGAAAAACAAAAAAATATAGTTTATTTATTTTTAGGGTTTCGGACCCAAGTAGGAAGTCCCCTTTTATTTTTTTCATTCTCAAGATACCAGTCTCCATTCGTAATGTCTGGAAACTGGAACCATTGAGGAATAAAGATTTTATTTCTAATTCTTCCTTTAAAAGAAAAAATTCCATAAGATCCCTCTCTATATTCAAATTTATAAGAGATCTTTGGATCCAACCTCGTAAGCCTGACCAGTCTAGGTTCAGTTTTCGATGTTGGATCCTTGAATATTTTTTCTTTTAGAGGAACAATTGTTAGTTTTGAAGGTTTATCATTAAGAATAGCAGTGCAAGTACTTTGTTTCGTTTCTTTAACACTTCCTACTTTAGTTAATTTTGGTTTATGTTTTGCACAAAGTCCAGATTCATGAGATGTTTTTACAATGCACCGTATTTTTCCCCCCTTTTACCAATGTACTTGCACTGCTTTCTTACTTGAAGATGGTGTGGTGAGGTCATAATTTTAGAAGGAGGTATTATACTGGGAATTTTGTTTTTTAAAGGTTCTGAGGCTAAGTTTGGGTTGTTGGAAAGTTGATTTTTAAAAAGATTGGTATTTAAAGGAAAATTCAAAGTAGGTTTATTAGGAAAAAGTTCTCTTATGCAATTAGGTTTTCGAGGGAAGGGAAGGGACGGTTTAGGGGGGAATGTTGGCGAAAGTCCAGCGCTGGGCAGCGAAGGTCCTGACTGCTTTGCCGTCTTGCCAATGGGGAGCGATGGTCTTGTTGGTTTCCTCACCCATGGTCCTAGAGCCACTTCAAGCTGCTCCACCACACACACTGGTTCTCCACTCCTTGATGCCATTTCTTAAAAATGTTACAAAAGAACTGCTCCACGAACAAAGTAGCAATGTAAAGCATATAGTAATCTATCTCAATTTATAGGCAAAAGTTATTCTTTACTCGAACCAATCAACGAGCTGTTTGTCTTAGCCAATCAGAAACACAGTATAAGTTGTGTGTGACTGTGTAAGTATCTGATTTTTTAAGGTTGTCTGAGCGTTTCTTAGTTGAAGGTTGTCTACACATCTGTTGCAGCTGCAAGTTTAGCTGAGGTCGTTTACCGCGACATCAAACGCAGCTATTGCTGTTAAATTAAGAATTCACAGTTTGCGTTATAGACGCGATTCCTATTGGCTAACAGCTTCTGCAATCCTATTGGCTAGGAAAAGAAGCTTATCCTATGCTGTAGGCTTAGAAAACGTATATATACGGCTGCGTTTTGGCTTCACTTCACAGACGACTTCCAGATCTCCGCAGAATGGTTTCTTTCCAGCTGTTGGCCACTTCTAAAGTATTGTGCTTGGAATAAACATTTGAATTGGAAAAAGTCTATCTCCGGCCGGGACAGCTTTATTCGAAAAACTTCAAATGTTTATACAAGTGCAACCTTTGAAGCGGTAACTTTAGCTGCCTAAGAGTCTTCAACACGCCATGAGAAGAACGGAACCAATGGCAAGGCAACTACCCGAGGAGGAGCCCTTGAAGTCCGCCATGGGAAGAATGGAACCAATGGCATATGAACGAACTTCGAGACCAAGGCAGACAACGCCGACGGAGTCCTGGAGAACATTGATTGTTTCGCTAGAAGTAAGTGAGTCTCAACATATATTTTAACTATCTTCTGAAAACTCTCTTGCGGTTTAGTTACCAACGTTCTATATATTGGGAAAAGTGTTGAAAACTCTCATTTTTGAGAAGTTCTATACATACTTTTGCCGGTTGAAAACTTGGCTTTACCACCTGGGACGTTCTATACGGAGATAGTTACTTGAGTTGAGGTACGCTCTCTTATTTTAAAGCGTAACAATTGTAGCAGATGATTAAGAAGAAGATGTCATTAAAGAACTAACATTCAATAAAAAGTTTCATTTTGTATTACTTTATTCTTGTCCCCATCCTTTCTTGGTAAGGTAAGAAATACTGTTCTTTTCAGAGCAGTATTTCATTTTGCTCTTTTTAGAGCAACTTACTTTCAATTCTGGGTTACGGCAAAAGATCAACTTCATTGTATATGGTACCATACAATGAAGTGGGTTTTTGAGGTTGTTACACCTCGTCGGGGATAGACGTAAGCATAGTAAGAATTAGTAATGAAAACGTTTTTATTACTAATTTCATACTATGTTTACATCTATCCCAAAAATTTTTATTAAATTGAATGACCTTGAAACATTTTAGATGTGTCGATTTTTCTCTCACGTGTAACTCAATTGCATACTTTACCCATTGAATAACAATCAATTGCCCTTTAACAACAACCGTTCATTCTGGTAATAAGACATTTAAAACATATCTCTACAGACAGACTTCCTTTTTTTGCTACTCTCATTAAAAGCGTGTTATGACTCAAGTTCAGTATAAAAAACCTGTATTGGAATGCCAGCCTCGGTCTGCTTTATTCGAACGCAGCGCGAGCGCGTGTGTATGTATGTTTGTGTGTGTGTGTGTGTGTGTGTGTGTGTGTGTGTGTGTGTGTGTGTGTGTGTTTGTGTGTGTGTGTGTGTGTGTGTGTGTGTGTGTGTGTGTGTGTGTGTGTGTGTGTGTGTGTGTGTGTATGTGTGTGTGTGTGTGTGTGTGTGTGTGTGTGTGTGTGTGTGTGTAATATAATAAAATCTTTTGACACAATACTCTAAAGTTATTTGTTACAATGTCATCAAAACACACGGATTTAGTGTTGAAAATAGCGAGACTTCGCCAACGAATAAAAAATAAACATTTTCGTTTACGTCGCGGCTCTACAGAAACTCAACGGCTGTTAGACAAACAATATTCTCATTTAATGAAATCTCTTATGAAACCAGCTCAGAAAATTTCGCCTGAAGTGAAGAACGAATTAAACCATTTAAATGTGAATAATACTAGGTTTGAAAACTTACGTAGTACAGATTTAATTCCCATTAGTATAGCAGATACTTCTCCACTCAATAAAGTTGACTTTGTCGATACAAATGTTATCGCAGAGACTCCAGATCCTAAATTACCAAGTGTTAGTGAGTTAGTAGCAACACCAAAAGGTCAAACAGAATCTGAACAATGGATAAAGGAAACATTCCATAATCCTCTAACACAGAAGTATATGTTAAAAATGATTAAAGATACTGTAAGAAATAAATCGATAGATCATACATTTGGACCCAGAATTGAAAACCACTCCATCATGATCGGTAACAAAATGATTCAATTTGGGTCTGAGGGAGAAATCGTCATTGACGGAATAAACTATAAAGCAACGCCTGGACTTTATGAATTAATTTTCAAAAGGCTACCAGACGAGGAACTTTTTACTGAATCTGACTTGATGGCATACAAAAACATCTGTTTGCAAACAAGCGCTCACAAACGTTCTTATGCACCTACTGAAACAATAAATAGGAATAACTCGTTGAAATACAGACATATTATAGCAGCACTGTTTCCACCAAAAAAATACCTCATACAATAGACGATTTCTTGTAAAATATATATATATATATATATATATATATATATATATATATATATATATATATATATATATATATATATATGCGTGTGTGTGTGTGTGTTAAATGTCGGTCAAGGTCACGAGGAATCTAAAGCTCTATTTAAAATAAATATATGTAAATATTATGTAAACTTGAACTGTTTACAATAATATTGTTTCTTTTTATTTTAAATTTAGCTTTGCTCACAATCGAGCCTCTCTACGAATGAGTATACATATATATATATATATATATATATATATATATATATATATATATATATATAAAATCGTACTAAGAGATTCGCTGTCTTCATTGTCGCTTTCAAAAACCAATCGTCTCCTTGCGTCACCTCCATCGGACCTTCTAGGCGTGGTGTTTAAGCCTGAAGACATCGGTGACGAAAATGGAGTAAATACCGATGGTACAGGAGTGTTGGAAGAAGAAGAAGATGGAGTTAGCGAGTTGTCCTCCAAAAAGTGTAATATATCATCTACATCCATTTCTTCTTCGTCCCACTGTTGGGAGTCAGAATCCGAATCCTCGTCAATCTTCTCCGTTTCTTGTAGACGTCTGGGTATGTCGGCAATCATTTTCTAAGTGTACGGCTATATAGCAAATTGTTTATATTTATAACCATATTTGTTTCACCTCAGCTTATGATTGGTTTTATACGTAGACCAATAGGAAAGTAGGATTTTTCTTATTGGACTAAACATTACACCAATAGGAAAGAAGAGCTGAAAGTGTTATGTATATAACGAGTTTAATTCTAGTACAAATTTATTCTTCTGCTAAAAGTTTCCAAGAGGTGAGCTACAACAACAGATAGGAATATGATTGAACAACACTTGTGTGATGTATGTGGGTTGATATTTGATCATTGGCTAATATATCGTATCCATCAAATAACACACCGTACAATTAAGATTAATGCCAACATTTCAACAGAAGACAGTGAACAGCCTGCAAGAAGTGACACCGATCATCAGCCTTCTATAATGCAAACAATGCTCAATATGTCAATCCCACACCAATCAAGAAGTGACAACAATAGTGTACATTATAAATACACAAATGAAGAGAGTAACCTACAACATCAATCTCCTGCAGCCCAAACAAGTTCCTACGTGTCTAATGGAAATCTGGAAAAACATTTAAGAAGTAACCAAGAGAATCGAAAACGCATCCAACAAACAAGGCCAAGCGTAATTCATTACGCCCCACCAGCTAAAAAAAGAAGAGAGTGCACATCAGATAATCCGCTAGTTTCGGAAGAAGTACACCAAGTAACACCAAGCGTTATTAGATATGCTCAGTCTACAACAAAAAATGATCAAGATGTAATTAAAGACTCTTTGGTTGTTGAAGAATTTAAACGAGCATTTAGAAATTCTATTGTACGTCATTTTTATATTGTCAATAAAAACAAAGAAAATATGGACAATTTTTTCTTCTTGTTAAAACCCATGTTAGAGAAGTTATTATTACAAGAAATGAAAAGGCTGCACCTTATTAAATTTAATTTTGTGTTAGAAACATTATTCACTAACGTAGAAAATGAAATTTCTCCCCGATGTTTTATAACTAAAAGCAGACCATGTATGACTTCTGATAATATCAGCGAAATTATTACAGAGTGTATTCAGGAATTGATTCTGAAAATTACCGAACATGAAGGTCGTGGGTCAGGATGGTCCTTACTCTCTATTGAAAAAATGAATGTTCGTGTTCATAAGCAAGGGTATGGTTGTAGTGGTAGTAGTTTTTTACCGCTTCCAAAAAAAATCTCAACAACAAGATCCTGTACAAACGTCCGTAACATGGACAATCAATGTTTTCGTTATGCTATTCTTACAAAATTTATTACTGGTAATGTTCATGAAAAGTTGTATAATGGTGGATTCGACGCGGTATCAAACCGTTATGATTTCAGTTGTATGAAGTACCCTGTTTCTTTATCAGACATAAAAAAGTTTGAAAAACGAAATTCAGGTGTTTCAGTTAATGTCTACGGATTAGATGAAACTCAAAGTGTATTTCCACTGAAGGTAGTTGAGAATGAGCTGCAAGATCACACAGACCTGCTTTTGATTACAAGAGGCGAAATTTCACACTACGTCCATATACACGATTTCAACAGGTTAGTTAAAAGACAGTTAACCAAGCACAGAGAGTCCATAACTGCCTGCAAAAGATGTCTTTCTTTCAAGAATAACTCTAACTGCAATTCAAGTTGGCTGGAAACCCATAAACGACAATGTTGGCAACATGACCCCACCTCTATAAAATTGCCAAAACCTGATAAGGCGGAAATTTCTTTTAACAAAACAGAACATCAGTATCCCATTCCCATAGTAATATATGCGGATTTCGAATCATCTCTTGTCCCTGTTCAATCAGTCACTAATATAAATGTTGATGATTCATTCACAGATCGTTACCAAAGGCACGAACCAAACAGCTACTGTCTAATGATTAAGTCTACCCTATCGGAAGACTATTTGAAAGTATACGGGCTGACATCAACTCCACAGTTATACAGAGGAGAAAATGCGGCAAAACATTTTATTGACGCACTATACGACATAACAAAGAGAGTTGAAAATATGTACAAGAGCAAAGTACCTATGTTTAAACTTAGTCAAAAAGAATCTGGAGACTTCAACCACACAGCACAATGTTACCTATGTAAAGAGTGTTTCACTTCAATCAATCATAAAGTACGCGACCACGATCACCTAACAGGTAAATATAGAGGAGCAGCGTGTAATCGATGTAATATTAACTACAAACTACCGTCTTTTATACCAGTTGTCATGCATAACTTAACAGGTTACGATGCTCATTTGATTGTGCCACAATTGGGGCGTGATAAAGCTCCTATAGACGTTCTTGCTACAAGTATGGAAAAGTTTATAAGTTTTTCAAAGACAATCGGGAAAATGAAGTTGCGATTTCTAGACTCATTCAGATTTATGCCTTCAAGTTTGAAGAAACTAACAGAAAACCTCCAAAGGAGTGATTTAATAGAAACACAGAAAATTGTACCTCCTAATAAAATCGACCTTGTTCTACGCAAATCAGTATTTCCTTATGACTACGTCGATTCTTTAAAAAAGTTTGAAGATACATCTCTTCCACCTAAAGCATGTTTCTATAACCGTTTAGACCAAGCAGATATATCAGATGAAGATTACAATCATGCTCTGCGTACATGGAAGGAACTTGGTATAAGGACGTTGGGAGAATACAGCGATTTTTATGTAAAGCTGGATGTAACACTACTTTGCGATATAATGGAACAGTTTAGAGCTTCCTGCATGTCCGCATATGGTTTAGACCCTTTACATTCTTATACAGCTCCTGGATTAGCATGGCAAGCAATGCTTAAAGAAACTCGCTGCAAGCTAGAATTACTAACAGACATTGACATGGTACTTATGGTGGAATCAGCTATCAGAGGCGGAATAACTCAGTGTGTGACAAGACATGTCAAAGCGAACAACAAATACCTTCCCGATTACAACCCACGGAAAGAAAGTGTCTATTTAGCCTATTTTGACGCAAATAATTTGTACTCAAAACCTAGTTTAGAGCACCTCCCATATGGTGATTTTAAATGGGTTGATCCAGAAGCAATTGGTGACATTACATCTATTCCTAAAGATGGTGAGAAAGGATACATTTTGGAATGTGATATTATGTACCCAGAAACTTTGCACGACTTCCATTACGACTTACCTCTTTTACCATCAACAGAAGCACCCCCCAACAGTAAGACAAAAAAGCTATTGACCACATTGTTGGACAAACGGTATTATGTTGCACATTTCAGGACCATACAACAAGCTATTCAATTGGGTCTCAAAGTTACAAAAGTCCATAGAGTGTTGGAATTTTCACAGTCCCGTTGGATGGAGCCGTATATTAAATCTAATACTGCAAGAAGAGCCGTTGCGCAAACAGCGTTTCAAAAGGACTTTTTTAAATTAATGAATAATGCTGTATTCGGAAAAACTTTAGAGAATAAAAGAAAGCATAAAAATATTCAACTTGTTTCGAATGCTACCAAATTAAAAAAATTAACACAAAAAACTAATTTTAAAACTACTGTAATCATTGATGATAACTTAGTCGCAGTGTCTATGGGTAAAACAAGTGTGGTTATGGACAAACCATTATATGTCGGGATGTCCATACTCGACATCTCGAAAATACATATGTACGAGTTCCACTATGAGAAAATGGTGCAATACTATGGCAGGGATAATATTGGTTCCTGTTACTTAGATACTGACGCTTTTATCTATTGGATCAAAACAAATGATTTATATTTAGATTTAAAAACATTTCCACACAGGAACGATTTTGATTTTTCTGATTATCCTACAAATCACATGACGTACGATCAAGGAATAAATAAAAAAGTCATTGGTAAATTCAAAGACGAGTTGAATTCCATACCAATGTGTGAAATAGTTGCTTTGAGACCCAAAATGTACGCATTCACGTGCAATGAAAGAGGATCAAACAGAGAACATAAGAAAATTATAAAGAAATTGAAAGGCATAAAAAAGTCATACCTTACAAAACACATATCATTCGAAAATTATAAGGAATGTTTATTGGAAAAGAAAACTTTCATGGCTGGATTTAACACTATAAGGAGTTACAATCACAGAATTTTTAGCATAACCCAAAATAAAAAGTCTCTATCTGCTAATGATGATAAAAGGGTTATTCTTGAAGACGGTGTAAGAACTTTGCCTTATGGACATTATTCCTTGGCTAAAATAGATAATTTAAATACACAATTGTATTAAGAAAAAGTGTGTATTAAAAAAACATAATCAAATGTCAACCTATATACTTCACATAAGTGTGTGGTCTCTGAATAGGCCTATTGGGGAAGAGGTGGACCACGTAAAAAAAAAATTTCCTCTAACGCGCCATTTAGTTGTACAGCTTAGTATAAAAATTAAACAATATATTTATACTTTCTGTGGTGAGGAAATCAGCTAAATACAAAATTATACTACATTTCAAATAATTTATGACTAAGTAAATTAGTTGATACATGATAAGATGAAAAACGTTTAAATTACCAAATCAACATAATAATTATTTGATAATATTTCAAGCTACCTTATTGGAATTTTACCGCGATGGATGAGAAATCTAAAATAGTGCAAGAATTGCTCAAACCTGTGAGAAAACATTTCCCCAGGAGAAACACTGTAGTAAAAGGAATTGAAGATCATTACTATCAAGCAGATCTCGTAGAAATGATTCCCTATAATCGTTTTAATATGGGGTACAAATATATTTTGTTTATTATAAATTGTTTCACAAAGTTTGCTTATGGTATACCTTTAAAAGATAAATCAGCTAAAACTGTAACCAATGCTATGGAACAATTTTTAAAAGAAAACAAAATGAAGCATTTACAAACCGACGATGGCTTAGAATACTTTAACAAATTGTTTAAAAGTTTGATGAAAAAATATAATATAAACCATTATTCTACAAAAAGTGAAATGAAAGCTACTATTATAGAACGTTTCAACAGAACAATTAAAGGAATTATGTACAAAACTTTCTCAAAAAGAGGATCATACGTATGGTATGACATACTACAAAAACTTATTTACGATTACAATAACAGTAATCATAGGACAATAGGGATGAAACCAATACAAGTGAGCAAGATGAATGAAAAATTAGTGTTGAAACGTATACGCAAGAACACAATGCCAAAGATGGAGGCAAGACCACCGCGGAAATTTAAAGAAGGAGAAACAGTACGCATTAGTAAACAAAAAAAGCATTTTTCAAAAAGCTACATTCCGAATTGGACGACAGAGATATTTACAGTTTATAGAGTCCAACCAACCGTGCCAGAGACGTATATATTGAAAGATCACCATGGAGAACTACTACATGGAGGCTTTTATGGTCATGAGATGTTGAAGTCAAAGTCTGGTAATGTGTATTTAGTTGAAAAGATATTAAAAACAAGAGGAGATAAAGTTTTAGTACGTTGGTTAGGATATGACCGTAATCAGGATTCCTGGATACCTAAAAAAGATTTAATTTAATTGCTAAGAAACATAAAGTTTTTTGCTAAGCAATGAAACACACATAGGAATTAATTATGGAAGTTGTAAAGCAAAAAGAAAAACTAAAAGTTTCAAATATTGATGTTTTTACTGATGAAGTTTGTAACAAAAGTAGCAAACATGGGACTTTACTACCCGATTCAGTTCGATGTATAATATGCGGTCCTTCAAACTGTGGAAAAACAAACGTTGTATTTAATTTGTTAACTGATGTCAATGGGCTAAAATTCAACAATGTTTACATATTTTCGAAGTCATTGAATCAACCAAAGTATCAGTTATTGGAAAAGATTTTTTCACAATTATCGTGTATAGGGTATCACAAGTTTAAAGATAACGAGAAGGTCATTCACCCGAATGAAGCGAAACCTTATTCCGTATTTATATTTGACGACGTTTCTTGTGAAAAACAGGACAAAATTAGAACCTACTTCTGTATGGGTCGTCATAATTTGGTTGACTCTATATATATAACACAGACATATAGTAAAATTCCAAAACAATTAATTAGGGATAATGCAAACTTGTTAATTTTATTCAAACAGGATGAAAAAAATTTGAGACATGTATATACTGATCATGTTAACACTGACATGCCTTTTGAGACTTTTAAAGAACTCTGCAGCAAGGCTTGGGTTGATAGACACGGGTTTTCAGTAATAGATAAAGAGAGGGGAATCAATAATGGACGTTACAGAATCGGTTTCGATGAATTTATTTTATTACATCAATAATACAGACAGCAATTTCCTTATTTGTAAATTGATCGTGTTATTAAAAACATCTTATTATTATTATGGAGGAAAATGGGAAATTGATTACCGATTTAAAAAAACTAACTGATTCCATAAGGAAAAAAAACCAAGCGTTGAAGTTAGGTATTATTGAACGAGATAATTTATCGGACACTATGTCGGAGCCTATGCAACAGACTATAAACAAAATTTCTATTACTCAAAAACCAGAAATGCAATTGGAAGAAAGTAATGAGACAAATAGCATTGTTGAAGACGCACAAGGTAATAACGATGACTTATCTGAAGACTGTCATTTAATACAACATGATGAACGAAAAAAGAAATATAATAGAGCTGTGGGAGAAAACGTCCGTAACAATGCAGTTCTTGACAGAAAATATGAAACAAAATTAGATTTTCATGGAAGAATTAGGAAAAAAAATCATGTATATGGAGGGAGGCTTGAAGGTAAGAGAATAATGATCGGAGACACTACACTCATGATTGATAAACACGATAATATTGTTATCAATAGTAAAGTTTTTAGAAGTACACCTGGTCTTTTAGAATTGTTATTTTCAAAGAATCCAACGTCTTATTCGAAAAAGGATCTAGCAGCATTTAAAGTTATTTGTAAAGAAACAAACACACACAGAAAGAATTACTCGCACACTAACTCGATATATCGAAACAAATCTCATAAGTATAGAAATGTAATAGCAAAGTTATTTCCATCAGGAAGACAAAAAAAAGGAGCTGGAATGCCACTTAAGAACGTGAATCAACCAGATGTTTTATACTACAATAACATTAACGCCTTAGTGGATCGAATGCGTTTATTACATGATGCTAAACTCTCAGGCCATACAGGACTGGATAACGAAATGATTGCTTTGACTGAAGAATTAAAAAGACAAAAAATTATACTTTAGCAAGTCACTTTAGTTATGAGTGTCGACAAGTTCGGACGTCATGAAAATTCCTTATTAAGGGAGTCTATGATAGGACCTCGAGGAGAAGGATATAAGTTGACCGACGAAGGTGATTACGACGTACAAAATAAACTTATACGTAATGTCGCCAATCCAAAAGCTGAAACTGATGTCGCTACAAAAATGTATGTCGATACGAAAACACCATCGCAGGGAAGTTCAAATTGGAATTTCAATGCTAAACGATTAAGCAATATTGGTGACGCTTTATAAGAAGGTGAGGCAATAAATATCAGGGTGCTTAAACAGTTAGCAATTACTTCAAATGATCAAAAACAATTTTACAATGCTAGGAATCTTAGAATTACGAACGTAGCGAGCTCTGAAGAAAACAATGATGCTGTGTGTCTCAAGGATGTAAAAACGATGTTTGACTTAGCACGTTGCAAGCAAAAGGAGACATTGCTAAGGTTCGGAAATAAACTGTTTTACTATATTCATAAATTTACTCTACACTATCCACAAGGAAATATGAGTAATGAAGAAAACGAAAACAACTTTATAAATTGGAGCGAAATATTCGACTCTTCAGACGGAGAGGAAGAACTTGATAAATAACTATTGACGATAAAATAAATTAAGATGAGCCCTTATAAACTATTTAATAGGAATCAAAAATTTGATAAAGGAGGAGGTGGTTTAGCGACATCGGCATTATCCGTTTTGAGTAAAGCTGTCAAGAGCGTACCTGTAGGAACGTTACTGAACAAAACAATCGACGCATTACCCATTGAGCTACATCTACCAGGCGGATATAGATATTGCGGTCCTGGGACAAAGCTTAAAGAACGACTAGCTCGTGGAGATCCTGGAATTAATAAATTGGACGAATTGTGTAAAATACACGATATTGCTTATTCAAATTACTCAGACGCTGAACACAGATCTATAGCTGATAGAGCATTAGCAGAGAGAGCGTGGCAGAGATTTAAATCAAGTGATTCAAGTATTGGCGAGAGAGCTGCAGCATTAGCGGTCGCTGCTGCAATGAAGGCAAAAACAGCAATTGGAGGTAGTTCAAAACGACGTAGAGGAACGGGTGGGAAAAGAGGAGCTGGAAGAAGAAGAAAAAGAATTGGAAAGCAAAATCATAAAAAAAGGAATTTAAAAAAAAAAATCAAAAACACGGTCGAGGTCTGTACCTAAAACCATATCGTGTTTAAGAAATAAATTTAACAAACTTGTTTTACCTAATACACCGCTCAGCACGACTCAGTTGATACATTACGCCTCTTGTTTAAAAATACCGTACTTCAGAGGTGTATTTATGAGAGATGAGTTGCCGGAAAAAGTAAAAAAATACGAAACGGGGATTGTCAACCTCGATAACTCCTTTGGTAAAGGAACGCACTGGGTCTGTTATAAGAAAATAGACAACACTGTCTACTACTTTGACAGTTTAGGAAATTTGCAACCGCCTAGAGAACTTAAGGTTTACTTCAAGCCAGCAAGTAATATATTGTACAATTACAACAGACGGCAGGGTGAGAATACTTCTATTTGTGGACATTTATGTTTAGAGTTTCTAGCTTCTGATGTTAGTATTCTTTGAAATGTCGTCTTACACGGTTTCCATTAGTGGAACGTCATCTAATCTTCATAGTTCCCTGTTTCCACCGATACAACTTAGGATAAAGAATGGGAGGTAGCGCTTCTAGATTTTACAACATACAATTCAATTCCTAATGTCATTGAAGGAGTAAATAATATATTCTATTATAAAGAAAACGACGAACAAAATGATTTCAAAACAGTACAACTGCAGACAGGTTCGTATGAAATCGAAGATATTTCTGAGGTTCTTCAAGAAAAATTAGGGAAAGACAAAATTACATTAAAAGCAAATAACAGTTTATTAAGAAGCGAACTCTCTTGTGCTTATTTTGTTGATTTTTCAAAGGAACACAGCTTAGGTCCGTTACTTGGCTTTTCAAGTCTTAATAGTCCACTATCTCCGAATGTTAATCACGTAGGTGATAAAACAGTCGACATAATCAAAGTCAACGTTATAAACATTACTTGCAATATAGTTCATGGCGCTTATAAGGATGGTGTAAATGGACATATATTGCATTCATTTTATCCTACAGTAGCACCGGGTTTTAAGATAGTTGAAAAACCTCATAATCTTGTTTATTTACCTTTAAATGTTAGTCATATTTCAGACATTAATTTAAACGTATTGGATCAAGACGGAGATTTTGTAGATTTTAGAGGAGAGACTATTACTTCAAGACTTCATATAAAAGAGCGCTAAAGGAAACTAGTTTATCTACTACACATGGGTTTAACTTTTAAATCAATCTTTAGTAACGAAAACGTTAATAGTTGTCAGTCTGTTCAAAAGTTAACTAACGAGAACATACGTTTTCTAGAACAAATTGGTTTCACTGTTAATAAAAATGGATATTCTGAACATAAAGAATGGACCTATATTCGACGAGACAATATGGGAGAAGGAGTATCATTCTCACAACCCCTACGCTTCATCGAGATTGGGAAATAACGACGAAATACGCATTCCTATACAACATCAAGACGCGTACACTTTACCGTGTGAAAGTTATATATACATCGAAGGGATTGTTACGAAAAAAGATGGAACACTGGGAACCACAGTTCCATTTATCAATAACCCAATGGCATTTTTGTTTGAAGAAATAAGATACGAGATTTCAGGAATAACTGTAGATTCTACGAAACGTGTTGGTGTGACTAGCACTTTAAAGACGCTTATTTCTCAACCACCACATGAAATAAACAAACTGCGAACATCGGGTTGGGTGTTTCCAGTATCTACAACTATCACACCAAATAAAGAAGGATATTTTGAATTCTCTATACCGCTCCGTTTACTATTAGGGTTTGCAGAAGACTATGGGAAACTCATTATAAATTGTAAACAAGAATTATTCTTGCTTCGGTCTTCAACGGATAATGACGCGATTATAGCCTCCCCATCCACTACAGAAGCAAATATGGATTGGAAATTGAACATAAACAAAATAACGTGGAGGGTACCGCACGTACGACTTGCCGACGAACACCGGCTTTCACTGTTGAAACAATTAGAGTCGGATAGAGACATCGTTTTACCTTTTAGGAACTGGGAAATGCATCAGTATCCTATCTTACCTTCAACTCAACGGCAGTCTTGGAATATCAAAACCTCCACTCAATTAGAAAAGCCTAGATATATCATATTTGCATTGCAGACAAACAAAAGGAATAATATAACAGCCAACGCCGGGACGTTTGACCACTGTAAACTTACTAATATTAAACTTTATTTAAATTCTCAGTTTTTCCCCTACGATAATTTAAATGTATCGTTTTCGAAGAACAGATATGGCATACTTTACGATATGTTCGCTAGATTTCAGTCATCATACTATGGCAGGTCAGACACGCCTTTAATATCGCCTGACACGTTTAAAGAGCACGCGCCTATTGTTGTCATAGATTGTTCAAAGCAGAACGAATCCGTAAAGTCTTCCACTGTAGATATACGGTTGGAATTTGAAACTGAAGAGAATATTCCAGATAATACTTCAGCTTACTGTTTAATACTGCATGATACTGTTGTTACGTACACTCCGTTAACAGGGGTGGTCAGAATGGTTGTGTAGGATATGTATCGATTAAGAAAGGAGTGGGGGGGATAAAAACACACTTCCCTGCACCATTTTCCGACTATATAAGGACTGACGATTTCGGTTAGTGCTCATTTATAAGCTGTTCCGCTACCTCAACTTTGCTACAGTGTAATAGCGAAATGTCACTTTCACAAGAAGGTAATGATGATATGAAACTCAATACTGAAAATGAAAATACGTCTTCTAACATTGCATCATATGGAACTTCTGAAGTACCTATGGAAACAGATGGAGCTACAGATGATTCTGCAAATATCATAAAAAATTCAGAAGATGTTTGCGGCATTTATGAAGATATGTATAATCCTATGACGAGATCAATGACTTTTACAACAAAAAGAAACGAAGTAGAACTGATTGAAATTTTAACTGGTATATTTTTACGTATATTTTATCCACTTACAGCATGCATGGGCAAAAATATTACAGTTGGAATATTTGAAGTTTTGGGATATACACCAGGTGTTTTGTTGAACCACTATGACAAACATATATTATTTAATATATCTTCCTGGGCACATTTTCTTCATAATATTAGCAGTTTTGAACAACATATAGTAGGCAAACACAGCGGTAAGAAGACAAAGCTAATGATTAGAGAATCTGACATCGAAGTGGATAGTCTTAAAATTTATGGAAAACAGTATATACGAATAAAGGACTTTTCACAACACCATGAAAAAGTTTTGCTAACGACTAATGAATTCTATACGTTAATCGGTGTTTCGGTCGCAGTTGACAGATATTTGGAACAGTTGGTATTGAACCAGACCTTTATAAAGGAATATTTAATGAGTGCAGTTCAACAGGATAAGACAGTGTCATACGTACAACCTGATTCTACGATTATTAACCGACTCGCTCAAGAAATATCTTCATACAGGTATATAAACACACTCAAAGCTCTACCTGATTATGACACAAAACAACCTTGTGCTTCTGACTACGCACAAAATTAAAAACAGGCAAAATTTAAATAAGCAAACAACTACAGAAGTTGAAATTGAGAATAGTGGTGTGTAGGCCTAAAGGGGAGGTGACCACTTAAAAAAATCACCAACGCGCCTAGAACCATACAGCCTAACTATAAATGTTTACTGTGGTGGGGAAAATGGTTCATTGACAAACAAAGAATTAAAGACGAAATGTCTCGTACAACTCGTTTCAGCAGTTTCACGGATATATACGAACTTTCTGATGAAGAAGAAGATAGGAGAAACAACCATTACTTAGATCACATACGATTCAAAAGTAGGATTTTTCAAGCTGAATTTATATTAAGACCAATTTTAGAGAAACACTTATTAAAGGCTACAGAGATGGCTGAAACATTACAGAAAAAAAATAAACGAAGCGTGAAAGAATGTGTTGTCGAGTTTCAAGCTTTTCGAGGAAATTACGATGAATTTTTGATCAAGGAGTTGGTTATACATGATATTTCATCTCTAGAGACAGATTACTTTCTATTCAAACCCCCTTACGATTTCAATCACCTAAACCAAAAGTCGGCTAGAACCAACAATTGGTTAAGTAAACGATATCATTTCATTAAGTGGTCTGAAGGTTTCACTACTTTCAATGATGTTTTCACTATTATTAAACAGTATACTAAAAACTATGATATCATATATACTTACGGTTCTGAAAAGACTAAATGGATAGATACATACACTACAGCCAAAGTTATAGACTATCCTATTAAAATAAGACAGAATTATAATTCACATAATATCTGCACCGTTGTTAAAGATCACCGACATCAAAACGGAAATTGTGCTCTACGTAATGCGCTAAATCTAAGCGTTTGTTTAAGAGCTAGAAACGTAGACGTGGGAAAGGATAAGAGGGGGTAGGCGCTCGTCAATTCTAAAAAAAAATAAACTTATAAAACCTTCAACATTTCATCATAAACGAAAATAACATCTACAGAAATATCAGTTATAAGGTTCAATATATTTCCGTACATAAGTAACTTTTAGAAAAGTGAATTTTTTTTTAACAAAAAAAGACTCTCCGAAAATCGACATATCCTTCTGCATCTTCAACTTACAACAAAGTCAATAAATGCACTTTAAAGTGCATTAATGACAAATATGCGATTTTGTATGAGCTGGAAAATTGTAGAGGGGGGGAAATAGAGAGGGTGGTGAGGGGAAAATAAAACAAGGGGGGATAGGATCTATAAATTAAACTGCAAGAAGTCCTAATCATCACTAACAACGCAAACTTCAAAATAGAAACATCGTGATGGCAGATAATCAAGAACAATCCCTTGTAGAAAAATTCAACCAGAGATCAAAAGCTAAAACAATTGTAACGAAAAAATGTTCAGATTTAAAGCCGTTAAAAAATTATGCTGTGTATTACTTCTGTAAAAAAGAGACGGTAAATGGAAGTGCTGTGATTGCAGTACTTGGAGACTTTCCTTACAAAGAAGAAAATGTTCCGAAACTGCAAGTCTTTTTCGTTTATTTATTAATGAATGAAGACTTAGATTCAATACGTCCTGGGCAGTACTTCATTGTTTCACATGGACCTTCAGGAGAGAAATCAACTGAACTAAAACTGCATTTGTCTAATGAATAATAGTTATAGAAAGTGATTTTAATTTATATGTAGCAATATATATTCCTTATTATAGTTGTAAAAGTAGTTTTGAAAACAGTCTTTTTTTTAAAAACTCATTTGTTTGACCTTGAATGTAATTAATGTTCACCCCCACTCCTACAGTTAACTTTAAAGAGGAGCGTATATAAACTGCAAGAGCAATCAAAAAGGTACCATTTATCCTTCAGATCGACTAGCGATGGACATTGTACAAGTTAGAAAATTGCATTACAAACAATACGTGACATTTGAGTCCAGAATAAAAACCTTTGATAACGGACCACCTTTGTTGAGAGAGAAAAAAGAAAAGTTGAGTGCTGCTGGCTTGTTCTATATAAATCATTCTGACCATACTCTTTGTTACTGCTGCGGAGGCGGCCTTAAGGACTGGATGGACAAAGATGACCCATGGATTGAACACGCAACATGGCATGGTACATGTTCATTCGTATTACTAGTAAAAGGCAAGGCATTCGTTGATAGGATCAGAGAGAAGGCTGAAGTTACTAAGAAGACCACCAAGCTGCCTTCATTGACACCAGATATACTTCCTGCAGAATGTAAAATCTGTAGAGTAGAAGAAGTTCAAGTGGTCTACTTACCCTGCAGACACGTTATTGCTTGTGCGTTTTGTGGATTAGCTTGCAAAACTTGTGGTGTATGTAGAGAGACTGTACAATCTGTTATGAGAATTTATCTTTCTTAACATTTGTAATAAGTTGTTTTGTCTAACCGCATTATTTCTTTTTAATAATACAATTAATATAGCTTATGATTTAAAAAAATATATTATGTCTTTTAGAAAAATGTAACTTTTTGATTAGTTGTGAGCGGTACTGTAGAACCGCATTTATTTTTTAAAACGACATTTGTTTGACCTTGAAAAAAAGTGTAAAATGCTATTTTCTAAATAATAAATATATGTTACAACTTTATGTGTGTTTTATATTTCCCCCTTACATTCCACAGACGGGATTCATTACTGTAGAACCGCAACATGTGTTTAGTGATATAATTATTATAACTTGTAATTTAACGAACAGTTATGTGTTGCAGAAAAATGTAACTTTTACAATAGTTGTGAGCGGTACTGTAAAAACGCATTTATTTTTTAAAACGCCATTTTTTTGACCTTGAAAAAATGTAAATGGTCTTTTCATAATAATAAATATATGTCTTACGAGTCCTTAGTTGATAAATAACGAAAAAATTGATTCATTAACATTTTAAAGATATGAATTTAAAAAGACAATCTTTATAAAGTACGTTTTCTTCCAGACACTCTTCTAAGCTAACATTAGTATAGGAAAGGTAACACCCACCACTAAAGTATTTAGTATTAGACCTCCCACCAAATATTAATTTATAAATATGAGTACTTGAAGCTAAGTAGTCATTTGTTAACAGTCTGCTGAGAAGGTAACATGTGCGTTGATGAACGCTCGTCAATAATTGAAACAATGAACAGTATTAATAAAGATTAACGTATCACCGAAAAGTGACTTTTTCATAAGTGCATTTTATAGTTCCAAAACAATCATATCCTGAATATCAGATTAACTCCAATACCTATAAATACACTTTTCTTAAAGTGCATTTAATAATAAATACACTTTTCAATAAAGTGATTTTAATACAAAGAATCGCATACTATCACCCAAATATTAAATGCATTTTCTCCCTAATTCTCCAGTATTCATTGGGGCCGCTAAATTCGTATTCCATTAAATACACTCAGATCCAAATACTACTTTTACTACAAAAACTTAAACGCACTTTTAACTCAACTACCTCCCCTCACCCCCCTCATGACGTCACACACTCACACTAATACCACCCTCTCACGTCACACACACCTACGCACCCGCAATCACACACAATTTTAAATTTTTTAATTTTTAGCGGCCCCAATTTAATACTACTAATGGACAATTGTTCCTTTGGGTTTTCCACTTGGATTCCCTTCGTCTCTCCAAAACAACCTTGGGTTACATTTTTCGCTCTTTGACAAATATTACATGTTTTGATAATTTCTCTAATTTTTTTTTCATTTTCTTCCAAGTGAAACTCTCTGATAGTATAGTATGACACTTCTTAGACCCTGCATGCAGATAGTATTCATGACAAGTACCCACTATTTCTTCGATCATTAATTTTGGTACCATGATCTTCCAATCTTCCCTATCTCATTTATATACTAAGTCATTTATAACCATATATTTTTGAGGATAAATTTTAATACTTTCTTTTATTTCCCTGATGTCCAAATCTTCTGTTTGTAATTTATGAAATTTTTTAAATATTGTACCTATTTTCATATCCACAACTCTTTCCAGATAATTTATTTGTAAATCTGAATTTTTTCTTTTTTCAAATTTATTTTGATCATAAGGGTTTCTGCTTAACCAGTCTGCAACTATATTTTCTTTTCCCTTACAGTATTCAATTGTGTAATCATATTCTTGCATCAGCAAGATCCACCTATGCAGTCGTGAATTTAAAATTCGACATGTCTTAATAAAAGTTAGGGCCTGATGGTCAGTCTGTATTACAATTTTTCTGCCTAAAATTATTTGTCTGCTTTCTGCAGACAAAAGAATATAGCAAGTAACTCCCTCTCCGTAGTATAGTACTTTACTTCACTCCCCTTTAGTGTGCGGCTCATAAACATTAGTGCCTTTTTCTCCCCATTTTCATTTATCTGGTAAATGTGCCCTCCTATGGCATATTCACTGGCATCTGTTTGTACGTAAAATATTTTCCCATAATCTGGGTATGTAAGTACATTTGTTTTCAAAAATTTCTTCTTTAATTCTGTAAAATTTCGCTCCTCCTCTTCTTTCCAAATAAACTTGTTTTTATTAGCCAATAATTTTAACAATGGTTGCACAAATTCTGAATATTTTTCTATAAATTTATTATAATAATTAGCCATTCCAATGAAACCTTTTAATTGTCGAGGATTTTTCGGTGTTGGAAATTCTAATATGACTCTATCTGTAGTCAATCTATACCCCAAGAATGCAATATCTTTCCTACAGAATTCGGACTTGTCAAATTTTATGGTCATGTTGTGTTTTAGAAAGGTTTGAAATATTTTTTTTATATGTTTCTTATGCTCCTCAAATGTTTCATACATACAGACTATGTCATCTACATATACCAAAGTAAAATCTTCTAATTCTTCTTTCATAATGCTGTCCATAGCTCTTGTCAATGCTGCTAGGGATGTCTTCAATCCATAGGGTGTAACAACAAACTGGTATGTTTTTCCTCTATGTTGGAAAGCAGTATGCCTTCTGGATTCCTTCTCTAATTCGACTTGCCAGAAGCTGTTCGTGAGGTCAATTGTACTTAACCACTTAACCTTCTTGGCCTATGTAAAATTTCATTTATGCCTCTATAGCAATCATAATCAGGAACTATAATCTCATTTAATTTTCGTGCGTCTAAACATAATCTAACTTTTCCATTTGCTTTAATGACTGGGACTATTGGGTTAGTATATGGGCTAGTACTCCTTTCAATTATACCTAACCTTATCATCTTTTCTATTTCTTCCTGTACCTGATCTTGGTATTTTGTAGGAATTGGGTAATTTCGCTGGTAAAATGGTACATCTTCTCTAACTTTAATTGTGTGTTTATATGAAGTGCATAAACCGGGCAGTAGATCCTACCCCACCTTGGCGCGCACCACCCCTAACTCGGCCTGTACGTAACCTAGGACTATAGGGGTAGTTTTGGATGATGCTGAAGGTCGTCGCGGCCTTGACCGTAGCCTTAGGGACGGTTTCGACCACGTTTAGAGGGGTAGGGGGTAGTTTTTCGAAAAAAATAAATTCTACCAAACTAACCTAGGGCTGATAAATTGCATCTAACCTATCCTACGTGTGTGGGGTGACCTCAGCTACGTTCAGGACCTTCCCCGGCGGATGCTCCAAGGGTAGAATTGGGGTGGGGGGTGGTTTTCGAAAAAAATTTGGAAAATGTGCCTTAACCGATAGGGTGCGTAACCTAGGACTATAGGGGTGGTTTTGGATGATGCAAGGGGTTGACGCCGTCCAGATCCTAGCCCTGGGGGTGGTTTCGACCACGTTTAGGGGATAGGGGGTAGTTTTTCGAAAAAAATAAATCCCAACCCACTAACCTAAACTAGCCAAATTACATCTAACCTAACCTAACCTACGTGTGGGGGGTGACCTCAGCCTCGTTCAGGACCTTCCCAGGGAGAGTATAGGGGTTGTTACGGATGAAGGAGGCTCTGAATGGCCTTGATCCTAGACTGTAGGGCGACCCAGACTACGTCTAGAGGTAGTTTTTGGAAACTCTAATCAAATAGGCGTAACAACCTACCCCTAGGACAGCCACGTTCAGGACCCTCCCCGGAGGTAGCTACCGGCGAGGGGTTAACTTGTGGAAAGATTTAATGGTTATCTGATGACGTATCAGCGCTTGAGCGACTCTATGCAGTGGGCCCACCCTAAAAAGAACGGTATACCCCTCTCGAATGACTCTAGGCAGTAGGCCCACCCTAAATGAACGGTATACCCAGGGTAATGAGGGCCACAGGTTAATTGCTAAACAATACAGAGGGCTGCGATCCCTGACTAGCTAGCTCCCCACGCTACAGATATAAATTATATAAAAACATACAGAGGTATCTAGTATGGCCCACCTCTAAAGGTGAAACAGTGCAACAAGGCCTTATCGCCTGATGGAACACGCTTAACCTACATGTGCAGCCATGCAGAGATAACGCATAGAACCGCAAAGACACCTGGCGACCGTAGGTCTATAACCCGCACAGCTGTGTTGTTGTTGTGAAGCAAGGCTATTGTAATCGGGTCGACTACCGTATCGATTTATTATGTAGGCTAGTATAGTAAACAAATAGCTGTGGAAGAGTCCATTCGAGAGGGGCGGACGAGTCCATTCGAGCTGACCGATCTCTGTTGATCTCGGCGGGCGATCCTATTTGTAGAGGTATGGAGGGGCAGGCGTTTATGAATTATAAATCTCATCGCGACAAACACTACTTGCTATACAGCTTTGGAAGAAGAAACATTCTGGTAAGCTATCTTGTTGTTACTTGTTCTCGTGGGAAATCTGTATTAAATCTATATTAAAGCAATCGCTAATCAGAGCGACTTGTAATCATTTTGTGTCGAATAATTTGTATAATCTAATATCATTGTTGATCTGAATATTTATGAAAACAAATTAATCACATATTTAATAGATATCTAGCAAATACAATTGTTAGTATTATCAAACAACTAGATTTAATTTTAAATTGTATAACATATACCAGTGTCAAACCAGTATCTATTCTAGCTATTATCTCAAAACTATTTCACATAGAATCAAATTGAATATATCTGTGTTAATTTAAGATCCATTGTAGTGACTTGTATCTGTAAAATGGCTGTTCGTATTGTATCAACGAACCAGACATATGTACGAAAATTCCGGTTGCACGGTACTAGAGTGACATTCAACTTTAACCCCGTACCAGCGGCGGAAAACGAGCTGATGTGGGTCAGACGAGGACTAGAGGAAATCTTAGAGACTATGAAGAACAACGCTACCGAAGACACACAATTGGGCTTCACCATGCAGAGCTTAAATCTCCGAAACCACGCCCCTGGATATATTGCTTTTAGAGCGGCATCTTCGATAACTGTGGACGCCTTGTTTAACATCTTTGGGTCCATAATCCAGAGTAACGCAAATACTTTTAAAGCCGACGACACCTTCAGAGTGACCTGTACCAAGGTCAAAGTACCTATAGGGCGTGGGCGTGTAAGACCCGGACTGTATAATAACTTCATAGAAGAATCGTACCGTAGGAAGGGGATTGTTACGATTAAAAATACAGACACCCTCTGTTTACCCCGTGCTCTGGTTGTAACTATAGCGCATGCGTTAAGAGACCCCGAGTACAAGCTTGTGTGTAGGGACAGGTGCAAACGTCAAACCAACAGAGTAAACCAGCTAATGACGGACACCGGGGTGCAGATAGGAGATGGCGGTGCCGGGATTCGAGAGTTGCAACAGTTTCAAGATTTACTCGCCGATTATAAAATCACCGTCTACAATTACGGTAGCAAAGGTCGTGATATCTACTTTGAAGGCGACGTTCAGAACCCCAAGCACAAGCTAAACTTGTTATATCACGCCAACCACTTCAACGTTGTTACAAGTCTGACAAGTGCGTTCGCTTGTAAATACTATTGCGAATTGTGTCATGTTCCATACGATGATCGCATGCGTCATAGATGTTCAGCCCAATGCAGCTCTTGCAAGAGGTCTCCGCCGTGTGTGCTTGAAGACGACGGCATCCTGTCCAGCGACTGCAATAGACAATTTCAAAATAGAGCCTGTTTTAAGGCGCACATGAAAAGCTTATGCCGGGCTATAAGAAAGTGCCCAGACTGTAATAGATACATTCTAAAGAAGGATAGAAAAGCTCCTCACGTGTGCGGCGAGAACTATTGTAAAGTGTGTAAGGATTACATGCCTGCTGGCCATCTGTGCTACATGAGAATTGATACACGTCGCCCGCTATCAACCAACTTCCTGTTTGTCTTCTTTGTTCTTGAAACTCGACAAGACGAAGTCATTAACGACGCTCGTGTGCATCGAGTCAACTTGTGCGTATCCCAGCAATACTGTTGGATGTGTATGAACGGCGACGGCGCTTGCCTACAGTGCACGGATAGAACCCGAGTGTTCAGAGAGGATCCCGTCAATGGGTTCATGGCGTATCTTATGGAAGTGCGAAAGGCGTACAAAAAGGTGATTGTAATCGCTCACAACGGCCAGGCCTTTGATTTTCAATTCATCCTAAAGTACGTAATAGAAGAGACACAGTTTACACCCGACCTGATTATGCGAGGCACCAAGGTCATCCTGATGGAGATTGACAACACAAAGTTCATTGACTCTCTGAACTACATGCCCATGGCTCTGTCTAAACTGCTCAAGGCCTTCGATCTGCCCCCGGAAAAGAAAAAGGGATATTTTCCGCACCTCTTCAACACGCTGGCAAACCAATTGTATGTTGGCCCCATGCCTGCCAAAGAGTACTATTGCCCCGATTCTATGTTTGACAAGAATCACGAAGAGTTCTCACGATGGTACGACGAACAGGTGCGCAACGAGTACGTCTTTGACTTTCAAAAGGAGATATTTGAATACTGCCTATCGGACGTGGAGATATTGTCACAGGCGTGCCAGAAATTCAGGGCCTGTTTCCTACAAGAGTGTAATGTCGATCCGTTTCTAGAGGCGGTGACCATCGCCAGCGCCTGTAACCTCGCTTTTAGAAGAAACTTTCTAGAACCAAACACCATAGCCATGCTTCCGAAAGCCGGCTACCGTCTGGCCGATAAACAATCGTTTATCGCTCTGCAATGGTTGCTGTGGCTCGAAACAGAGGGCAACCTGCGAATAAGTCATGCTGGTAATGGCCGAGAGATGAAGGTCGACGGCCTAAAGGTCGACGGACTGTGCACGGAGACAAACACCGTGTACGAATTCCAAGGATGCTGGTTCCACGGCTGCCCCAAGTGCTTCCCCAACGGACGTGACGATGCTCTGGAGGATGATCCGGCGGACACGCACAACGCACGCCTCGAGAGGACAAAAGCCAAGAACGCTAGAATCACACGGGCCGGCTACGAAGTCGTCGACATGTGGGAGTGTGTATTCAGGCAGCAGAAGAAAAACAACAAGTCCTTAGATTACCTCGACAACCACCCTGTCCTCAACGCAGCGCCTCTCAACCACCGCGACGCATTCTTCGGCGGCAGGACGGGAAATATAAAGACCTACTGCGCCGCTAAAGAGGATGAAACAATCCAGTACGCCGACGTGTGTTCGCTCTACCCGTGGGTATGCAAGTATGGAAAATACCCGATTGGACACCCAAAGCTGGCCGTCGGCAACGACGAATGCAGGAAACTTTGGATGAGCGCCGAAGGGTTGCTCAAGTTCACAATTCTGCCGCCTACATCGCTCTACCACCCCGTATTGCCGCTAAAGATGAATAATAAGCTGATGTTTGTACTCTGTCGGACATGCGGCGAAACTCTGAATCCCGACGAATGCGGCCATACGGTGGACGAGCGCGCTCTGACAGGCACATGGACCATGGACGAGATACGCAAGGCGGTAGAGAAGGGCTATGTCATTGTGGAAATGCACGAGATGTGGCAGTACGAGATGGCTTCAGGAAACGAAGGCCTGTTTAAAGATTTTATCAATAAATTTCTAAAGATGAAACAAGAGGCGTCTGGCTACCCCGGCTGGTGCAAGACCGAAGAGGACAAGGCAAAGTATGTGGAGGATTATTTCATCAACGAGGGTGTCCGTTTGGACCAATCAAAGATCGCCAAAAACGAAGGATCCCGCTCACTGGCCAAACTGATGTTAAACTCGTTTTGGGAAACATTCGGACAGAGGGAGAATCAATCGAAAACAGCAATTATCAGGGAGCCTCAGGAGTTGTTTAAAATGCTGCAGAGCCCTTCCATTGACGTGAATCACATACAGGAAGTAAATGAAGACGTGTTGGTTGTGAATTGGCAGTTTTCGGATGACGTTTGCGAGATACTACCCACTGTCAACGTTGTGCTGGCCGTCTACACCACCGCCCACGCCCGGCTAAAGTTGTACGAATATATGGATGCTCTAGGTACACAACTTATCTACAAGGATACCGACAGCGTGGTATACCTTCATAGGGAGGGTTTGCCAAGAGTAGTGACTGGAGATGATTTAGGCCAGATGACTGACGAGCTCTTGGAATACGGCCATGGTTCCTACATCACCGAATTCGTCTCTGGAGGTCCTAAAGTCTACGCCTACAAAGTCTGGTCTACAAATAAAAACAAACATGTGACCTTGTGCAAAGTCAAAGGCTTGACCCTGAATCTCAGTACTTCCGCCACGGTCAATTTTGAGTCGATGAAACGGATGGTTTTGGAAGGTAGCGATCCTATAGTAACCACCAGTGATAGGATTCGCCGCACAGAAGATCGTGACGTCATCACGATGTCTGAAAGTAAAATATTCAGGTTAACAGATGCAAAGAGGAAATTGGACGAAGACGACGGATACAATACACTGCCTTACGGTTACAAACGTCCTCGCATGAGCGAATAGCTATGTATTGTAAATATTCAACTTGACAAACGCTAGATTAATAAGTATTAAATCTGTAAAGTGGTTAGATAAAACATATTGATTAGCTATGTATTGTATAAATATGTAACTTACCAGACGCTAGATTATATATAGGTATTATTTATACACAATGATTACTGTCTTGTATAAATAGTCTGCTTAACAGACGCTAGATTATACATAAGTATTAATTATGCACAATGATTACTGTCTTGTATAAATAGTCTGCTTAACAGACGCTAGATTAATAAGTATGTACAATGATTAGCTATGTATTGTATAAATATGTAACTTACCAGACGCTAGATTATATATAGGTATTATTTATACACAATGATTACTGTCTTGTATAAATAGTCTGCTTAACAGACGCTAGATTAATAAGTATGTACAATGATTACCTATGTATCGTTTTCTATAAATATTCAGATTAACCAGAACTATATGCACAATGAATACCAACTTATGGCTACAAAATTCCACGAATGAGTAAACAAAATGAATAGCTGACGAATGTTGATTTTTTGAAAAGTAATTTTACCCCCCCTGCTTGACGGGTGATGTGAATGAGATGGATGAATGTACTTGTCAAGCAGGAGGGTCGTACGGAGGCATCATTTTTTATTTTGGAGGATGTCACGATGGAGTTGGCGGGTTTGGGGCCTCTCCTTTCCCCCTTTGGGGGATATTTTTGTAAACAGGGTATAGATAACATGCCTCAGTTGAATGCCAATTTTATACTTGTAATCGTAAGTTTGAGGCAGATGTTATATTGCCACTATTGTAAACCATACAGATTTATAATTTTACAGGCAAATACAATATGTGTTCTCAGACGATATTAACAATGACTTTGCTGTGTTTTGCCCTAATAATTTTATATTTTTGTTAGATTTAGGACATGAGTTAGCCTAAATTATGCCATATGATTAGAATATTTATGAGATATGTCTAAGCTAGTGTCTATAGGCTTAGTTGATGTATTAATTACCTAGATATCTAGTAATATGTCTAAGCTTTTGTATAAGTGTGTATAAACCAATTGTAATTAGATTTAAGATTGAATGTTTATTGTTCAAATATACGTCACTATTTTCAAGACACTTATTTACCTTATCCTGTGTTGACCTTTGCATTAAGTGCAAGCACATGTAAACATAGTCGCTTGAAGAAACACACATTAGGCTCAGCTAGAGGATGTTCACACTCTTGAAGGTTCAATGCACACCCTAGATAGGTAAACACATTTCCGTACGGTAGAAGGCAACATGCAGCAAATCTTGCACTGCGTACGACTTACATTTAGGGTCAATGGTTAATCAATTGTATAGTACTACGATTTGTAAGTATAACCCACTTTATTTTTGGTGTCAGATTCGAGAACATCAATTTCAGATGACAATTCTATCTATTTTTTAGTAATTTAGTGTTGAGTATTTCCAGATACTCTCTCTACATTGCGTCAGAACCTTTTAACATATGGCTTTTGTGAACATATTGTACCCTCTCATAGTAATTAAACATTTTACGATCTTATCAAAACAATATTTATCAAAGCTACACCTGTCATATATTACCCTTATTCTAGTTGATTGTTTTACATTTTTCCAATCAGACTTTACAGATTCAGCATAACCCTATAGATTTATTATGTATTACAAACAAGAAACCCCATATGACACAATTGTTATCCATGTTTTTAAAGCATTTATTAGATTTTTTTTCAATTGAACGTTACAGAATCAGCATTGCTGTGGCCCTATAGATTAATTGTGTTTTTACACACAAGAAGTATATAATTATCTCTATTTTAGCTATATTACACACATACATTACCTCTCCAAGTTACGCTATAAACTAAGCCATTGCATATATATATATATATATATATATATATATATATATATATATATATATATATATATATTCATATCATCTATGTGAATTTAATGACTGACATCTTCCCCGAAACGTATTTCCAAAATATTTATATATAATGAGAAAGAGAGAGAAAGTCAATAACATCTGCCTGGGCACTCTGGATCGTTTCTGGGTAGATTTACTCCATTCTGTTGTCTGGTAGATGTTCTGGTAGATGGTCGTACTTCACACCACTGATATATATGGTCTTCATTTGCTAATTACGAGCAGTGTAAATACAGTTCTGTAGTCACAGTTTTGATGTCAAACTTAGCCTTGCCTAGACTGTTCATTAATAATGGAAATACAGTTCTGTAGTCACAATTTCACTATATAGTATGGTTTTAGTCTCTCTTACACTGTTCATTAATAACGGAAATACAGTTCTGTAGTCACAATTTTGATTTCAAACTTAGCCTTGCTTACACTGTTCATTAATAACAGAAATACAGTTCTGTAGTCACAATTTTGATGTCAAACTTAGCCTTGCTTACACTGTTCATTAATAATGGAAATACAGTTCTGTAGTCACAATTTCACTATATAGTATGGTTTTAGTCTCTATTACACTGTTCATATGCTAATTACAAGCTGTGTAATTAATACGACGGCTCTATTGATATCGGCAATTTGTCCTCACATCTCTGCGACGGCAGCGGCTGCCTCGGATGTATTCTAGTCTTTTTCTCTCCTTTTCATTTCCCCTTTCCCGGCTAATGGCTTGGTTTTTCTCATTTCTAAAAGGTGGTATATCTATATTAAATTCATTTATTGTATTACCTAACGATTATTACAATATATTCTATGCTAAAATATCGTGTGTATAGACCGTCTGAGAACCAACCCATCTCCGGATAGTATGTAAATATGATTTTGAATAGATTAATAGAATTGAGTCTGTCTTACAACTGTACAGACGTGTTAATAAATTTGGAATACGGCGTTGGCGTTAACCACTTTTCCCCCATAAAGATGGTTCTCTACGGACCTGGACTGTTTTTCACACGGCCTATGCACTAAACCCTGTTATAACTATGTTAAATTGAAGTATTATATGATACAATATAATCTATGCTAAATATCGTATGATTAGATCGTTTGAGAAACACTACATCTCTGGATTATATTATGCTAATTTGAATAGATTAATAAATTTGGGTCTGTCTTGAATCTGTACATACATGTTACTATGTTTTTGGAATAGAGCGCTGGACTTTTGGAAATGGACTGTTTCTCAAACGACCTATTCATTTGGTGTTTGTCATAAATATAACGGTACTACTCCTAATAATATTATGGCACATTAATATGCTGAGAGCCTGAAGGTTACCCAATACGGAATGCGTATTATGTATACCCATTTTTTCTTGTCTACGGCTCAGCCTCAGATCATAATGAGCCATATTATTATTAAAATGTTCCCCATCTAGTGTATAGGATATTCCATACTCGTCTGAATCAATATCGTTGTTGTCCCAAGACCAGTTGGGGGGTGCTAGGTCAAAGGACTGGTTAGAGTATTCATCGAATTGACAACATTTTCTAAAAAATAAATGATACCTTGCTATAACCGTATCTTTATTATAATCTATATCATAGAACATACCGTCAGGATCGCTGTATAGAATATAATTGTAAAGATACGTGTTATAGAAATGGGTTTTCGATTCATTTTTTATATACGGCCTTACAGTGTTCAACAGTTTCATATTATAATAGTGATGCTGTAGGTCGTCCAGTTTGAAAATTTTTGAATACTCCAACCTCAATTCGTATTCGATCTTTACGAGGATGGTATGTACTATATACTCCCAATTTTGTAGAAAAACTTTCTTTAAATAACTGCCCTCCCTCAATTTAGAATTTATATACTTAAAATAGTGTTCTTGATTTTCCGATGAGTTAATTTGTTTGTAATTAATATATCTGTTCTGAAATTTATATTTATGACAGAATGAACATCTATCAAACAATTCGCATCTTTTCAATTTATAATACCCGGTTAGTAGTTTTCTAAATGTGTCTAAATCTTGGCATTCGCCGGATCTTATAAACTGAAAGATTTCTTTTGTTTGATTGGTGTTCATAAAGTAGTTACTAAATCTGCCTAAAACACTAAATATTATATATCTTAAAACTAGCAAAATTAAATCTAAATATATACAACCACTAATTACAATGTCAAACTTACGTCTATGCACTTTCAGTCCCCCTCTACAACAACCTAAATAACTAACATCTGTTTCACTATACATGTTTAACGATTTAATTTGACACCAACACTAACCTGGGGTACACTAACGACAGTATCTTTTATAAAGATGCTTAGTCATGCTTTGTGAGTTGCTTTTAGGACGTGTTTTTTTAAAGTGACCAGTACAGGATGCGGTGTGTGTCTTTACGGAAACTCTTTTTCTGTTTGTTTGCGGTCGGTGGTTTCTAAGAGCAGCTGTTATCAGCTTGGTGTAGTTTGGTAATTTTTGTCACTGGCTGTGTGTATCGACGGATGTCCTACCGTTATTTTCCTGGAAACCTTTCCTACCCGGATTTCCTTTTTCAGACATCTATTGTCGTTCAGACTTGGTGGTTGAGTGATTTGTCGATTCCAATAGGTTTTCGTTGTAGTGTTTTCATAAAGTCTATACATCATGTTCAGACCAAATAATGATGAGTGGCTCATGATCGACAGTTGTTTGGACAACCTGATGTCAGCAGTTAGGAGGTTGGTGTTGTATTCTTTGTCTTTTAATATTATACATTAATTTATATCATCTGTTGTGGTTGCTATGTTGTTTCGATCTGGTTTTTTAGCGATATTCAGCAACAGCTGCGGGACAAATATGCCGGAGGTACGATAGAGGTGGGCCTGGATTACCAGATCGTTATACCCGCTGATGGGACCTCGTATAGAAGTAGACGGAGACGTTTTTTTGTTGTACCTGTACAACTACCGGCTGCGCCTATGGCCTCCTCCCTGTCTTCGGAACCTACCACGTCCTCTGCTACATCTTCCCGGCCTCATGCAGAGGATATGGAGACGCTCCCTAGCGACTTCGGCCTGGTCGATACCTCGTCCTCTGCTACATCCTCCCAGCCTTATGCAGAGGATATGGAGACGCTCCTTAGTGACTTAGGCCTGGAACCTACCCCGTCCTCTGCTACATCTTCCCAGCCTCATGCAGAGGGTATGGAGACGCTCCTTAGTGACTTAGGCCTGGAACCTACCCCCTCCTCTGCTACATCTTCCCAGCCTCATGCGGAGGATATGGAGACGCTCCCATGTGACTTAGGCCCTGTCGATTTATTCGATATACAGACAGAGACTCTAATGTACATTGAAGTTTTAGACGATTTATTAATGTATTTAGGCTAGTGATTATAGTGTGTTTTGTATATGTATCAAGTGTTTTGTTTTCACTACATTGGATCTTCTTTGGTGAGTTAATATTTTTATGACATTATTTCATACAATGATAGCCTTTCCAGTTTTTTTTCACCTTTAGAGGTGGGCCATACTAGATACCTCTGTATGTTTTTATATAATTTATATCTGTAGCGTGGGGAGCTAGCTAGTCAGGGATCGCAGCCCTCTGTATTGTTTAGCAATCAAACTGTGGCCCTCATTACCCTGGGTATACCGTTCATTTAGGGTGGGCCTACTACCTAGAGTCATTCGAGAGGGGTATACCGTTCTTTTTAGGGTGGGCCCACTGCATAGAGTCGCTCAAGCGCTGATACGTCATCAGATAACCATTAAATCTTTCCACAAGTTAACCCCTCGCCGGTAGCTACCTCCGGGGAGGGTCCTGAATGTGGCTGTCCTAGGGGTAGGTTGTTATGCCTATTTGATTAGAGTTTCCAAAAACTACCTCTAGACGTAGTCTGGGTCGCCCTACAGTCTAGGATCAAGGCCATTCAGAGCCTCCTTCATCCGTAACAACCCCTATACTCTCCCTGGGAAGGTCCTGAACGAGGCTGAGGTCACCACCCACACGTAGGTTAGGTTAGGTTAGATGCAATTTGGCTAGCTTAGTTAAGTGGGCTGGGATTTATTTTTTTTGAAAAACTACCCCCTATCCCCTAAACGTGGTCGAAACCACCCCCAGGGCTAGGATCTGGACGGCGTCAACCCCTTGCATCATCCAAAACCACCCCTATAGTCCTAGGTTACGCACCCTATCGGTCAAGGCACATTTTCCAAATTTTTTTCGAAAACCACCCCCCACCCCAATTCTACATCCGGGGCATCCGCCGGGGAAGGTCCTGAACGTAGCTGAGGTCACCCCCCACAAGTAGGTTAGGTTAGATGCAATTTATCAGCCCTAGGTTAGTGGGGTATAATTTATTTTTTTCGAAAAACTACCCCCTACCCCTCTAAACGTGGTCGAAACCGCCCCTAAGGCTACGGTCAAGGCCGCGACGACCTTCAGCATCATCCAAAACTACCCCTATAGTCCTAGGTTACGTAAAGGCCGAGTTAGGGGTGGTGCGCGCCAAGGTGGGGTAGGATCTACTGCCCGGTTTATGCACTACATATAAACACACAATTAAAGTTAGAGAAGATGTACCATTTTACCAGCGAAATTACCCAATTCCTACAAAATACCAAGATCAGGTACAGGAAGAAATAGAAAAGATGTTAAGGTTAGGTATAATTGAAAGGAGTACTAGCCTGATCTTGGTATTTTGTAGGAATTGGGTAATTTCGCTGGTAAAATGGTACATCTTCTCTAACTTTAATTGTGTGTTTATATGTAGTGCATAAACCGGGCTGGTCTGAAAATACTCCTTTATATCTCTCTATTAAATCACTCATCTCCTGTTTCTGTTCCTCAGTTATCTCTTCGTCTCCTATTCTTTCCAAAATATCACCTTTTTTTATCTCTCCATTATCTTGTATAATTTTAAAATAATTTTGACTCTGGTTTCCAAAAGTTTCGAATTCTTCCCATTTTTCCATTTCATCCATTTCGTTCTGTTCCTCAGAACTCAATTTCTCTTCCATCTCATTTTCAAAATTATTCATCTCCCCATTAAATTTTGTCTGCCCATCTATACTTATTTTTGACTTATATAATTGGTTTTCATATTTAAATTCTTTCTCCCATTTCCCAAAATCAAGTTGTGCCTCCACATCCATTAACATATCCGTACCTATGATAAATTTTCTCAATAAGCCTGGTAGAATTTCTCATTTGCTATTTTCAAAATGTTACAATATATATATATATATATATATATATATATATATATATATATATATATATGTATATATATATATATATATATATATATATGTATATATATATATATATATATATATATATATATATATATATATATATATACAGCACCCAGAATTACGTTAAGGGGGGGCAAGGATACCATCAACAGAGGGATACTGTAATGCATCCTACTTTGTTTAAATTTTGTCCGCTATTTCAATAATTTGATATTGTTAAAGGATATTCCGGTAGCTTATTATTGCATTTAAATATTATTAAGATTTTATTTGCTAATTAACTATTGGTCCTACTACTTTAGTCACAAATAAATTTAGAAAAAGTTATTTTATTTATTGGTAAATCTTGGCAGCTAAATTTCTATACGGCGCATGTGCACTACACATTTTCTAGTGAAGGATGACGCAGACTCTCCTTTTCCTCTATAGGGATGGCAAAGGGGGAAGCCCCCATTGGCCACTACCTCCGGTGAAGCACTGTATATACACAATAATATAAATTACAATAATATTCATTTTTTCAATCATTTTATCTATACGTCTTTTGGATTATGTTTTTATATCTTTTTAAGAAATAATACAATATTAAATTACCTCATTTTTATGTAGAAATTATGTATTTTTTAGAAAAACGTTTTTGTTAACGTAATTGTAACTTAATGGATATTCATTACTGATATAATCACTAAAAACACGTGACTGCTAACTGTAGGCTACTACGGGCTCCTACCTCTGACCAGCGGCCCTTGCTCCAATCGGCACACACTCGTGAACGAGTGTCACGACCAGCCAGTCTTTCCCCTTGCAAGGTAAAATTTTGAACAAAAGTTTCCTTCGGAAATCCGAACCTTGCAAAAATCTGCCAGTGAACCAGTCACTGGAATTCAATTTAAAAACGTGACTCTCGGAGTTTGAACCTTTTGGGGAATGAGTTCTTTACAGTATCATCAACTTAATGACCATGTTTTAGAATTGTGTAGGAAATTTGTTTAATAAAATAAAATCATTAGTTAATTTTTCAATTTACTAAAATACAATAATTTTTATTTTTCCAATTATTGCATTAATCAATCCAGCAGAGTATGTTAAATGTAAAGTTTAGTTACTCTTAAGATAAATTTATAACCTTCTTACTTTTTTATATTTTTATTCAAAACTAAAATGTTTCAAAAAGCTGTTTGTAAAACTAAAGTGTTTCTCATTATTTTTGTAAGTTCACTAGCTAAATATATTTAAAATTCAACTAAAAATTGAACATAAAAAATTATTGGTAGATAAAATCGGGTGACTTGCGAGTCAGGTACAACTATTTATAAATGCAAGTTGGAGAGGTGGCTTTTAACCTTTATCTTTATAAATTATTAGGAACTCTTAGTTATTCTGAGGTTAGTTATGAAAGAGGTAACACACACAGGTAATAACTACAAATTTAACAGCATTGGTGGGTGAACGATGGCATTTCAAGTCTTGCTAATTCGACATTAAACCAGTTTCTGTCATACTAGAAGTGATATTTAACACCAAACGATGCATGTTCAATCTGTGAAAAATCAATGAATAAAATGTATTTAGATAAATAATGTTTATGAGATTTTAAAAAACAAATATTTCCTTTAATCTATCAGTTTTGAGATTGTTGTAAGGAAAAATCTACTAGTTGAAAAAAATCTTACTATTTAAAATCTACTTACTGTGAACCTATAAAGTTGGTTCTACATTCAACCTCTCTATAATTCAAGGTTTTTAATAACAGTTGCTTATTGAAAGTAAAATTATAAATATAATAATGCAATTTGTAAAGAAAAGTAATAGTCATCAAAAGATCCAAAAATATTTTACTAGCTATGAGTGTAGATAGTTGTTCTATTTAAAACATCAACAATTAACGTGTAAATTGTAATAAACAAAAATAATAGTCTACAGGCAAAATATAGAAAGGAGAATGGAAAAATGCAAGGAAATGCGCTTTTTATTTTGACACTTGATATTGTAGTGATGATACACCCACACACACACATATACACACACACACACACACACACACACACACACACACACACACACACACACACACATACACACACATACACACACATACACACACACACACACACACACACACACACACACACACACACACACATACACACACACACACACATATATATATATATATATATATACATCCCGCTATCAATATGGCAGCATTTCATTTTGCAACCATATGGCAGCCACTTGAAAGAGTGAAGTATATATGTTTTTCGTCGTGTATAATTTATTTCTAATAAACATTATACTACTCCATATACTTTAATTTCATAAAATCTTAAAAATACAAAATTGACTGAAGTACTATCAATACGGCAGCATTTCATTTAGGCATCAATGTGGCAGCCAGTGTATATTTTCGTTCAGTCTAATAACAATATGGCAGCCGGTGTGTATATTATTCTCACGCCACTAACTATACGAGAACCAACAGTGTTGCCACTATAGTGCGACTGTCTGACTAGTCAAATGTTTAGACTGTAAGACACTGGGTGTGTGTAATCACGTTGAAAACATAAACATTAGTATGGCCCTTCTTCATTTCAGCTGGCCAATTATTTACTCAACTAACATAAGTCCTGGTTGTTAGTTTTCATAAACGTGTACAACTATTGAAAGCTGACGGGGATACAATTATGTGCCTCTACAGGAGTAGCAAAAAGATCAATTAGGATAGAATATCAGAACCCCAAAAACGCTAGGAAATAATCAATTGGGGTGTTTTTAAGGATGCTGAGTCCACTACTGTGAACAAAATAAAACGGGGATGAACGGGTTGGGCTCTATGAGAGTTGTAAAGGAGTGACTTGGGGTTAAAATGAAAGAAGGCAAAAAAAAAATAGAAAATGATCAGTCGGAGGGTATTAACGATGCTGAGTCTTTTACCGTTAACGAACGTCATAGGGATACATGGGTGATCCTCTATGGGAGTAGCAAATAATGATTTGGAGTATAAAAGTGAGAAGGCAAAACAAAGCTAGAATATGATCAATTGTAGTGTTTTGGAGGTAGCTGAGTCCAATACCGTCTTCCATATTAATCGGGAATGCACGGATGTGGCTCTATTGGAGTAGAAAATTAGTGAATTGGGGTACAATTGTCCGAAGGCAAAAAACAATTGAAAATGATCATTCGGATGGGTTTTAATGGCGCCGAGTCATTCGCCGTTATCGAACGTCAATGGGGATACACGGGTGACCCTCTATGGGAGAATCTAACGATGAATTGGCGTATAATTGTGAGAAAGCAAAATAAAGTTAGAAAATGATCAATCGTAGTGCTTTGGAGGTTGCTGAGTAAAATACCGTCTTCAATTATATAAGGGGATGCACGGGTGTGGCGCTACGGGAGTAGAAAAAGGGTCAATTGGGATAAAATTGTCAGAAGGCAAAAAAACCATGGAAAATTATCACTCGGGGGGTTTTAATGGTGCTTAGTCTTTATCCATTATCGAACCTCATGGGGATACACGAGTGATCCTCTATGGGAGTAGCAAATGATGATTTGGAGTATAAATGTGGGAAGGCAAAACAAAGCTAGAATATGATCAATCGTAGTGTTTTGGATGTAGCTGAGTCTAATACCGTCTCCCATATTAATCAGGAATGCACGGATGTGGCTCTACGGGAGTAGAAAATTAGTGAATTGGGGTACAATTGTCAGAAGGCAAATAAACAATTGAAAATGATCATTCGGATGGGTTTTAATGGCGCCGAGTCATTCACCGTTATCAAACGTCAATGGGGATACACGGGTGACCCTCTATGGGAGTAGCTAACGATGAATTGGGGTATAATTGTGAGAAAGCAAAACAAAGTTAGAAAATAATCAATCGTAGTGTTTTGGAGGTTGCTGAGTAAAATACCGACTTCGATATTATAAGGGGATGCACGGGTGTGGCGCTACGGGAGTAGAAAAAGGGTCAATTGCGGTAAAATTGTCAGAAGGCAAAAAAACAACGGAAAATGATCACTCGGGGGGTTAATGGTGCTGAGTCTTTCACCGTTATCGAACGTCAATGGGGATACACGGGTGACCCTCTATGGGAGTAGCTAACGATGAATTGGGGTATAATTGTGACAAAGCAAAACAAAGTTAGAAAATGATCAATCGTAGTGTTTTGGAGGTTGCTGAGTAAAATACTGTCTTCAATAATATAAGGGGATGCACAGGTGTGGCGCTACGGAAGTAGAAAAAGGGTCAATTGGGGAAAATTCTCAGAAGGCAATAAAACCATGGAGAATGATCACTCGGGGGGATTTAATGGTGCTGCGTCTTTTACCATTATCGAACGTCATGGGGATACACGGATGATCCTCTATGGGAGTAGCAAATGATGATTTGGAGTATAAATGTGAGTAGGCAAAACAAAGCTAGATAATGATCAATCGTAGTGTTTTGGAAGGTGCTTAGTCCAATACCGTCTTCAATATTAAACGCGGATACAAAGATGTGCCTCTACGGGACTAGAAAAAGTATGATTGGGGGTAACATTAACAGAAGACAACATAACAAGAAAAAATGATCACTCGGGTCTTTTAATGTTGTTGTATTTTACAGTTATCGAACGTCAATGGGGATGCACGGGTCATGCTCTATGCTAGTAGCAACTGGTGAATTAGGGTAAAAATTTCAGAAGGTAAAATAAAGGTAGAATATTATGGCTTGTTAAATGAAACATTCAACCAAATAAGATTTTATTTTGGTATTTTATCTTTTGGAGGGAATGAACTAGCTGAAGTAAATAGATACTATCATGAAGTAACTATCATGGTCCCTGTCACACGATTAAAACTGATAATACTGAATGATGTGGTCATCCTTCAGAGATCGAAAATAAACATTACACAAACACGTTCATGACGGGTTCGATTCCAGGCGCTAATTGGTCACGTGTTACAATGTGAAATTTATACCACCATTTCTCCATCTACATTCAACATACAACCACACGGGATGTATCTTTACAATCAGTTTCGTTTCGGCTACAATAGTACATAGTTGTCTTAGAAATTGTCACATTGATTGTTACAATTCTATTATTTGTTGTAATTTTTAGTATGAATTAACGAAATGAAACTTAACAAATTTATTGTTTTTAATAAAAACAAATGTTCACAAATAAATTTAAACCCTCAATTTAAGTCATTTCTTTATTTAGGTTAGTACACACGGCACTGTCTTATAAAAGGTATTAATCTCTTTTACGTATGTTTGGAAAAAAAAGGAGACACTTCCTAAATCTATGCCTTACGGGTCGCGTTCTTCGTGTCGGTTTCTTCCAGGCCATTGGAAAAAATTAAAATTAATAAATCCACCGCTGCTAGGTTGCTATTTTAAAATTTCCCCGCCCCATTGAAAGTTTTCAGTGCTCTGTCGAATTTTAGGAATAGTTTTCCAGTTCTGTCAGTAAACATAGTGTCATAGTAACAAAAATACGGGAGTGCAAGTAGACGATTGTATTGTGAATCAGCAGGTTGGGTGTAGACCGGTATCCATCGATCCTCTGGATTGGTTACATGTTTTCAAAACCCTCAATAGATCTGCAACTAAATGAACGGTTTCATCTTTAACAATTTTCAATCTAAATTTCCAGGCGTGCACTGCACGGAGGGATAAAGGCCTTTTTCTTCTGAATTTCTCATTTAATTATCAGTTTTAGAGTTAGTACACTAACTCCTCCTATATCCTTACTTTACAAAAGTACATTTATTCTCATTAAATTTATTTTATCTCATTGAGCTTTCTGCCACAATTTTTAAATTCTATTTCTTTCGTGTTACAATGTTTAAGAGTTTTTACAGTTTAAGAACGACTTTGCAGAATTTTTAGACTAATTCATCGAATTTTCTTCAACATTTCTTCTTCAGTGTATTAAAAAAATGAAAATTTCAATTTTAAGTTTTTACTGCTTGTAAAAAAATAATAAAGGATAAGTAAAGGGTTGGCATAAAGTTTATTTACAGTAAGTTTTTAAAGTTAGGCCTATAGTAGAAAAACAACAAATATTGTATCACCATTACCTCAGGTAGGTAACCAGAAAAATCTACCTATATTGTACATTGCAAATAAAAGAAAGCTTTTATTTGGTCGAATCTCATCTAATGTTAATTTCTTGTTCACGTAGGCCCATTGAACACGTCTCTAGTTTATATGTTCAAACGAGCACAAATTTCCATTTTCGAATAAAAAAATTAAACATTCAAATAATAGTATTTCTGTACTTACGACAGCCAAATGTAACAAAAAATCTGTTTTATTTTTCTGTGAGCATATGCTTTAAAAGGGTGCATATAGTATTCTAACAAGGTGTAAAATTTTCACGAAGATATGACATTTTAGTGGCAATACCAATCAGTATAAATATTTTACCAAGATAAGAGCAAAACATTTTCAGTATTTATTCAAGGATTCATGTATCATAGGTGGTTTTGTGCCAATAAAACTAGAGAGCAGTTCAGGCGGTTTAAGCAATGGCAAATATACTTCTTTACTTCTACATCTCTAAAGAATATAATATTATGTAAGGATATAGTTCTTCCCAATGTATATTGCATTGTAGCTAGGCATCACGGTGAAAAACGATTTCGGTAAGCAATGTAATACATCTATTTTATTTATCCACCATATTTGATTAGTCATAAGTTATTATAGGTATAATTGTGTTTGAGTAAAGACCTATTTTTTCTAAAAGTTCTTCTTTAACTACATTCATTAAATTTCCTGGTAGTCGTTGTTGTCAGGTTAAAAAAATTATTTAATTCCTCCCTTAGATATGTTCCTAAAGGATGACATTTCACCTTGATTGTGATGTTACTTTCATCAAGACACGTTGAATGCACCTGAAAATATATCTGCTAAGGTTTAAGTATATATTAATCTTCTTCTTTAATTCTATCTTTAACCGTATCCCTCCTGGCTCGCATATCTACAATTTGATTTATTATTATTATTATGGTGAAAAAATTTACAAATATTTTGGCGAATATAGCTGAGGAACCAGTCTTCAAAAACTAGCTGTAAAATAGCGTTATGCAGAGTGACAGAATGAAATTAGTCACTATGATGGTATTTCTTGTTAAAAAAACAAGACGTAAAAAGTTACTGTTTTGTAGATTTTTTTTCACTTTAAAAATCTCTCCGTTCTTCGGTCGACATGTTATAGTACGTTTTTATAGTTAGTATCAGAATGAATTTAGTTCGTTCGCCTGTGTCTAATCTCAAGACAAAGTCTGCTAATACTCAATCACTTCTCAATACTGTCTCCTTTGTTTATATATTTTACGAATCCTACTACTAGCAATACCAGTTAATAAATAACTCCTAATTACAAACTTAATATTTCAATTTGAATATTCTCTATTTTTCGTTGATAGAAAATTACTTCAGTTAAGCAACCCTAACCAAGAGCTTATAAAACGTTTTGTATTCAATCTTTAGACGTTGATAATCATAAATATTTACTACCGATGATCACGGTAATTTTTCACTATACTTTAGATTTACTGAAATTTTACTCATATTCTCGTTTCATTTTTATGGTAGGCGAACAAAAAGACTATCTACGATCAAAACATTGGGGGTCCTGATAAAGATTACAGCGGGCATCGGCTTTTTTTTAGCTATAATTGCCGATACTTAGTATGGTATTTATATCGTATGGTATCCCCGCAAGCAAGAATCAGTACAGTAGTCTTGAAGAGCCAAGCAACATTAATTTATGTATGTACTGTAATCAATAAAGTTCTACATACGTATTTTGTGCATTCTTAAATAGTTTTAGTACAATACCAATTAAATATTTTTAGTTCAATATCAATGATACATTCGCTGAATCAAATAAATTTCAATAATACAATTATCAATTAAATAGTTGTAGTACTATACCAATAAAATAGTTTTAGTGCAATATCAATAATACAGTCGCTGTATCACATAAATAACAGTAATACAATTAACAATATTAAGTTTATCAAAATACGTTTTGTGAAATATCAATAAAACAGCCATTATATCAATATCTATAAAATAACTGTAGCAGAATATCAAACAATTCCGCTTTACTTTCGCATTCACCATTTGTGAATAAAGACTCGATATCGTTAATCCAGTTTGTTAGTCTATTTTAGTCTTTTCATTCATTTTTAATTCATGAAATTTATTTATGATATTTTGTGGTAACCATGGTAACAATTTAAGGTTGTACAACTGAGGTTTTGACGACAATCAAATGGGAGCAAAAGAAAATTTTTGGGACTCATTTGAGTAATATACTTCTAGCTATTGGAAAGTTTGCTGAGTGCCAAAGTCGCTAGACTGAACATAAAAATACATTGTTCGAATCCGCATAAACTCCCCAATTTCAAATTTAATTATTTAATAGATATTTGAAAAAACTATGTTAACAATAATTGTCATCCACTATTGCAAAATACGCATTTGATCGTGATAGGATGAATAAAAATGTATTTTATTAACGATTGAGAATTTGTATATGATAAGTATATAAGAAGAGTGTGAGCTATTAAAAGGAACTGAAAGAGAACCATTGAATACTACAATGAAATAAAGGTACATTAACGCGCAGACAACCTTTAATTCTTTCTCATCTGAAATCTATAATAATAATATACCTAATCTAGGTTAAATAACGTGAAAATGTTTTATTGTGCTTTGAATTGTATTAATTGCTAAATTTTTACTCCAATCTATATTTTGCATATACCTGTATCTATGCAATATTATAAATCTTTGAGGGGCTTAACAAATTGTCATTCTGCTTTTATATAGGATTTATAAAATAAAGGGTTTAGGAGGTATTCTGTAATGGTATTTATTTTACAGCATATTGTGCCAAAAATACACACATTCGGGTTAAGTAATGACTTCCTAAAGTTTTAAGCAACAAATCACAAAATAAAAACCAGAAAGAAATTTAAAAATCTTTCTTCATTTCTGTTGCTATAGAAACATTATGATGCCAGGTCATCTTCAGGTATTATATTTTCGTATTCCCAATCCAAGAGCAAGGGACCGATATATTTTGTTCATCAGTAGCAGCTGTAACTGGAAGGATGAAAGCTAAAAGTCATCCTATATCTATTTTTTGTTCTAGGACTGTCCCTACATTAAGACTGGTCTAAACTATATTTGGTAAAATCTAAACTATCTTTTCTGTGGGCAAGATCTGGTTTAAAGTATTTCACAAATGTAAGAAATTTGCCTTTTATATTCCTAATTTTCCAGAAACACTGAAACACTGGACTCGTATTATCTAAGTTCACACTTTGAAAATTTGTAGTTCCTCTTCAGTTTGGTCACAGCTGCACGTTAGTTCAGAAAATATTTTTGCATTGATAATGTTTCCAGTTTTGTTTTTATATATTGGCTGGGCACTATTCGTAAGCCATTTAACTTTATCTTTTTATGATTATCTGCGTTCTAAAGCTCTTTCGAGTTTTAGTTTATTTAAAGGTTCAAGAACTGTAATGCATGCTTGAAAACTATCAGATCCATCAAAATATAATGTTGATGAATAGTTTACAATACTATTACCTATTAGAGGTAGTAATACTTAACCTAGGCCTACAAAACCTTGTCCATCCATAGTTAAATTGCGGTCAGTGCCAAGTTCGTCTAGATCGTTTTCAAAGTCACTGTTTAAATAGTGATATATAATATTATTACTAGCTCTCAATGTCATTTTAAAACTATAAAAATCATTTATATATAATATATAACCAACAAATTGTAACTAAGGTTTATCTCAATAGTTTTCGTGAATTAGCTATGTTTCCATTTTGTTAGCAGTCTCTTAGATGTAACTTAAGTTAAAATATTTTTATTTAACACATTTCATTGTTAGAAAAATTAAAGAGTTAAAAGTAATTCTTTAAATAATATCTACCTCGATTTTGCAATAATATTTTTTCGTTAGTCCTATCTAATTACATCTACCCTTCCTCATACTTTGCGGTAGAAACCACTGTAAGGCTTAAAACATCTTTATAATTTCGATAGAGAGTATGTAAGCTGCCCTTTACAAGTAATGCCAATCCCAGTGCAATATGATCGTTATGTTCTTTCGTTATATAACAACTAGTCATATCACAACTATCTACCTACATCTGGGCTCCTCATTAATTTTTAGACGTCACTGTATCACATAAGAAACTCTTTATGACTTTGTTAGAAAAATGGTAGGCAACAAGTTAAAAAAGTTGAATTAAAAGTACAACAAATTTGTTATGTTCACTCCTTAGCCAATCTAACTCCATCTACCCTTACACAACCTTTTTCTTAGACATTCATGTCTATAAAATCCTGTTTATAACTTCGTTCGGGAATAAACGAACCATCTCAAGGAATGCCATACAGAGTTGAAAATTTGTCATTATCATTATTTTAAATACCGTATACCTAAAAAAATTTCCAAATAAACTTGAGATCTTGTTTTGATATAAAGAGGAAACATCTTCTGATGGTATAGTCACAGCATTACTGCTATGTGACGACTCCAAGTTTAGCTATCAATAAGATATTAAACATTTTAAAATCTTTAAGACGTCTATAGTTAAATGTATAATTGGTGCCTAAATATAAACCAATAACATATTTTGGGTTTCAAACAATTTAAAATGAAATTTTTATTTTTTAATACAAGTGACCATTTGTCATAGCCTGTAACGAAGATCATCTTTTAGTTGATCATCTAAAAACTAATATGAAAATTTAAATCAAAATGGGAAAGTTTTGAAGTGCTAAGGTGTTATTTTTATATTTTATTGATTTCCAATGATAATTCGGTTAAGGACATTTGGTATTTACCAATAAAAAGTGCATTTTTATTTTACTACAATGATTTATTTATCATTCCAATTGAAATATAATCGATATTTACCAACTCTCAAGTGCACTGGGCCAACATTAACGCCATTTATCAGGTGTTCACGGGCAGGATGTCTAGCAGCATCCCAACCTTTCTGTAAGAGGGGTTTCAGGTTGATGCCTCTTTTCTCACGATCTTCCTGATTTTCCTCATCAGCATTGACGGCGGCCACAGCCACGAAGACGATTAAAGCAAATATTAAGGTGGACTTGAACATCGTGAAGGTCTGTAAAACATACAATGTAACACAAATATTTATTGTAAATAACATCATTACCATGAACCAGCCTTGAGAAGTATTAGTGTTTGAGAGGTGGTTTTATTTCTATATGATTTGATACAGATTATAAGAGTCCTCCCCCTCTGATAATTCGATAAACAGCAAAGCTCATACAGTACAAGTAGGAAGTGTTTCCTACATTTTTATAAGAATATAAACGAATGTGAGTAGTTTTCAAAAATTTGCAAAAATATAGATATTAGATGAATTTTTAAAAGAGAGAATAATTAGAACCGACTAATCTATTTTCTTTTCCAAAGTAATTCATAATATTGATATATTGCATATTCAGAAGGTATATTTAGAACAGTACTACTATCAAATGAGTTTAAGGGAATCAGTAGAACAATGAAAATATCTTACAGAAATTGCATTTTGAAAAACACTTTTCTTTTCAAACCATGGTTTGCCTAAGTGCAAGGTGGGTAGCAAGCCACGTTGGCTTAAATGTGGCTTATCCACTTCCTCTTTATAAATGATTACCAACTCTTTGTGATCCTAACAATACTATGAAAGAGGTAACACACACTGGTCAAATTAAACAGCATTGGTGAGTGAAAGAAGGCATTTCAAGTCTTGTCAGTTGTTTGGTTCTTAAATAAAGCCCAGATTTTTAAAAACCATTAAACCTGTTTCAGTCATGCTAGAAGTGACATTTAGCACCAAACAATGCATGTTAAATCTGTGAAACATCAAGATAAAATTAATTAGCATAGATAACATTTATGAGGTATGCACAATAAAATATGTTTATTATAATCTAACAATTGTAAGGCGTTTAAATTGAATATTTAAACTTCTAATAAATATTTGGAACTGACTGTCGTATACGCAAAATTTCAATGATAAAAGACATTTGACAACAGATGAAATTATTTTAAAGAAGCCAGATCTAAAGCAAAATCTGTAGTTAGTTATTATTCAGACGCTTTATGAAAATATTTTCCCGTAATTGTTTATAAGAGATTTATAATAGCATTGGAATTGAAACACCCGTATCAGTTACAAAACAATACTAATAAAAAAGAGGTATTTGGATTTCTGAAAGGGATGAGTAAATGAAAATAAGCAGTTTAACATTGGAGATGTATATAACTAGGTTTTGCGTAAATTAATCGACTTAACTTTTCAAACCTTGGTATATGCTTTCTTTAACACCAAAGCACTAATAAATATTAAATAAACAATTAGATAATATATGAAATACCTTAATAGATATGAAATATGAAGGTCTTGCCGAAATAATGAAGAATTTTCAGTTTTTAACCACTTTATAAATAAACACTGACCCTAATTCCGACGCTATATTACCTATAACAAACGTATGACATAATAATACAATTTCTTCGGTTCTCAGTGTAACGAATACCTATAGATGGGGACCCTATTTCACCTTTCCTCTTTCACCCTAACAGGTCTAAACGCAGTTTAATCACGAAAATTTGAAGCCTCCAAAACCAATTTAACCTCCTGATTTAAATACCCTTTCAAACCTATTATAAGCTTTATGACCTAGCTGAGATAAAATTGAAAAATATATTAGGAGGCTACAAACACGTGTTTCACGTAAATATATTTTCATAACAAATATTTTAAATAACATATGACATGAAAAGTGATTCATAGAGTTGCTAGAGATAGAAACATAAATAAGTTATGATAACTTAATAAGATTTAATCATTCGAAATTAAACATAATTATTTTACAAATATGTGTAATTACAATTATTTACCAGCTGTATTTATCCAGCTAATTTATCTAACTACTTAAAGATATTCAAGAAATTCGACATTGTCATGGTTTTTTTAAATTGCGATACTTTTTTTCAAAAGTTTGATCATAAACAGTTTTGTGACACACAACATAGAAACTAGATGTTTCATATGTGGTCAAAACTGTTCCTAATTGCATGTTTCAGCTTGAACATAATATTGCTGACACGTAAATATTTATTAAATCAGAACATATTTGATTGCTTCATATATCAAAACAATTTTTTCGACGAAAGGACTTAGTTGTAAAATGATTTTATAATGTTTTTAACTTTATGTAATTGTTTATAAATATATAAACGTATCTTTTAAACTATAAAAGATAGAAAAATCAGAAGAATATTTTAAAACTCACTATAATATGGACTTTATTAATGGTTTTTACGAAAAAATGACAGACTCTAATACATACTGTGTAAAAAACTATTATTTTCTTAAAAAATTTATTTTCACTTTGGTTTTTTTGTGAATTTAAATTAGAAAATATCCCATTGCGGTAAACGTAAGCTGGAGAATAGGATAAAAGTTCTTTTTAACGATAATTATCGTGTCTAAATTATGGTATTGTTGGAACGAAGTTAGTACTTTGATTTGGATCTTAGTCGAAAAGCGGATGAAATTGGTTATTTGTGGGAATATGTTTGTTAATAGGAAAAGTCGACCGATCAGCAGTTGAATTTATGGCAGCTTTTTTAATACGGAAAATGGATTTTTCGTTTTCTACCAAATATTAAGTATTTCTGAAATGCATTTGTAAAGAATAAAATCCAAACTGGAGGAACACAGTTTTATGTAAGATTTTTAAAGTATAACAAAACGTATAGGGGATTGATCATTCACTAAAATACTGAATAGTGTCGCCACCCATGAGGAACATTTTAGATGTCAGTAATGATCAGTTATTTTTTTAAATAAAGTATGGTTTATTACTATCTATTTAAGCTAAGAAAAGGCTTTAGTGTAATTAATTTATTTATAGGTACTAATGCTTGTAAACATTTGTTTTGTAGGACCTTGATTATAATTTGTAAGCCATATAGGTATATTATAAATGCTATAACAAAATTTACCCTTTATTAACATTCCTGACACTGGTTCCCTCCAATACGTCTGCCTCTTCGTCTGAAGTTCCTCCAAGACTTCCTGATCACTTCCTTTTTTAACCTCGAATCGTCTCTCTCCCCTCACGTATTTCCAGTTAATTTGGTTGTTCCCATAACCATCTACAAAGATCCTGCCCTAACGGGATAGTATTATTATCCCAAGTATTTTAGAGAGTCTTATCTTGAAATAGTTAAACCTTTCTTTTGTTAGAGGTTCCCCAGCCCCCTTATGACTACACTCGTAAAACAAAAACTGTGTGTGTGTGTGTTGGGTCGGCCAGGATCGGGGTCAGATGGAACCAAACCACCGTCTAATTCGATCCACCGACGAGGGCTTCAGACTCAGCCTCCAGGACGTGAAGATCAGAGGAGAATGGAGAAGGACTTCCATCGACTTACCAAGGATGGCTACTTCCATTGTTCAGGGACCTGGAATCAAGACGAGAGAAATCTAGGACCGGCAGGGAAATTCTTAGCAAGTAATTTTCTCTATTATATATAAATAACGTCAAATTTAGTTAGTTAAAAATATTATTTTCAATAAGATAAAAATTAAACAATGACTTCACTCTAAGTTCAATTTTTAAATAAATGTTAAATACAGTAAAAATAACTTGTATGATAAAAATGCTTGAGTAATAAATAAGAAATATTAAATTCACAAATTGGTTTTGGCCATAAGTTAATCATTTTCAGGAAGACCAGATTTATAGAATTATACAAATTTTAAAATTATTTGTTATAAAACTTATAATTTACCAATTCAATCTTAAAATCAAAAGATAAAAAATTTTATTATGTTAGATTAGGAAAGATTTTTTGTTTAATGATGTAAATGTAATTAATGGATTATATATTAAATGTAAAAATTAAATATATAAAATATAAGAAAAAATTAACAATTATTTGTGAATATAAGGAAGACAAAGAAATAGTAAAGAGAGAGTCAAATGTATTTTAGTTGAAAATATATTTATTTTTATTTTACAAAACAAGTAACTAAATGTATTATAAAAACTTTGGGTTTTTATTTTATCAAATTACAATTTTAATTAAGTTTCATTAATTGATAAATATATAAAATCCAGAGCCTAGTGTTTCTTCAAACGAGTTCTCTTTTGAGGACAAATTTATTTTAAAATTATTGACCTATTCTGAAAATTAGTTGGTTTTTTATATTGAAGTCCAGAGACGAGGTCTACTGGCAGATCATGTTTAAAGAACACAAGAGCCTTTAAAAAGGGAACTTAAACATGATCATATTTTGCACGTCCCCTTGCTGTGCCTGCAGATCCTCCTAAGATGGTAAGAGTCTTTGGAAATTTTGTGTGTTCATGCTATGTTGTTTCTTTCCAGCTGACTTCTTTACTGACAGGTATGACTATTTAAAGAACCGACAAAACATGTTACCATTTTGAGGGGGGGGGTCATACAAACTTTAAGGTAGGAATCAGCGGCAAGTGGTTTGCGTTTAGGCATGGCAAATAACGGGTGAATAAAAGACAAATTTTAAGAACGCTCGAGGCTACACGAGCACGAGAGCGGAACGGAGATAAGCAGGCGCAAATAAAAAAATAATAAAAAGTAACAACACCGTAACACCATTAACGTTACGACAATAATATAATAAGTAATAAGAAGATAAAGCTAAGAGCGAGGGGGATGTTGTAGTGTGTGTGTGTGTGTGTGTGTGTGTGTGTGTGTGTGTGTGTGTGTGTGTGTGTGTGTGTGTTTATTGTAGAAATTTTCAATCGTTATTAAATACGTTTTTATTCATCAATGAAATTGAAATACATTTTGTATTACCTGAATTGGAGGACAATTGATGGTAAAACAGTTTTTTCCAATTTTTATTTATGAATTTACCTTTAAGATTTGTTGGCTTAAGCAGGATTCGAGGTGAGTATCATTAGTTCAAAGTTTAGTGCTTTTGGCGATGAGCCAACTTTCCAATAGCTAAAAGTGTATATCTAGAGCTATTAAATTTTACTTGTTCTACCATCTGATTTTCTTCAACTCCTCTATTATACAACTTTAAATTGTTGCCATGAACACCACACCATGTCATTAATAAACCTCATTGATGCCTCTTTTTCACACTCTTCCTGATTTTTTCATCACCGTTGAAGGTAGCAACCGCCACGAAGACGATTAAACCAAATATCAAGAGGGACAAGAACAACGTGAAGAACCGGTAAAAAACAAATAATATTTCTTTTCTAGTTAATTCCTACTGAGTTCAACAAAGATAAAAATCTCATATTAGTTACTTTTTATATTATAATTACAATTATTATAAACACGTATATTTATCACAGAATCACAATAGTAAGTGACAAATTACAAAGTGAATTTTCTTGCAACTTTTCAGTAATAGCTGTAACTGGAAGTATGAAAGCTAACAGACATCTTATATCTGTCACTTGTTCATGGACACTGGCCTAACATTACTCCTGGTCTAAACTATCTCTAGTAACGTCATCTTTTCCCGATGGGGAAGATCTGGGTTAGAGTATTTCACTAGAAAAATTGTAGTTCCATTTCAGTTTGATTACAGTTGCACGATAGTTCAGAAAATAATTCCCTATTGATAATTTTCCCACTTTTGTTTTAAGTATTGGCTGGGCAATATTCCTAAGCCATTTGATTTTATCTGTTTATGATTCTCAGCGTTCAAAAGTCTCTTTCGAGTTGTAGGTGTATTTAAAGGTCCGAAAACTGCAATGCGTGCTGAAGAACTATAAGATCCATGAAAATCTGATGTTGACGAATTCCGCACAATACTTTTAACTATTAGAGGTAGCAATACTAAGCCTAGGCCTACCGAAACCTTGTCCATCGAATGTTGACTTGCGGTCAGTGTAAATATCGTCTAGATCATTTTCAAACTCATTGTTTAAAATGTGATGTATGTTCCTATTACTAGGTCTCATTGGAATTTTATTACTTTGAAAACATCTATATTTATTATTTAACTTACAACTAAAGTTTATCTTAATATTTTTCGTAAATTAGCTATTTTTCCATATCTTATGTTTTAATGTTTACAAAACACTAAAACTGAACACCTAAAACACTTAAATAACATTAAAAACAAGGTTGTAGACACTACACTAGCTATATAACAGCAGTAAACATTAGCTCTAACTATGCCATTTGACTTAGACCACTTTCATTATCAGACCAAGAGCTGTTTTATTTAATTAATAGAATTCGAGCTGCTCCTAGTGGCTAACTTTTATATAGACCTATTGTCCAGTCCAGTGGTTAACAACAGGGAACCAATGTGTTAGTAGTCTGTCAGATGTAACTAAAATTAAAACATTTTTATTTAACACGTTCCATTGTTAGAACAATTAAAAAGTTAGAAGTAATGCTCTAAATAATATCTACCTCAATTATAAAGCTATATTCTTTCTTAATTTTATATAACTGCATCTACCGTTTCGTTAGGAAATACTGTATAGCTACTACGTAGATAGGGAATGTAGGTGAACCATTTAAAGGAATGCCATACCGAGTTAAATATTTGTCATTATCATTATTTTAAATACTGTATACCTAATCAAATTTCCAAATAAACTTGAGATCTTGTTTCGATATAACGAGGAAACATCTCCTGAAAGTATAGTCCAGCATTAATACTATGTGACGACGCCCAGATTAGCTAGCAATACGATACTAAACGTCTTAAAAGCTTTAAATTTAATAACATATTAATAATGTTCTAAATCTTGATATGTTTGTATGATTGGTGCCGAAAAATCAACCGCTAATATATTTTAGGTATTAAACAAGTGAAAATGACATTTTTATTTTTTTAAAAAGTGACCATTTGTTATTACCTGTAACGGAGATCATCTATTAAAAGATCATCTTTTAATATTAAAAAAAACCTATTATAACAATATAAACCAAAATGGGAAAGTTTTTGAAGTACTTTTAAAAGCTTTATAACATTTCCTACTTAATCTAAAATAGAGGCCTAAAATTCAACCGGTTTTTACAATTGAAATTTACTTTTTAATTTTTTAATACAAGTGATCACTTGTCATGGACTGTAATGGATATCATCTGTTAGAAGATCATCTTGTTTATAATAATAAAAAAAAACTATTATGAAAATGTAAATCTAAATGTAAAAGTGTTTGAAGAGCTTAGATTTTATTTTTATATTTTATTGTTTTCCAATGCGCATTCAGTTATAGACATTAGGTATATACAAATAAAAGGTGCATTTTTATTTTGCTATAACGACTTATTTATTTTCCCAATAAACATGTTATTAATCAATTCTCAAGTGCACTGGGCCAACATTAACGCCATTCCTCAGCTGTTGACGGGCAGCATGTCTAGCAGCATCAAAACCTTTCTTTAAGAGGGGTTTCAGGTTGATGCCTCTTTTCTCACGGTCTTCCTGATTTTCCTCATCAGCATTGACGGCGGCCACAGCCACGAAGACGATTAAAGCAAATATTAAGGTGGACTTGAACATCGTGAAGGTCTGTAAAACATACAATGTAACACAAATATTTATTGTAAATCACACCATTACCATGAACCAGCCTTGAGAAGTAATAGTATTTGAGAGGTGGTTATTTTTCTATATGATTTGATACAGTATATAAGAGTCATTCTCCTCTGATAATTCGAGAAACAGCAAAGCCCATCAGTACAATAAGGAAGTGTTTCCTACATTTTCATAAAAATATAAATGAATATGAGTAATTTTCAAAAATGTGCAAAGATAGAGATACTACATGAACTTTTAAAAGAGGGAATAATTAGAAAATCGACCTATGAATTGCGTATATATATGTAATATTTTCAAAGTTCTATTAGGGTAATTTAAAAAAATAACAATTGTGTTTATATTAAACCTAAAAATGATACTGAACGAATAATAATTGTAATTCTATTAACACATGTGAATAGCATAGTTTTGTATAGCATTTAGATTCTAACCCTTGTAACAATGCAAAGAAAAACCAAACAAAATGTGTTAGTCAATATTTTAAGATTCATATTATCTAACACATGTTTACAATAGTGATAGAGGCGTCTGTTGAAACCGGAATATTTATAATGTAATGACATTTAAGCCTTTTCATAAATTACTTGACACAATAGTTTTGAACTTATTTACCAATTTATAATTGAAGTTATAATAATATATATATATATATATATATATATATATATATATATATATATATATATATATATATATATATATTTCCTAATAATATTAGGAATTCAACATTTATATTTTATTTCTAAAATATGTTATATATTTCTCACTTAATATTTCTTATATATATATATATATATATATATATATATATATATATATGCTTTTCTTATTATTGCATACGTTTGTCATTCAATAAATGTGTTAGATATGATTTAATATTTCCGTTACACAATACAAGTGTAATAAGTTAACTCGCAGGAAGCCTAATTCATGTGACTATGCACATAATTCTTGCAAAATATATTTAATTTAGTTAAACCTAGATCCTTAAGTAAAATACTTACTCGGTCTAATTATCGGAACTAGAATGTAGCTGTAGCAAGTGAGGCCCTTCCCTTTATACGACCTGGTGGGAGAGGTTGTTTTGGTAAAATAAATTGCTTAATAATTAAACAATAATTTCGAATAATCATCTTGTCCAATGTTAAATATAAGTCTGTCAGAAGTAATTAAATAATGATAAGCAATGTAAATTGAATAATGAGTAGAAACTAATTTCTAAATACATTAAAAATGCTGTTGAAGTAATTAATTCGTTGCGATAGTTGAAGTAAATATATTGCAATCTAAACTTTCATGCATTTGTGTCAAGACATGTTAGATGAATGGTAAAATTTGAAGTAAAGTAAGAGAGGCAGATGGCATTAAAAAAATATACATCTAGCTTCTACAGCTCTCTTATTTCACAAATATATTTGCAGGGAACTGGTCTTGTTTAAGCATAACAAATCTCTGCTAAGCATTAAATCTACTGTCAGCCCACATGACTTATTGTAAGAGTAAAAGTCTCTTCACTCGGTAAAAGTCTTCTCTATCCCTAAGGAGTCTGATTGGCGTTTTTACCTTCGAAATGGTTTTTGATTACGAAGATTTGAGTCATTTTTGTAAGGTGGAACAGAGTGTCACCTGTAAAATCCTATTTACTTAAAAAGATCAAAAGAGTATTAAAATTAATATTCGTATATAAATCAATAATTATATATATATATATATACATATATATATATATATATATATATATATATATATATATATATATATACATATATATATATATATATATATATATATATATATATATATATATATATATATATATATATATATACAGCACCCAGAATTACGTTAAGTGTGGGGGCAAGGATATCATCAACAGAGGGATACTGTAATGCATCCTACTTTGTTTATATTTTGTCCGCTAATTCAATAATTTGATATTGTTAAACGATATTCCGGTAGCTTATTATTGCATTTAAATATTATTAAGATTTTAATTTGGTAATTAACTATTGGCCCTACTACTTTAGTCACAAATAAATCTAGAAAAAGTAATTTTATTTATTGGTAAATCTTGGCAGTTAAATTTCTATAAGGCGCATGTGCACTACACATTTTCTAGTGAAGGATGACGCAGGTTCTCCTTTTCCTCTATAGGGATGGCAAAGGGGGAAGCCCCCATTTTCCACTACCTCCGGTGAAGCACTGTATATACCCAACAATATAAATTAAAATAATATTCATTTTTTCAATCATTTTATTTATTCGTCTTTTGGATTATGTTTTTATGTCTTTTTGAGAAATAATACAATATTAAATTACCTCATTTTTATGTAGAATTTATGTATTTTTAGAAAAACGTTTTTGTTAACGTAATTGTAACTTAATGGATATTCATTACTGATATAATCACTAAAAACACGTGACTGCTAAGTGTAGGCTGCTACGGGCTCCTACCTCTGACCAGCGCCCCTTGCTCCAATCGGCACACACTCGTGAACGAGTGTCACGATCAGCCAGTCTTTCCCCTTGCAAGGTAAAATTTTGAACAAGAGTTTCCTTCGGAAATCCGAACCTTGCAAAAATCTGCCAGTGAACCAGTCACTGGAATTCAATTTAAAAATGTGACTCTCGGAGTTTGAACCTTTTGGGGAATGAGCTCTTTACAGTATCAGCAGCTTAATGACCATGTTTTAGAATTGTGTAGGAAATTTGTTTAATAAAATAAAATCATTAGATAATTTTTCAATTTACTAAAATACAATAATTTTTATTTTTCCAATTATTGCATTAATCAATCCAGCAGAGTATGTTAAATGTAAAGTTTAGTTACTCTTAAGATAAATTTATAACCTTCTTACTCTTTTTATATTTTTATTCAAAACTAAAATGTTTCAAAAAGCTGTTTGTAAAACTAAAGTGTTTCTCACTATTTTTGTAAGTTCACTAGCTAAATATATTTAAAATTCAACTAAAAATTGAACAAAAAAAATGATTGGTAGATAAAATCGGGTGACTTGCGAGTCAGGTACAACTATTTATAAATGCAAGTGGGAGAGGTGGCTTTTAACATTTATCTTTATAAATTATTAGGAACTATTAGTTATTCTGAGGTTAGTTATGAAAGAGGTAACACACACAGGTAATAACTACAAATTTAACAGCATTGGTGGGTGAACGATGGCATTTCAAGTCTTGCTAATTCGACATTAAACCAGTTTCTGTCATACTACAAGTGATATTTAACACCAAACGATGCATGTTCAATCTGTGAAAAATCAATGATAAAATGTATTTAGATAAATAATGTTTATGAGATTTTCAAAAACAAATATTTCTTTTAATCTATCAATTTTGAGATTGTTGTAAGGAAAAATCTACCAGTTAAAAAAAATCTTACTAGTTAAAATCTACTTACTGTGAACCTATAAAGTTGGTTCTACATTCAACCTCTCTATAAGTCAAGGTTTTTAATAATAACAGTTACTTATTGAAAGTAAAATTATAAATTTAATAATGCAATTTGTAAAGAAAAGTAATAGTCATCGAGAGATCCAAAAATATTTTACTAGCTATGAGTGTAGATAGTTGTTCTATTTAAAACATCAACAAATAAACGTGTAAATTGTAATAAACAAAAATAACAGTCTACAGGCAAAATATAGAAAGGGAAATGGAAAAATGCAAGGAAATGCGCTTTTTATTTTGTCACTTGATATTGTAGTGATGATACACCCACACACACACATATACACACACACACACATACACACACATACAAACACACACACACACACACACACACACACACACACATATATATATATATATATATATATATATATATATATATATATGTATATATATATATTGTAATTATAAACTAAAAAGGAAGTAAAATAAAATTTTCCCTTGTAGACGAGTGGGAATGGACTTTATACTTTTTTTACATTACTAGTTTATATTACTTAACTAATGGGTACGACAATCTAGTAGAAGTACAGTGAACATTTGAACAATTAAACTATTATTTTTAAAAAATTATCTTCTATTAGTAGTACAATAAAAAGGTTAATAATTAAACAATTATTAAAAAAATTATCTTATTTCATATAGGAACAATAAAAATAAAGAAACAAATCTATTTATATAACTAAAACTTCTTTTACTTCATAATCTCAAAATTGTAAATGCTTCTAATACAAATGTTTCTGAATTAGATTTTATGCTATTCGGTTTAAATTTTGTAAATAGCCTACTTGTGTTATGAATTAAACCTCTTACAAAATCTAGAATTAATTTCAAATTTTATTTTTTGATTCAAGGTAATGTGAAATTATTATTTGTTTTCGTTTACCAGTAAACTCAGAAGTTGGGAGGAGAAACGGAGAATTATACAGTTTATTGTTTAACCTGTCGAAAAGCAACACTTTGTCTGTACTTTTAGACTCCAATTTAGGTCACATTATCTAGGGTTACGTTTTATTTGTGAACTGTTTAAAAAGAAATACTTTGTAAGTTTACAAAGTTTACTTGATTTGGACAATTTTTTAAAAATAATTAAGTTTTTGAAATTTAATGATTATGAAGTTAAAAATATTAAACATTTTCAGACGAACTTATAATTTGTCTTCTTACGTACTAATAGTAATACGGATTTATACTAATTTTATATTAATAGTAATTTCTGTATAATATAGTATTAATAGTACATTAAGTTTAAAAAAAGTTATAACTGTATTTCAGATACGAAAAAAACCTTTTATATCTTAATTTTTATGAAAAAATTAAAACGGATGAAAATGCATTTATTACTTTGTATTGCATTTTGATTTTATTCGTTCAATGCATTTAGAAATATTCATAGTTTTAGTTATCTTTCCTTTAGCTTTATGTCATTCTTCTAAACTTTATTTCGCCAACAGAACCAAGCGTGCTGTCACTAAGTGTTTTTAGTACTTACACCAGCTTTTGTGGGTGAAACATTTTCATAAGATTACAACTAGAAAGTAAAATGAATGATTCAATCAAAATAAAAAGACCCATTGTAAATGATCATTTTTAACATTTAACATTTTTATAAAAAAACTTATCAATTATGAATATATATCTACTAGTGTTTATATTCTTTTATTATTATAGTATAAAGTATGCTATGAATGGTACATATACATAAGAAATTGCTTAAAATATGAGTTGTTAGCCTGAATTGATATTACATAATAATTAATTAAACAATATTCCATAAAATGATAATCAGAAGAAAAGAATATCAGGCTCTGTAAATGAGATATTGTTATTCATGCATATAAGTGAATATATAGACAGAACTGGGAAAAAACGTAAATAAATCTTTGTCAAAACAAAAGTCAAAGTAAATAAATTTAAAAAACGTACTATAGGAGAAATTTTATATATTTTATGTTCTACTTAAAACTAACATGCATTCACACAGTAAATAGTATATTAATAGCGTAATAATGTTGACAATAAAACAGAATGCTAAAGAAATAAAACTCCGTGAGGTTCTTTTGAAATAATAAGTACTAATGATTTCATCTAGAAATACATAATTATTTTGACATTTAGTATTGTAATATTTATTTAGAAGCCGCTCACATATACAAACATTCGTCAAAAAATAATGATCAATTAGTTTTTTTTTATTTATTAAATATGAAATTCTAAATTATTGTGTTATTATTTTATATTATTATTCAAATTATTATTATTCAAGTATGTATAGTTTATAACGGACATCTTACAATTTTCTTTCCACCGTTGTCTTCCACCTTACAATTTTCTTTGACTTCTCTCTATCTTCTCATTCAACACCTCTGAAAGCTCTATTCTTAATTAACCTCATCTATGACAGTTCTATACGACCTCATTGGTGTTCGCGTCCGACATCTGCTTCCGCTTCCGTTCTGTAACTTTCCATATTCATCCACTTCCGTTCTCAAACAAAAATACTATCATAATTTGTCTAGTGATTTAGGGGATCTTTCTTTTACTTTTATATCCCTTCTAATAGCTTCATTCGTAAACCTATCCGCAATACCACAATTGATTTCTCGTAATAAACTCATCGCTGCAGTGGTTAATAGTGACCACTAGTGATAGTGGTTATTAATTACCCCATCTCCCTTTTGGTCGCAAAACGTTTAATCATACAATAATATCATTAAACCAATAATAAAATAGTTATTTTGTACAAATTATTGAATGTATATCACTAATCGATAATATATTATATAGCATATAATATAATATATATTCGTTTTACCAAATTTTAGACAAGATGATAACCTAAAATAGTAATTAATATTTAGGTGATAAATAACCAAATCCAGTAAAACAAATACCACGTCTGTTATAAATTAAAATGTTGTAGTAGAATATAAATAAAATAGTTTTAGAGCAATATCAATAAATCGCTGTATCAAATAAATATCAGTAATACAATTATCAATTAAATAATTGTAGTACAATATCAATAAAATAGTTTTAGTGCAATATCAATAATACAGTCGCTATATCAAATAAATATCAGTAATACAATTATCAATTAAATAGTGTAGTACAATACCAATAAAGTAGTTTTAGTGCAATATCAATAATACATTCGCTATATCAAATAAATATCAGTAATACAATTAACAATTAAATAGTTGTAGTACAATACCAATTAAATAGTTTTAGTACAATACCAATTAAATATTTTTAGTTCAATATCAATGATACAGTCGCTGAATCAAATAAATTTCAATAATACAATTATCAATTAAATAGTTGTAGTACTATACCAATAAAAAAGTTTTAGTGCAATATCAATAATACAGTCGCTGTATCAAATAAATATCAGTAATACAATTATCAATTAAATAATTGTAGTACAATACCAATAAAATAGTTTTAGTGCAATATCAATAATACAGTCGCTGTATCAAATAAATATCAGTAATACAATTATCAATTTAATAGTTGTAGTACAATACCAATTAAATAGTTTTAGTACAATACCAATAAAATAGTTTTAGTGCAATATCAATAATACAGTCGCTGTATCAAATACATATCAGTAATACAATTATCAATTTAATAGTTGTAGTACAATACAAATAAAATAGTTTTAGTGCAATATCAATAATACAGTCGCTGTATCAAATAAATGACAGTAATACAATTAACAATATTAAGTTTATCAAAATAAGTTTTGTGAAATATCAATAAAACGACCACTATATCAATATATATAAAATAACTGTAGAATATCAATAAATTCCGCTTTACTTTCGCATTCACCATTTGTGAATAAGGGTTCGATATCGTTAATCCAGTTTGTTAGTCTATTTTATTGTTTTCATTGATTTTTAATCCATGGAATTTATTTATGATATTTTGTGGTAACCATGGTAACAATTTAAGGTTGTACAACTGAGGTTTTGACGACAATCAAATGGGAGCAAAAGAAAAGTTCATATACTCATTTTAGTAATATACTTCTAGCTATGGGAAAGTTTGCTGAGTGCCAAAGTCGCTAGACTGAACATAAAAATACTTTGTTCGAATCCGACTTAAACTCCCCGATTTCAAATTTAATTCTTGAATAGGTATTTGAAAAAAACTGTGTTAACAATAATTGTCATCCACTAAAGGAAAATATGTATATGAACGTGATAGTATTAATAAAAATGTATTTTATTAACGATTGTAAATTTGTATATGATAAGTATATAAGGAGAGTGTAAGCTGTTAAAAGGAACTGAAAGAGAACCATTGAATACTACAATGGAATAAAGCTGCATTAACGTGCAGACAACCTTTAATTCTTTCTCATCTGAAATCTATAATAAAAATATACCTAATCTAGGTTAAATAACGTGAAAATCTTTTATTGTGTTTTGAAATGTATTAATTGCTAAATTTTTACTGTAATCTTTATTTTGCATAAAACATGTATCTATGGTATATTATAAATCTTTGAAGTGCTTACCAAATTGTCATTCTGATTTTATATAGGATTTATAAAATAAAGGGTTTAGGTGGTATTATGTAATGGTATTTATTTTACAGCATTTTGTGCCAAATATACATACATTTGGGTTAAGTAATGGCTTCCTTAAGTTTTAAGCAACAAATCGCAAACTAAATAACCAAAAACATTTTAGAAATCTTTCCTCATCTCTGTTGCTATCGAAACATTATGATGCCAGGTCGTCTTCAGGTATTATATTTTTGTCTTCCCAATGCAAGAGCAAGGGAACTATATTTTGTTAATCAGTAGCAGCTGTAACTGGAAGGATGAAAGCTAACAGACATCCTATATCTATCATTTTTGTTCGAGGACTAGCCTAACATTCTGGTCTAAACTATCTTTCGTAAAATCATCTGGTTCATCTTTTCTGTGGGCAAGATCTGCTTTAAAGTAATTCACAAATGTAATAAATTTACCTTTTTTATTCCTAATTTTCCAGAAACACTGAAACACTGAACTCGTATTATCTACGTTTCGTGTAAATTAATCGACAACTTTTCAAACCTTGGTATATGCTTTCTTTAACACAAAAGCACTAATAAATATTAAATAAACAATTAGATAATATATGAAATACCTTAATAGATATGAAATATGAAGGCCTTGCCGAAATAATGAAGGATTTTCAGTTTTTAACCGCTTTACAAATAAACACTGACCCTAATTCCGACGCTATATTACCTATAACAAACGTATGACCTAATAATACAATTTCTTCGGTTCTCGGTGTAACGAATACCTATAGATGGGGACCCTATTTCACATTTCCTCTTTCACCCTAACAGGTCTACACCCAGTTTAATCACGAAAATTTGAACCCTCCAAAACCAATTTAACCTCTTGATTCAAATACCCTTTCAAACCTATTATAAGTTTTATGACCTAGCTGAGATAAAATTGAAAAATATATTAGGAGGCTACAAACACGTGTTTCACATAAATATATTTTCATAACAAATATTTTAAATAACATATGACATGAAAAGTGATTCATAGAGTTGCTAGAGATAGAAACATAAATAAGTTATGATAACTTAATTAGATTTAATCATTCGAAATTAAACATAATTATTTTACAAATATGTGTAATTACAATTATTTACCAGCTGTATTTATCCAGCTAATTTATCTAACTACTTAAAGATATTCAAGAAATTCGACAGTGTCATGGTTTTTTTAAATTGCGATACTTGTTTTTCAAAAGTTTGATCATAAACAGTTTTGTGACACACAACATAGAAACTAGATGTTTCATATGTGGTCAAAACTGTTCCTAATTGCATGTTTCAGCTTGAACATATTATTGCTGACACATAAATATTTATTAAATCAGAACATATTTGATTGCTTCATATATCAAAACAATTTTTTCGACGAAATGACTTAGTTGTAAAATGATTTTATAATGTTTTTAACTTTTTGTAATTGTTTATAAATATATAAAAATTATATTCAATTTATATATATACATACATGCATACATATATTTATTAAAATTAACGAATACATTTTAGATTCGTATGAAAGAAAAGGTTGTTTAAAAGGGGTAAGGTATGTAGTACAATTATAATCTGAATTTTCCCTAAAATATGTGATAATATATGATTTCATAACATCTGATTTTATGTTATAGGTTATATGGTACAACAAACGTTTTAACGCATAGGTTATGTATTTTATTTATAATAATTGTTTGTATATAACATAAGATTGTTATTTTTAAACTGTGTAAGCTTTGTTTATGGATGATAGTGCGAAATAAGGGGGGGAGATAAAGAACAAAATATTAATAATAACAATAGCAGTTATGTAAAATATTTACCTCTCCTGAGTAAGAAGTATTGTGCTATGTTACGGATTAATTTTATTGCTTGATTTTGTATTTTTATCTTGTTTGTTTTATTTAACTTGTATGATAGCTTGACAATATGTAAGTAGTAGCCAAGCACTGAGGAAGCCTACCTAGTCGCCGAAACTAGTTTGTTGTGTGTGTGTTTATTAAAAAGTAATTTTTTGTGGGATTTTGAGTTCACTATTTTGACTTTTACCTTTGTAAATAGTTCTAACTAACTAAATTGTACGAGGGTTACTCATGAAATAGGGTTCCCATTACTTTTAAACATAGACAGCTCTATTTTTGTTCTTAATGTAATACATCATTTTAAAGCTTAAAACTTTTTCCGTTTCTGTCCAAACCCTTTTGAAAACGATGCTCCAACTGTTCTATCCCCATGTTATAGAATTCTGCCGCCAAACCTTTGGGGAATCGACTAACCTCTTCCTTGACTTCATATTCGGTACCGAAGCGTAAGCGACCCAAGTGTTTCTATAATTTTGGAAATAAATGACGATCCCTTGTGTCTAGGTCTAGACTATAGGGAGGTGACGCTCAACAGTCCAACAAAAATTTGTCAGCGGTTCTTGAGCTTGATGTGAAAAATGAGATCGAGAGTTGTCATGGATAAACCTCACACTACTGGTCAATCTTCTCCGACGGTTCTGGATCGCAAGTCTAAGTTTTCTTAAAGTGTCGCAATATCTGTCGAAATTAAGTGTTGTTCCATGAGGCAAAAAGTCGATTGAAAGCACTGTGTTTTTTCAAACCTCTTCGGTTTCGGCGAAGTTGAGTGACGACATTCACGTGATTGCTGCTTGGTTTCGGGGGTAAAGTGAAACGCCCATGTTGAAATAATGATACTAGCAAAGCCCTTAAAATGTAAAATTTAGAGACTCTTGAAATAAATTTATACCCTTCTTACTGTTTATATAATTTTATTAAAAACTAAAATGTTTTAAAAAATTGTTTATAGAACTAAATTAATTTACTAGCTAAATATATTTAAATTTCAACTTAAATTTGAACAAAAAAGGAAATTATTGTTAAAGAAAATTGA